>OY293828.1:48171593-48644093 GCA_958507055.1 Crioceris asparagi | reverse complement strand
CTGCAAATCTCATATGACGGGCAGTTCATTTGTCCTAGAGACCTCGTAAAACAAAAATCTGTTAGATTGGAATTCAAATGATTACGAGCTGAACCATCGAAGAAGAAGAAGACATCTGCAACCAGACCAGCCTGCACGTGGAATCAATAAATTTGCTATCAAATTATATTGCCAGTGGCGTAACAAAACTATTTTATTATGGGAAAATAAAATTGTGGAACCGGAAAGTTGTGTTTTCTTGTTACTTTGACAAAGCCGAAAGGAGCCCGAAATGCAATTCAGTTCAATTGGTGTCAGAAATGGGATATCTAGTCAAATAACAAGAACACAAGATGTCCACAAGGAAGGCCGACATGGAATCCATTATGGCAACCCTTGCCGAATTGATAAGGCAACAAACAGAGCAAACAAAACAACAAGCAGCATCGAAGCCAAGTTAGCAGAGCAGTCCAGCAGCATCGAAACCAAGTTAGTAGGGCAGTCCAGCAACATCGAAACCAAGTTAGCAAAGCAGTCCAGCAACATCGAAACAAAGTTTGCAGAGCAGGCTGAACAGGCCAAAACACAAGCTGAGCAAACCCTAGGATTAAAGGAGAGTATCCTGCAGGGTATGGAAGAACGGTTGAAAGTGGAGCAAGCCAAACATTTGGGAGAGATGCGAGAACAAGTCGATCGCCTTCATGATCAGTTAACAGAGCAAAAGGACCAATGGAACAACAGTATGGACGCCCTGACCTGCAAAATAGAAGAGGTTAACGATAGGACGAACGTCGCCGTGACAACAGCTGAAGAGGCCAAGGCAAAAACGGAGCAGCTGCAGATCAAGGTGGAGAGCATGAGAGAGAAATGCTTTATTGTCGAAAAAATATAAATTTTGTAGACAAAGCAAAATAAAAATATCAAAATCAAACAATACCAAAACAGAACAATGTCAAAACTAAAAATTAAATTAAAATTAAATAAATTTATATAATATAAAACAAAAATATAAAAATATAAAGATGTAAAAATATAAGATAATAAGTATCAGAATGTTACCTACAGCTGTATATTCGGTTAGAAAGTAACTTAATATACAGCTGTAAATTCAGTCTGAAGGTAAACACTCACTAAATCACAAAACATAAACAAATTTTGTACAAACAATAAACCAGTGCGTGAGCTGAGCAGAAACGTGCCTTAGTGAAAAAAATCGTTAACTGCATAAAAGGCATTATCCTAGATAGTAGGTATTTAATTGAAGGTTTGACAAAAACTGGGAAAAGCCATTATAGATTTAATGTCGTGTGATTTTACATTACAAAAGACCCTTAGGATATCAAACATCAAATAATATTCACCAGTGGGTGTAAGAAGCTTAATATTAAGTATTAACAATTTTTGACAAACAAGTCGCTTACTGCATAAAAGGCTCTCTCCAGTAATTATGATTTCAAAACCTTTCGAAATTCAGGAAAAGATCTTATGGATTTGATTTCAAATGGTAGATGATTGTGCATTTTTTTGCATTGTACAGTATAGAGCTTTTAACCAAATCTGAGAGAGGGGTTGGCAGATAAAGATCATGCTCCGTGTTTCTAAGCGGATAGTTGTGAGATGGCCTCTCTGGAAAAGAAGATACGTGCTTGTGGATTATGGATACAGATTCAAATATGAATAGGGACGGAAGAGTTAATATTTTAAATTTTTTACGTATCCCAGAATATAAGGGCGTATCGGAGGTGCGACTCAAAAATGGCATAATAGACTGTTCTAGAAGTAGACAAGTTGAGCTCCTTGGAAACTGATCTCAGCACAACCTTTTTGATAAAGCATCGATGTGCGAGTCCCATTTTAAGCGGTTGTCTACAATAAGCCCCAAGAATTTCACAGATTCAACGGCCTCAATAGTGATGTTATTAAGTACAAAAGATTGCAATATACTTTTATATGACAAAACTTTTGTTTTAGAAACATTGAGGCATAGGAGATTTGAATCGCACCAAGATTTAATCGTGACTAAGTCTCTAGATACAGTCCTATGAAGTGTCTTAATATCCGGGTTGCTCCACGTGAAACTAGTAGTAGTAGTGCCGCAAAGAGGCAGATTTCACCGCTAATGTTCAGACTAGCAATGTCGTTGATAAAAAGCAGAAACAAAATAGGGCCCAGTACTGAACCTTGAGGCACTCCATATTCAATTGGCTTGCAAGAAGACATCGACGTATCAACCCTCACAATCTGACTCCTGCTGTTGAGATACGACTTAAACCATTCGAGAGACACTCCTCTGAAACCGTAGTACTTCAATTTGTTAGTTAATGTATTATGATCTACGCAATCAAAAGCCTTAGAGAAATCACAGAAAATTGTTGCTATAGAGTGATGGTTGATCAGGTTTGAGTATACATTATTAAAGAGGAAAAACATGGCATCATTTGTGCATTTGTTACTTAAAAATCCAAATTGATGGGTAGAGAGTATATTATATTTAAAGAGAAAAGATAGAAGCCTTTTTTAACCAATCTTTCGATGATCTTTGATAATGTGGGAAGGATTGCAATTGGGCGATAGTTCGAAGCTTGATCTCCTCCTTTATGCAAAGGAACAGTTATTGCCGTCTTAAGACAGTTTGGAAAAACTCCATTTTGGAATGATTTGTTAATTAAAGTAATAAAATGATTCAATGTGCATTCCGGCAGGTTCAAGCACATTTTCAGCGTAAGCCCATCAGCCCCAGATGAGGATTTGTTTTTAATGTTATTAATTGTACTGTTAAGCTCTGCTAATACTACGGGCGTAAAGAAGAAACTGTGTAAATTCATATTAGCCTTAGGGAGAAATGAGAGGGGGTCATCGGAAGGAGTTATGGTGTTCTTTAAATTTTTTGCTACATCTACAAAGTAATTATTTAGGTTCTCGGGTGAAATAGAGATTGTGTTAGATGAAGAGGTCTTATTTCTTAAGTCATTCACAATAGACCACATTTCTTTAGCAACATTACCGGAATTGGCCAGCCTCCTATTATAATAAATGTCCTTGGCCACTTTTATAGTCTTATGATAGATTTTTCTGTAATGTTTTACGTAATCATGGTAGAAGACGCTGTCCGATGATTTTTTTAGGTAGCATAGTGAGCGCATGTTCTTTGCAGATGTACGTAAGCCTTTAGTAGACCGGGGTTTATGTTGTTTGATTTTTAGAGGCCTAAGAGGAAAGGATTTGAATGCCAAGTTAGATAAAGTTTTTATAAATCTCGGAAATTCGATATTGACATCGTCAGAGACGACAAACCAGTCTGTTGTTAGACATAGGTGCTTGAAATTACGAAAATTTTTATCAGAAAAAATACGGCATAATTTGCGCGAAGCATTTTTGCACTTAGATTTAGCCGAAAATTTTGTTAGAATTGCTTCATGATCCGAGAAACCTGAATTAATGACAGTACAGTCAACGAATTTTGGATCGAAAGATGATACGACATAGTCTATAGTACTAGAACTAGTTTTAGATATTCTTGTTGGTGAGTCAACATGCATGATTATGCCAAAAGAGTCGAAAATGGACTGAAGAGATTCTTGAGCAGCACACACATTGGAAAAGTCTCCACATAAAATTAACTTGCTTTTTAAAGGCAGGGATTCAAGAAAGCTCAGTAATTTTTTACTGAATATATGAAAGTCAGCGTCAGGTGTTCTATAAATAGAAACAATATAAAGATCATAAGCATTATGATAGACAATGGAAAATTCAAATACTTTTTCAGACAATAGATTATCGAATTTAGTTACAGCCGAAAAGTCGCTATTTGTAGACATTATCATAGTACCCCTATGAGATAAATTACTTCTATTAAATCTAGTTACTGTAGCGTAATTTTTGATAAACAAGGGCTCATCAACATTTAACCAATGCTCAGTTATGGCAATAATTTCTGGAAAATTAAGTTCTTCTAATAAGAGAAATAATTCATCTGTTTTGTGTCTTAAGGACTGAATATTAATAAGAAAAACACTAAGCTTGTCATCGTCCAATTTTACAGAGGGTGCTTGAACCTCTGTTCGCGTTAATTTAGTTAAAAATTTTGATTCCTTTTTGGAGAGCCAGTAGAAAAATATTTGCCATGACTCTCCCTAATTTTTTGAAGCTGTTGAAGTTTCTCGGAAGAAAAGAAAGACCTGAAGGCAGCATGATCAGCTTCCACTTCGGCTGAGCCAATACCATATGCGTTGTGGTAGCGATAATACAACTTACGCAAGGTGTCCACGTCCCTCTGAAGCTAGAGTTAATTTGATGCTGGTGGTGGTGTGTCCTTCAAAACATACACTCGATGGTTGGTCATTGAGATAGGCTAGAAATAGCCGAAGAGCTTTTAATAAGGAAGAGTCCCTCAGTCTAGCCAACAAATAACGACCATCAGCCGTATCCGAATTACGGGACAGCCGCACTATAGGTGGCGTCATCGGGTCAATATTTAGCAAATTATCTTTCCTTGTATTATTTCCATGACAAAGTCTACATTTTCCTACGCAAGAGACTTACAGGCAGCCAAAGCCTCCCTGTCAGATCCAATCTTAACAGATTTGATCTCCCTAGCTTTTAGAGGTTTTAAGTCAGTTAAGTCAGGGCGTGGTGTTGGGCTACGGATGTCTACAGAGGTTGGAATGGAATGACAGCCTGTGGTCGAAAAACTTGACGCTGGTGGTGAAATCTTTAAGGGTGTTAAAGATAATTCTGCAATTTCAGTGCCTAGCGGCCACATCCTTGGGTCTTTTAGCTGCTTTAGGTGACTTTTATTCTGCACACCAACTTTGAAATCGGTGTGCGAACTGTCCTTATTCTTCAGCATTGGAAAGCATCGGATAAAGTCAGTAGTTCCAAGTTTTTCCTTCGCATAGTGTGCAAGAAGGGTAGCTGTATATGTCGATGCGATTTTGGACACTACCACATAATGCCATTCTTCTTTAATGGAGGATTTGGGAGGTCTGGGAGTAATGTTTTTGGAGAAGTAAAAACCTCTGTGTTTTGGTTATCCATATGGTTGGTTTGAGTCGAAACGGACTTTTTGACTATTGGTGGGTTACATCTAGTAATTGGCTTATCATTGGCAGCCAACTTTTCAACCGTGTATGTCATTTGGTTTATACTTTTCTTCATATCGGCCATTTCCTTCAATAACTCATCCTTTGATGAGTCATGAATCTGAACTTTAATAGATTCGTCTTGATTGTCCATAAAAATAGATGACAGATTAAAAATATCCTGTTTCATTTCCTTGATAGAATGGAACAGATATTCTGGTGTAATTTCCGCCAATCTTGTATGTTGACTATGAATCTCATTTATCTTTTTGTATAACGTTTTCCATTTGGTATCATGATTATTTAAAATGTCGTACATTTCAGAAAATATTGGAAACAGGTCATTATTTTTCTTTAAGCATGTTCCTAGAGCTTCAACATTTTCTATAGAAATCTGCGATTTATGTACCTGTGATATTTTGTCGTGAAGATATTTTAAGGTAGGAGAGTCACAAACATTACAAAAGAATCTAATGTTATGGAACTTTTGGTGGTAGAGCACTTTATTTGTTGATTTATCCAGCCCAGTACAGGTCATACAAAAAATCCGGCGACACTCTTCACTGCAGCGAAGTTTGTATTTGTCCTTTTCCGAGACGATTGTTTGGCAGGAATCACACTTAAATTCGGACATTTTAATGTTAAAGTTCAATTTTTGTAAATAAAAATAAAAGTCAATGACACAGCAAAAGTTCGCACGCACACGGTAGGTTAAGTTAAATACGGGTTCAATGTTAACGCACACCAGGTCAAAATTTTTACAGTAAGTAAAACACACGTACAATGATAAATAACACGCTGGTTTTAAGTCAATAACACAAAATACTATACACGCACCGGGTAACAAAACAAAACAAATCAAATCAAAACAGTTCAAACCAAAGCAAAACAAAACATTCAGTACCGAGAAGCTCCAAACGAGACAAAAAACACAACTGTCTCGTACGACTGCTCGAACTGAATTGAGAGGCAATATGAAGACAGTACCGAAAATGTGGAGCGGCTCGACTTCTTAGAAAACCGCACCTGCTCAGGACATACTAGAAGGCGACGGCACTGGTATTGGCACTCCGCGGAAGTGCTTGGAGGTTTTGAAATCGTTTCCCGATGGCCAATCATTGAGTTTCCAGCAGTTGGTTGAGGCCATGGAACTGCGATTTGGAGAGAGACACCAGGCCGCCATCTTCAACGCTCAATTGAAACATCGAAGTCAACGCTCCAATGAATCTTTACAGGAGTTGGCAGCGGATGTTGAAAGGTTGGCGCACCTGGCTTACCCGGAGGGAGTCACCAGTGAAGTACGGGCACGTCTTGGAGTGTCAGCGTTCATCGATGCTATCAAAGATGGTGACATCCAGTAGGGCGTAGAGATGCAGCGTCCGAAAATGATTAGTGAGGCCCTAATCCATGCACTTGAACTGGAAGCTGTTAAGAGGGTGGCCAAGCCAACTGTGAGAGTCAGAGAGGTTGGCGACATGGAGGAGGATGGCCCATCAGTGCCAAGATGCTGAAAATGCGGTAAATAGGGACATCTCATGGCCCGTTGCCCTAGGCGACGCAGATCTTCGCCTGCTCCGATGCATTCGGAAAACTAAGAAAGGCCAGTTCGGAGGGGAGACGACTGACCTTCAATCCCTCATCCCCATCAACGAAGCCTACAACCAATGGAACACGATTGCCGAGGTGTTCTAGGTGCTGAAAGTTTGGACATGGAAAAGGTCGGTGTAGCCTAAATGAGACCGAGCGACGGAAAAGGAATCAATCAGTTGCCGTCATCGTTAGTAAAGTGGGGACCCAAGGACAAAGCTTGACGGTTGATGGAGAAATTGAGGGAATCAGTTGGTACCTCTTAATAGACACAGGAGCAGTACGAAGCATCGTCCGACCCGATATCATCAAAGGAGGCCGGAACCATTGGACAGGGCCTGTGTGATGCAAACAGCCTCAGGGGAACGCTTGGCAATCCTGAGACAACGTGAGGTCAGAGTTCGATTGGGTTCTAGAGAATATCAAACTGTGATCTTGATAGCTTACATCAGGGACGACGCTATCATAGGGCTGGATTTTCTAGCGACATTTGACATCTTGATAGATTCAAAAGGGCAAAGATTAAATACCAAGAGTGAAGAGTCCTCTTAGACGATGGGTATAATTCAGCTGCCGTTCTCCGAGTTTCCACTGAAGAAGACGCCAGGATTTCGGCACGAAGAGAAAATGTGTTAATAGCTGCTGTCACTGGTGATACAGGTAGACAGTTTGTGGGCGTGGTAGAACCCCAACAGCAGAATGGACAGCTACTGGTAGGACGCACCTTGAACGTAGTACAAGATGGTCGAATTCCAGTCAGAATCATGAATATGAGCGATCAGGAGGTGATCCTGAAATCTGAGACGATATTAGGGACGGCCATCCAATAAAACAAGTGATGCACTTGGACAAAGGACGAGGCACCAACAAGAGTAGGTTACCCTCAACCTTAACGCCATTACATCGGCTGACAGAAAAAGACCAACCATTCGAGTGGAAATCAGATTGCGAAGAGGCTCTTCAGAAGTTGAAGGAATCCATGTGTACTGCACCCATACTGACCTACCCACAACCAGGTCACCGATTTTATGTGGATACATATGCCAGTAATGTCGGTATTGGAGGTATTCTGTCGCAAGAAGAAGAGGGTTAGCAGAAGGTTGTGGCCTACTTCAGTCGGGTGTTAAGGCAGAGCGCAATTACTGCACCACCAGAAGAGAATTGCTTGCTGTTGTCAAAAGTCTTAGACATTTCCACAAATACCTGTATGGCCAGAAATTCACTCTTTGTACAGATCATGCATCAATGCGCTGGTTAATGAGATTTCGAGAACCAGAAGGACAGGTAGCCCTATGGCTGGAGCAGTTGCAAGAATACAACTTCTCGATTGAGCATCGCAGTGGTAAGACGCACGGGAATGCTGACGCACTATCAAAGAGACCCTGCACGACTGCGTGTAAGCAATGCAAGGGGGTAGAAACACTGGAAGGCGTTCCTTCGAGACCGGTGGCTCTAGTACCGGAGAGCGATGGTCCAACGAGGCTATCAGTCGTGATCAACATGCTGATCCAGACTTGGCGCCAATAATGAGATGGAAAACGCAGTCAAACCAAGGCCCAGACTGGCATGGAGCAGCTGAATTTGATTCTATCACCAAGGCATATTGGAGTCTTTGGGACAGCCTGAAACTGGAAGACGGTGTTCTGCGATACCAATGGGAGCATCTAGATGGGGAAACAACCACCTCGCTAATAGTAATTCCCAGAGTTAGGGTGGCTCGTGTACTTCGAGAGACTCACGATGGCTATCTGGAAGACATTTTGGTGTTAACAAGACATTGGAGAAAACGCGAGGCATGGTCGAGAAATTCAACCATACTCTCGTCAGCTTTCTGAAGAAGTTCACGTCTGATAACCAACGTGACTAGGGCCGATATGTTCCTTTGGCCCTAATGGCATATCGTGCCGCGAGTTACATGCCTAATATCCTACAGATCAGCGATATGCATGCCTGATTTCCAAGAGCTTAGAGCATCACATATCTGCTGTATCATCAATTAATTTGTATAAACCCATTTAGAAAAAGTGGGCATCACCCACTTATAGTTTTGCACCTATCGACGTCACTTTGTCAGATTGAGTTTCAATCCTATTAAAGTCTGTTTGTAATAAATTCAGTTTTTAAAAAAGTAATTTTTGTTACGAATAACATAACTGGCGCACTCAGTAGGATCATTTTTGGTAAAGACCACGAAAACAAGTACCTAGTAAGTTCAGTTTTTTGTGAAACCACCGAAAAAGTTCCATCGCAACCTACGGTGCCGAAGACGAAGCTCCAGCAGCAGAGATTCATCGAAGTAGTAAGTGCCACATTCCTTTTATTCCTAGTGCATGTACTTTTCCTTTAATGTAACAAAATATTACATGTGAAATTAAAACATAAACGTTAACGGATTATTATCAATTTATGACGGAGAATATCGTTGTAATAGAGTCAGCGGAGTGTGAACATTCTGATTCGTTTCTCTCTCTACCTTCATTTAATTTTAGCCACATCCATTCAGAACAAAGTTTGGAGGATAGTTACCATTACCATTACCAAGTAGTAACCATAACGAGACTGATCTAATAGATAATTCTACAATTAGTCAATCAAATATGCCTCAAACCACTGAAGCACTTATAGCAGCAGCGCGAAGTTACGGCGAAGTTATTCCTAGATTTGACGGGAATGCAGACACCTTAGAAGTATTTATCAATCGAGTAGAAAAATTTTATTCGAAATACGGTGACAACTGACGACACCCTAAATGATTATACATTTTGCTTGATACTTAGTAAACTTAAGGATAAATCCGAACAATTCAGTAGTCCAAGACCAGACCTACAAACATGGGGGGAACTAAAATCTGCCCTTAGAACTAAATTTGGCGATCATACAGATCGACAGACAATAGCGCACAAGTTTAGGTTCTTAAAGATTAATCATAAGGAAAGTTTGATGGATTTTATTGAAAGAATAAAAACACACTTTAACACATCTAGCCAACATACAGGACATAGACCTTATTTTAATAACTAAAGCAACCAACCATGATCAATGCCAATGCCGAATAGTTTTAACGCTATCAATAGATCAAATAAGATATCACCCTTTTCGAATCAAGATCCACGAAACAGACCGGCTTATAGGTTCAATCAGCCACAATTATAACAATGGCGGAATCCGCAGATACATTTTCACGAGGTACCATCCTATCGTACAGATGATTCGAGATACGAACATAACAACGAAAATTATCACTGGCACGAGACGGACGAAACGAATCCGCAACACGAATACGAAAGCGAATCATATCCAGAAGAAAGCAAAAATTTTCAGATACCCGCCTCGGAAATAGATTCTTAGAAACTAATCACCATTTTATATCATCTAGTCTACCATATCTATGTATCAACGGATTTAAAATTTTGTTCGATTCCGGCGCAACCAATTCTTTATGTAACCCCAGTATAGCACATAATTACTTTCCTG
This sequence comes from Crioceris asparagi, assembly GCA_958507055.1. Taxonomy (NCBI): domain Eukaryota; kingdom Metazoa; phylum Arthropoda; class Insecta; order Coleoptera; family Chrysomelidae; genus Crioceris; species Crioceris asparagi. The sequence continues at coordinate 48,633,972 of OY293828.1, read as the reverse complement.
ATGGAATTGCGAAATAAAAATTCACAATCAAAACTATATTAAATCAATCAGAACATGACGAAGTTCTCGACACAGATCTATTTCAACCAGGCCAAATTCCTTAAATTTTACATCTTAAATTTTCATCAACACTTTGATTTGTTATTAGGAACAGAAATTTTAGAACAACTTAATATGGTACTAGACTATAATAGTGGTAAAATATTTTTAAATAATGAAGAATACGACCTATGTAGATATGAAACTCCATTTATTAACTACTTTCAGGCTCAAATTAGACAGGGTCAGAATATTATAAATGTACCAACTAATATTATAAAAGGAACAGTTCTTATTCCGGAGCAAACAATAGGTAATTACAATATTCCAGAAAATATTAATACAGTTCAAAATTTCAGAGTTAATGTACCAATTCAAAATTATTCTAACAATAAAGGATCGCATACTATTAGCTATTAGATTCTAGCTAACCATATCAATTTAACAGAATTCGACGCCATGCATGAGCCGTGAAACACGAGAACGTAGATAACGACACCACTGACATAACATTAGCACAGAAACTTGACCACATTACAATGGAAGAAGACCGATTCCATTTTTTTATGAATTAGCAAAATAACGAGACACGTTTTACAACGAGAAAGACAAACTGACATTCTCCTCTATTATTAAACATACGATCCCGTTGAATAATGATGCTGCAATATTTTGCAAACCACATTCACAGAAAATTGAAGTAAATAAACAAATAAGCGAATTATTAGATCATAATATTATTACCGAAAGCACGTCACCATATTCGGCACCAGTCTTCCTAGTGCCTAAAAAGGAAGGAAAAGACGGTAAAAAGCAGTGGCGGATGGTAGTGGATTTTAGAAAATTAAATCAAAATACAATTGACGATAAATATCCTTTACCGAATATATCTAACATTCTTGATATATTGGTGGTTCAAAATTATTTTCCAAAATAGATCTTAAATCCGGCTATCATCAGATCGAAATTGATGCCAAGGATCGGCACACGCCGAAATTCGTAGAAGTTTTCGAAATCATTAAAGAGATTTTATGCAATGAACCTATCCTAACGTATCCAGATTTCAGGAAGAAATTTGTGTTAACTACAGACGCTTCCAATGTTGGTATAGGTGCGGTTCTTAGCCAAGGACCTATTGGTTCCGATAAACCGATAGCTTTTATTTCAAGAACACTCAATGACCATGAAAAGAATGACTCTACGATAGAAAAGGAATGCCTTAGTATGGTTTATGCGAAACAATTTCGACCCTATCTCTACGGTAACAAGTTCACTATTGTATCGGATCATAAACCACTGCAATGGTTATTCAATATAAAAGAGCCCAACTCTAAATTAGTCCGTTGGAGGCTAAAGTTAAGAATTTGATTATGACATTTGTTACATAGTTATGTTTATATTTTAAGTTGGTAACTATATTAAGAGAAATGTTGGCAACCTGGCCTACAAACCCTCTCCTCTCCCTCTTGTTGAATAGCTGTGCTAGCGTAAGGATGTATCTAGAGGTTCAATATAGTTTTTAATTAATATCTGTGTGTTTCTTAATAAAGAAGAGTAATCAACAACCAGTAGCAATATAACATGGCGCAGTCAGAATAAAAGAACCAGAGAAGATAAGTATTTTTCTTGAAAGTGAAATAATATTAAACAGAATCAAAAGCGAAGAAAAAACCAAAAAGTGAGGTTAGCAGCAGAGAAGAATTGAGTTAAAAATGGTGTTTTTAAAACAACCGAAGAATATGATCATGGAAGGAGATTTAGCATTAAATTTCAGAAAGTTTAAAAAGAACTTTGAACTATATATTATGGCTACAGGTTGCACTGATAAATCTCAAGAAGTTCAAGCAGCAGTACTATTACATTGCATTGGAGTGCAAGCATTGGAAATATTGGACACTTTGAACATTAGTGAGGCAGATATGAAGAATAAAAACAAGATTCTCGAAGAATTAGAAAAATACTTTGTTCCAAAGGCTAACACAAGTCTAGCCAGACAAAAATTTAACAACAGAGTACAAGGTGTTGATGAAGATTTTGATACTTATTTAAAAGAGCTGAGACAATTAGCACAACCATGTGAATATGGAGAGTTAAAAGAAAGTATTATCAAGGATGTAATCATAAGTGGAATTAGAGAAGAGAAGATTAAAAATAAATTGCTAACTTACGATGGAGACCTGACATTGGATATGACAATAAAAATATGCAAAGCGTCTGAAGCAGCAGATAAGAATATTAGAGCCCTTGCAGCGGGATACAGAGAAGAAAAAACAATCAATTATGTAAATAAAGAGAGCAGACAAAGTGAAGAAAGCAAAAGTCAACGAGGAGGTTATGGTCAAAGAAGTCAACAAAGAGGTTATAATCACAGAAATCAGCAACAAGGCAGTTATGGTAACAACAATCAGCACCAAGGCAGTTATGGTCACAGCAGTCAGTACCAAGGCAGTCATGGTAACAAAAAGCAGCAACAAGGCAGTTATAATCCCAGAAATCAGCAGAGAGGCAGCAACAATGCAAATAAAAATAAGATAAGTACTTGTTATAATTGTGGGTATTCTCATGTTATTAATGGTTATTGCCCAGCAAAAGGGAAAACTTGCAACTATTGTCAAAGATTGAATCATTTTTCCACTGTCTGTAGAAACAAAGCACAAAACAAAAAACCATTACATGAAATATCTAAAACAAGGCCAAACTCTAACTATGTACTAGATAGCATCTATACTGATGAAACTGCACAGTGGTTTGTTAATATTAAAATTTTAGATTGTAATAAGACTGTAAAGTTTAAAGTTGATACAGGGGCACAAGTAAATGCAATACCTAGTAAAGTTTATCACATTTTAAACTTAAATGATAGTAAGCAGGAACGTTGTAACTATAATATTTTTAACTATTCGGGTAGTAAAATCAACGTAGTTGGTAAAAGTAAGTTAAACTGTCTATATGAAGGCAAAGTGCACACTCTTGAGTTCATAATTGTAGATACAGTTAGCAAAAGTGCACCAGTTTTAGGCCTTGAAACAATTCAAAAATTAAATATTTTAAGTTCAATAAGCTCAATTTCTAACAAAACTGTGGACATTGACCAATTAATCAATAAAAATATAGATTTATTTGAAGGCATTGGTAAGATTGTAGGTTACCAATGTAATTTTAAATTAAAAGATAATTATGAACCCTTTGTTTCGCCTTGCAGAAAAATACCGTTTCAATTAATGAATAAATTAAAGACTGAATTAGATCAAATGTTAAATGATGAAATAATAAAGAAAGTCACAGAACCCACTGAATTTGTAAATCCTATAATTATAGTCAAGAAACCAAATAATGATATTAGAATATGTTTAGATCCGCAAAAATTAAATGATGCAATTTGTAGGGAACATTATCACTTGCCTACTTTTGAAGACCTAACGAGAGAGATGTCAGGATCAAAAATATTTCTGTTTGCTAAAGAATATGTATATTGGCCTCTAATGGGTAAAGAAATTGAGGATATTGTAAGTAACTGCACAATATGTTTAAGTTATCAAAATAAAAACCAAAAAGAAACCTTAATAAGTAGAGATTTTCCAAAAAGACCATGGGAAATAATAGCTGGAGATTTGTTCCATTTTAAAGGTAAAGAATATTTATTGGTAGTGGACTATTTTTCGAGATACCCAGAAGTAATTTGTCTCAATAACAATACCACATCGGAAAATGTAATAAAACAATTAAAATCAATCTTTTCTCGTCAAGGAAAACCAGATCAGTTTCTTAGTGATAACGGTCCGCAATTTTCAAGTTATAAATTTAAACAATTTCTTAAGGCATGGTCAATAGAACACAAAACTTCCACTCCAAAGCACCCTCAAAGTAACGGCTTTATAGAAAGACATGTTCAAACAATAAAAAGAATTTTTAAGAAAGCTTACGATGATCAAAAAGATATATATCTTAGTTTACTTGAATATAGGAACACGCCTATTGGCGCTAACCTACCGTCACCGGCTCAGTTACTCTTTAGTAGAAAGTTAAAAGGAGAAATGCCTGTTTGTGAAAGATCTCTGATGCCCAAAGTGATGGATAGTTCGTGTCTTGATGAGTTGGATGGTAGACATAATCAACAACAATATTATTACAACAAGAATGCTAAAGATCTGACAACCCTCTCAATAGGTGATAAAGTAATGATTCTAATGAAAAATGATGTATGGGAACCAGGTAAAATTGTAAAAATTGACGATGAAAGACCTCGAGGATATTTTGTTAAGCATAATAAAAGCGGTCATATTTTTAATAGAAATAGGAGATTTTTGAGACGATTTAACATTGATAATTTTAAAAATGAAAATGAAGACTTATATAACAATTTAGTGGATGAGTATGTAAATCAGGATAGGAAAAATAACGAAAAACTGTTAGATGTACCAAACCCTCAAATAACTGAAAAACCAAATTGTGACTTTGAAAACCCGATTGTGACTGTTTTAGAACCAAATACACATATAAGAAGGGAGAAGAAATGTGAAGACAAAGAAAGAACACGATACGGACGACCTATAAAGAAACCTAATTATTTAAAAGATTACGTTTAATTTTAAACTATCGTGTCCTCTCTTTATCTATAAAGTTCAAGTTGAATTTGTCTTTTAATTTTAAGTTTAAGTATTTTTAAACTTCCAAAAGAAGGGAGATGTTACATAGTTATGTTTATATTTTAAGTTGGTAACTATATTAAGAGAAATGTTGGCAACCTGGCCTACAAACCCTCTCCTCTCCCTCTTGTTGAATAGCTGTGCTAGCGTAAGGATGTATCTAGAGGTTCAATATAGTTTTTAATTAATATCTGTGTGTTTCTTAATAAAGAAGAGTAATCAACAACCAGTAGCAATATAACAACATTGTGTATAAATAAGGGAAATTAAATGCAATTGCTGATTTTCTTTCACGTTTAGAAGCATATCCGATACAACTCAACGACCAATCGGATGATCTATTATCTTTATTTGCAAACCCCGGAGACATTGGTGAACGACCCTTACCAGACTTAGGAGATTTAGACGACATTCTAGACGACAACCCAAACGAACAAAACAAAATCAGAATAATCTCGGACATTCAAATCAAACCACCAAACCAAAAGAATATTGCTACCGAAACGAACAATTATAATACAGTCGATAAGTCAGATCAAGGAGACAACAACACTATACATACACAGGAGAACGATATTTCAGCAGCAAAATCGGCAATGAACCTAAAATTAGCTCCATCACCGTATTCAATAAGGAACGATTAGAAGTCCAAATTACAAGAAATAATTACCATAACGAAATAAGAAATATTTTGTGTGATTATATAAACCCAAACGCGGTTAACGCTATCCATTCCAAAGATGAGGGGATGTATGAAGAAATTGCAACCATCGTCAACAACGATTTCGAAAATAATGTTAAATTTGTATTAACTATAGTAGTTTTAAAAGATGTAACAGATAGAGAACAACAAGTAGAAATTTTGAAAAAATTGCATAACACCACACATAGAGGAATCAATGAATTACAAAAGGAAATCGAAAGAGTTTATTTTTGGCCAAATATCACGAAAGATTGTCAATTACACGTAAATAATTGCGGAATTTGCCAACAAACTAAATATGAGAGAAACCTAGTAAAGCTTAATTTAGAAACATCATTTACCCCAAAAACTCCATTCGAAATAATAATAATATAATAATGTATTGATAACTTTTCAAAATTCTTCATGTTTGAAGAATTGAATTGAGTTAATATGGTAGAAATTATACAAAAGTTTCTAAAAATCTTCTCACGATATAAACTACCAAAAAAGTTAGTTACTGATGGACAATTTAAAACAACTTTGTTCAACAAGCTCATGGAGTCATATAATATAGATCATCATACGACGACCGCGCTACACCCTAACGCGAATAGTCCTATAGAGAGATTGCATAGTACACTCATAGAAATTATGAGAACACTTACACTCCAGAAGCAAAAAGCGCTTTCACACAACTTATTCGAAAACGCAGCCATTATATACAATAGAACAATACATAGTACCACGAGTTTTCGACCAACGGAACTATTGTTTGGACATCTATACAATAGAGACATCCTAGAAATTGATTAAAAAAATCAATATAACGAATACATCGATGACCTGAGATCTAGAATTAAAACTATGTGTGAGCAAGTTCATCAGAAAACCGTAGATGCAAAAGACACATACATTCAGAAACAGAATGAAAAACGAACTGACCCACCAAAGATTAACACTTTAGACGCATATATTTCTTCCCGACCTCGAAATAAAATAGCTCCACTATATAAGCATTTAACTATAAAGAAAGATTTAGGTACTAAGGTTAAAACCACTAAAGACAACACATACCACAAGCAAGAACTGAAAAAGACTAGACAATACCAACGACCACTCATTCAATTTGTTTCAGATGGACCTACTACTACTACTGACAATGACACTTATATTATTGGTACACCTAAACGAAGCAACGGCACCCAAAATCGAAATTAAAAACCTAGAAAATAATCCTGGCATTTTACCCCTCAAGTTAGGCCCTACTAGAATCCAATATTCTCACCATACATTCCTGCATAATTACCCAATCAAAATTATAGGTACTAAAGTTTTAGAATTGGAAAACTTTATATCGGAATTTCACATGAAAACCCAAAACAAACTAGTCATGACCGATAAAATAGAATTCGAATATGTAAAGAAACAAGTTAAGCAATTGCGGTCACAGTTAACTATGATTCATCCCGACATTTTGAATAATAAAAAGAGAGTTAGGCGTGGAATGATAGATTCGTTAGGATCATTCTTTAAATTTATTTCTGGCAATCTTGACGCATCTGACGGTATTAGATATGATAAAGCATTAGAGAACCAATTAAATAAAATATCCCTCTATAACAAACAAATTTCTTTAAATCATCAGCTAATAAAGAATTACGAAGAAATAGTCGGAAATTTGTCAACCAACTTCAAAAAAATTCAAGAAGTACTAAGTATGGTGAAAGGTGAAGACTATAATATTGCTGACACTTTAACAGTGATCAAAATTGGTATATTAGACGTTTCTCAAATTGTGGAAAAACTGCTTGTATCTATAAACTTTGCCTCTTTAAACATTTTACACCTCTCTGTCATTGATGAAGAATCATTGAAGTCAATGAGAAGCGAATTATCGAAATATTACACGTCCGCTCACTACTACTGCAACGATAATATCCTATTTACACGAACAATTTATGTAGAATATTATATAAACTCCGAACATGCTGTACTTTTGTTACATATTCCTCTGTTAGACCCTAAACCCTTCAACCTGTATAACTTATTCTCCATACCTACACGTGAATCTACAACCATTATTCCTCCTACCTCCTATGTGGCCATGGGTGAAGACACTACTTACTATTTAAAATCCAAATGCCAAGCTGTACAAGAAGAGTTCTTCTGCAAGCTCTCGCAAATCGAGAGAAACTATCAGCAGGAAACCTATTGGATAGAGCAATTTAACTGTTTGAATTCCTTTTTTCTTTTTGTAACTAGATATAGGTTGGTACTGTGTAGATGAGAAAGTCAAGTGTAAGTGTGTCATGAACATATACGTCAACTAAAACTAAAAAGTGTTTTTTCTTTTAATTATCAACCTCGCTCTGCTATTCTGGAATATAAATATATACTTATCAGGTTATGGGCCCAGTACAACGCTTGATACTGTGAAGACTAAAAACATTCAGTTGACAGAAAGTTAATAGAACTCTGAACTCGTGTTGAGAACAAAGGAAACAAAAGGAAACATGGCCGACGCTGCGGTTTTGGAAAGACAAAGAGCTAATGACGAAAGGTACCACATTCCATTGTTTGATGGGAAAAATTATGACAATTGGAAATACCGATTGGAAGTACTACTTGACGAGAAGGATATCATAGCTCATATTGAAGGGCCAGTGAACTACGCCGAAGGTTCACAAGATGAAACAACCCAACAACAAACTGCACGTGAAGCTGCCAATGCTCGACTTAAACAAAGAGATAAGTACTGCCTACGTCTCATTGTTAGTGCTATTGGGACACATACCTCGAATATTGCAGAGGAAAAGAAACTGCATATGCTGTATGGAAAAATCTGCAAGATACTTTCCAAAGAAAAGGAATAGCCAATCAACTAAAGGCAAGAAAAGCACTCTTGTCTCCAGCAATGCGGCATAACCCAACTTCTGAAACTATGGAGGAACATTTTCTAAAATTCGACCGTCAAATACGGGAACTTAAATCTGCAGGAGCAAATACAGATGAACTTGATATAATTTGTCATCTGCTATTAACTTTGCCAACAGAGTATAATATGGTCGTAACCGCAATTGAAACTTTGTCTGCTAATAATGAGCAATTAACTCTATCGTTTGTGAAAAACAGGTTGCTGGATGAAGAATCAAAAAGATGCATGCGAGATAAAATCAAACTTCAGAGGAGTGAGTCGACCACTGCATTTTATTCATCAGCGCAACCAGGTCAAAAGGAAAAACGACAAGTGTACAATAAGTTTCCACCAGCACAGAATACCTAACAACAAAAATCAAAGGTAACTAATGCATCTAACTACAATAATGGAACACCGCCCACTAATTACAGGTGCCATAATTGTCAAGGGAAGGGTCACATCAGAAAAGACTGTCCTAGCCCAAGAAAACCATATCTTGGATCAGGAAAGTCTAGTGGAAATGCACAACTTACTCAAGAGAATGAACCAGTTGAATATGTATTCACAGCTACAATTACTGAGGTAGCACAATCAGCAATATCAGGAGAGATGATTTGGTGGATAGATTCAGGAGCAAGTGAGCTTATGATAAATCAGAGAGATTATTTCCAAACGATCAGAAATATACCACCTATTAAAATTAATGTGGCAAAATCAGGAGAATTTCTTACAGCAACGCAAAGAGGAACCTTAAAACTGCACTCTTCTGTGGAAGACAACTGGAATACGATAAAAATACCTAATGCATTATATGTAGCAGGTCTGGAGATGAATCTGCTGTCTGTTAGAAGACTTGAAGAGAAGGGATGTACAATCATTTTTGAAAATAGGAAAGCTCTTATCAAGAAGGGTAATAAAATACTTGCAGTGGCTTATCGTAGCAACAAAATGTATAAACTATCATTCAAGATCGACAAAGAAGTTGCATGTTTATCAAGTTCCAGCGAGGAATTATGGCATCAAAGGTATGGACATATCAATAGGATTGCGCTCACAAAACTTGGAACTTTAGTTGATGGATTGCATGAAACCAAACCCAAGGAGGTTTGTGAAACATGTGTGAAAAGGCAAGATGAGCAAATTGCCTCATAGTCATGCTAGAAAAAGAGCACAGCGTGCACTAGAACTGATACATAGCGACTTGTTTGGTCCTATAAGTCCAGAGTCATATGATGAAAAAATATATGATCTGACTCTAATTGATGATTACACGCACTTTACTGCAATTTACCTTTTAGAAAAGAAAAGTGATGTGTTTAAATACTTTAAAATCTACGAAGCTATGGCAACTGTTCATTTCAACGCCAAAATCAGCAGATTGAGGTGTGACCGAGGAGGAGAATATATTTCCAAGGAATTGAAGTTTTTTTGTCAACAACAAGGAATACAAACTGAATATACGATCGGATATACCCCGGAACAAAACGGCGTTGCAGAGCGCATGAACCGAACTATTATGGAAAAAGCACGTGCTTATTACTGAGTTCTGGACTTCAAAAATTTATGTGGAGTGAAGCTGTAAAAACAGCTGTTTACCTGATCAATCGAAGTCCAACAGGTGCAATTCAAGGAAGTGTACCTGCGACACTGTGGTATGGTTATAAGCCAGATGTAAGCAAACTTAGAATATTTGGTTCACCCGCACATCTGCGCAGCCTCAAACAAATCACTGGAGAAAAATTAGAAACTCGTGCCAGAAAAATGTATTTAGTTGGTTACTGCCATAATGGATACAGGCTTTGGTGTCCCATCACTCAACAAATTGTTGAAGGTCATGATGTTATTTTTGATGAAACAAGTGGTAAAAGCAACAAATATGTGGAATTTGCAGATATGCATGAAGACTACGATGCAGAGAAAACTCATACACAAGAAGAACCTATATTTGTGGAAGAATCTGTGAACGAAAGAGCCTATCAAGAAGACCCAAATTCAAGGGGAGAATTGGAATACCAAGAAGTTGATGGCAACATACAACCTACTGAAGAACAAAAACGAGGAACGAGAGAGAGGAAAAGACCAGCTTACCTTGAAGATTATGAAACAGACCTTAGTGAAATTGCAATGAATACTGTTGCTGATTTAGATATTCCTGATTCAATTGAAGATATCAAAGGAAGATCTGATGAAACATTGTGGAATGCGGCAGTAGAAGAGGAATTGAAAGCTCTTCAAGAGAACAATACTTGGAGTCTGACTGTTCTGAAACCTGGAAAGAAAGTTATCAACAATCGATGGATTTTTTGAGTCAAATATGATTCCAGTGGGAATATAGATAAATATAAAGCAAGATTGGTAGTGAAAGGCTGCTCGCAGAAGAAAGGAATCGACTACAATGAAACGTATGCACCAGTCGCACACATGGTCACAGTGAGAGTACTACTATCCATAATCAACAAACGAGATTTGTATGCCATGCAGCTAGACGTCAAAAATGCCTTCCTCCACGGCATTATCAAGGAAGAAATTTTCATGAAAATTCCAGAGGGTATGCCTGTACCATATTCTAATATACCTCTTGTTTGTAAATTGAATAAAACTCTTTACGGGTTAAAACAAGCGCCCAAAGAGTGGAATGGACGTTTTGATGAATTTATAAAATCACATGGATTTAACCAATCAGATGCTGACAGATGTTTATACATGCATGGAACTAAGTGTATTTACTTATTGTTATATGTTGATGACATTATACTAGCGGGAGAATTTATGGAAGATCTGCAAAAATTTAAGAATTTATTGATGTCTGAATTCAAGATGACTGACATTGGAAAACTTGATTTTTTCCTTGGAATTAAAATTGAGCATTGTAAAAGTGGTATTTTCCTTAATCAGTCAATGTACATACAGAATATACTCAAACGCTTTAATATGGAAGACTGTCACTCTGTCGCAACACCTATGGATGTAGAATCTGGACATGAATTGGAAGGCGAATGTATTTTACATCTTTATCCATACAGGGAACTCATAGGATGTCTCATGTATCTAATGCTTACTACACGCCCAGATCTTAGTGTAGCAGTGAACTATTTTAGGAGATTTCAAAGTAATGCAACGCATTCCCAGTGGGGCGGACTCCTGCGCATCCTGAGATATCTGAAAGGAACAACCAGCAAAGGGCTTCATTTTCATAAGGCTTCCGGAGTAACACCCAATTTGGTGGGATATGCAGATGCAGACTGGGCGGGCAGCAATGGAGACAGAAAATCTACATCAGGATACTTTTTCGAAGTACATGGATCCAACGTACTATGGGTAACCAGAAAACAAAAGGCGGTAGCTCAGTCGTCTACCGAAGCTGAGTATGTTTCCTTAGGCAACGCAGTCATGGATTTTCTTTGGTTAAGGAAACTTCTACGTGATCTGAACGTTGATGTGAAATTACCCGTAACAATCTATGAGGACAACCAATCCGTTATTCATTGTCTTCAAAAATGGGAAGAAAAACGCCTAAAACACATCGACGTCAAATATAATATCATTAGAGATAATTGTAAGAAGGGAGAGATACAAGTTCTCTACATCTCATCCAAGGATAAAAAGGCTGATATTTTAACTAAACCGCTAACTTCTATTCAGTTCAGTAAACTGTGTATTGCTCTTGGAGTTGCAAATATGGATCTTTTAAATGTTACGACTTAAGATTTAATGTTATAGTTTGTTTATCAAATGTAAGAAATTAGAATGTTATTATTTTATTTACTATAATAACTGTTAAATTGAAGGGGAGTATTGGATAGAGCAATTTAACTGTTTGAATTCCTTTTTTCTTTTTGTAACTAGATATAGGTTGGTATTGTGTAGATGAGAAAGTCATGTGTGCGTGTGTCATGAACATATACGTCAACTAAAACTAAAAAGTGTTTTTTCTTTTAATTATCAACCTCGCTCTGCTATTCTGGAATAGAAATATATACTTATCAAGCATTAAAAATCTACTTCAGGTTAAAGAAGACCGCAGATGTAAACACATCCCAGTGGAAATCACCGAAGTCCTAGTGGAAACCATCAGTGACGAGAAATGTCTGCTCATTGCCCCCACAGAAACTCTAGTACATGGAAAATGTGGAAATGAGGAAGTTCATAATCTTAAAGGTACTTTCCTCCTAACAGTCCCATATTCCTGTCGCTTCATAACCAAGCAGTTCGAGTTTGTCAACCTCGAGGGAGCCATCCAGGAAGAACCAGTCTACCTACCCCACCTACCTAGTGTGTCAAATGTAAAGCCCGTTCAGTTAAACTTAAAAACATTTAACCTAGACCAATTGTCTAAGTTAACATTGGACTCAAATGCGGAGCCTATCTCGTTTATCGACAATACTATATGGACTCAATCAAATCTACCTATCTATATAATTTTAATCTGTATCATTGTTATTTTAACATAGTACCATTTCCGATCACACTTGTATGCTAAACTTAAGAAAAATAATGTTAAGAGAAATAAGGCATTTCCAGAACTACCGAAAGTTAATAACTAATATTTTCATACTTTAACGTCAACTTTAAAAGATCCCTAAAGTTTCCTCTTAAGGGTGGAGGAGTTACATGCCTAATTTCCTACAGATCAGCGATATGCATGCCTGATTTCCAAGAGCTTAGAGCATCACATATCTGCTGTATCATCAATTATTTTGTATAAAATCATTTAGAAAAAGTGGGCATCACTCACTTATAGTTTTGCACCTATCGACGTCACTTTGTCAGATTGAGTTTCAATCAAATTAAAATCTGTTGTTTGTAATAAAATAAATTTTTAAAAAAGTAATTTTTGTTACGAATAACGTAACTCGCGGTGCACGATGTTACTAAAGAGACCCCAGCTTGCAAGATGTTCGGGAGAGAGTTGAGGTTACCCTGCGATTTGCTCTTTCGAAGATCCTTTCCATCAACGGAAGCCATGGATGAGTTTATCAGTCGGCTGGTTTATCGCATCCAACGAACACCACGGAGAAAGATGGAAGTGGTACATCTAGATCGACTCGCTCCATATCGGGGAACCAACGGTGAAGAAGAAGTTCCTCCACCGGACCATGCATGAGTCAGGATTTCGTTCGGGATGAACGAAACTTAAGGAGGAGGCAGTGTACTGAAAATTAAGGGTTCTATTCAATAACATTGAATAGTTAATTAAGAAAAACGAAAATTCCTCTATTTACAACAAACAACAAAAAGCAAGAGAAGGAATTTCACTTGGAATGAGCATGGAATGCCAAGGATCTGTCCAGATGAAACCCATGTGTTACGGAATGTAAGGAATAGTTAAATGCACTTCAAATATGTGGAAAAAGGATGGATCAATCTAATTTCCTATATAAACTGCAAATGTCATTACGGACAGTCCATTTCTCCTAGAGACCTCGTAAAACAAAAATCAGTAAGATTCTAAATCAAATGATTACCAGCTGAATCATCGAAAAAGAAGAAGACGACATCTGCAACCAGACCAGCCTGCACGTGGAATCAATAAATTTGCTATCAAATTATATTGCCAGTGGCGTAACAAAACAATTTTATTTTGGGAAAATAAAATTCTGAAAGTTGTGTTTTCTTGTTACTTTGACAAAGCCGAAAGGATCCCGAACTGCAATTCACTTCAATATATATGCGAATTTCATCTCGGAAACTGGTCGATCGATTTCGATGAAAATTAATTTACATTAAGCAAAATCGTTTTCAGCAATCAATATTGTTATTTTCATACTTTTTCAGATAATGCATGATAACTCACAATAGACCTAACAACAACATTGGACATAAGTAGCTCAATGGTAAGTTTCCAGCTATCAATTTGGAGTTCCTCGGTTTATATCCAGATCGGATATGATTGATTATTGATAGATCGGTTCACCGTGAATAAAATTTGTACCAATCATTACATCTTGGCTGCATCACTAGCAAGGATTGGATACATAAGTGAGCCCAACTTTTCGAGCAGTGAAAACCCTCAAGACATAGATCACATTGTTTGGCGGTGCAGTGACTACTCGCATTAAAGAAAGAAGCTAGGGAGACAATTCCAAAGACACCAACTAGTGGTAAACCAAGACGTTCGATCCATGGTAGCTACCACCTACTAATGTTAACTTTAAATATATGTATGATTTTTTTAAACAATGTAACCTCAACATTTGGTTTGAAAATTCACAATGTTATACTCTGCATTATTTTGCTTTGTCTACAAAATTTATGTTGTTTCGATAATAAAGCATTTCTTTCTCTCTCTCTCACATAGAGTTTTCAGAAAGGCTTAATAAAAAAGAAGTATTTGTCACATTTAAAAATGTTTGTAATCGCCTACCAAAAAGTATGCATCTATGTTAATATCAATAATTATAAACTGAAAAGAGTAGAAAACTGTAAATACTTTGGCTTAATGTTTGGCTTATAGGTTAAGTTGGAATAAACATATTGACCATGAATTAGGGAAAACCAAATATTTAGTTTCTATTTTTTTGTAAATTAGCTAGAATAATGCTTACGGACGCGCTGAACATACCTAATTATTCTTGCATGCATGAGAAGCAGCTTATTCTAACAATTTTATATTGCTCCAAGGAGAGAAAAATAAAATACTCAAGATTATCAACAGAAATAGAAATATTTATGCTAGAATCCATAAGCAGCAAAACTACCTAAATATATAAATATACTAGGAAATAAATCGACCTTAATCAATGTTTAGGAAATTATTGATTATGTAAATTATAATAAATGTAGGTGAAATAAAAAGGAAAAAAAATATTAATTTTCTTTATGTTCACTGTTTGAGAAATAAATATCCTATAAAATAATACTGACATGTATAATAACATTGCATAAAGATTAACTATAACTCAATTTATTTTAGTTTTTAGGTTATTTACCCAGTCTCTTACCAGTCCTACGCACAGGTATAAGTTTGGATTTATGCAGCCTAAAATAGCAAATAACAATTATCACGTAAAAAATAGCAAGTAACCCCTATAGAAAAATTTACCATTTATGCAGACCAAATTAACAATTAGTAATAACAGGTACGCATGCGCATAAGTCAGTTTCAAACCATTTTAAATGTAAATGAATATAACATCCTCCAAAGCTGTTTGAAGTATTGTTATCTCTAGTGGGCCCAAGACTCAAAAAAGATCCATCAAAGAATTCCTTACCACCAGTTCACAGGTTGCTAATTACTCTACAGTGTATTCAGATACCTTGTTTTCTGTAGACGGTGAATCTATCTAACTTTGATATTGATTATTTTTTCAGTTATTAAAACCATTGATAAAGAACAAATGCACAAAATGTAACCTAACAACATGAATTTGTTTTGACATGAATTATATAAAATTTCGTCATCGGATGGGCCACTCGGCGGTCATCTGCGTATTAGTTGCGCACAATAAGAAAATCTCGTTCAATTAACGTAGAAATTTGAAAGTTGGTTAACTTCTTATTTGTTACTTGATATTGCGTAAACACTATCATTGAAAAATAAGAACTTTACCTTATATTTGTTATTTTCAATTGGTACTTGTTATTTGCTATTTGTTATTTTAGGCTGCCTGAATCCACACTTATTCTACGCCTGTAGGTTTTACAGTATTGTAAAATACAATAAATAAATAGTTGACAATTTCAATGTGAAATATATACGGAAACAGGGATATATATTAATCAAAGGGAGACAATTGTACAATAGTTACTCCCAGACGTCAAATTTGATGTATAAACTGAGAACCAATTGCTATCGCATTGTGGTCACGTTTTAGTTGCAAACTGGTTGCTAGTCGAAAAAAATATAGGTATATAAAAAGGTCGCTGGCTAAGCATTCGCTGGTTGCTAATTAAATTGTAGCTCACTGGTTATTCCGTAGAGGCTGCACTGTTTTCAGAAACGATTTCGTGATACCAAAATTGACGCCTGACAACAACAATTGCACAATTCTCTGCAGCCGCGTTACGGTTACAAGTTTGATTTTAAGTCTGTGGGTACCCTGTATTTCAAAATTGATTTATCTCGAAACCGGCTCAATATCTATTACTTATAAGTTAAAAAAAAGTGTTTCTTCAAAACGCACAAACAAATATTAAGGAAAACATTATTCTTAAGGCGATAAAACATGTCAATATGAATAATAAGAAGCCATATATTTTTATCTAAACAAATGCGTACCGAACTTAGAGTCCCATGAGCATAAACTTATAACAAAAGTAGTTTATTTAAATCACCTCCATCACATCCATTCTACAGCAATCAAAATACAAGATTTTAATTATGGATAAAGGAGGAATGCTTGTTTGCTGGAACACTTACAATCATATTATTCATGATTAACATCCCGGTACCTATTTCAGCTTCAATGAAATTTCTGTTATGATTGAAAATAAATTGAAATTATTAGTGTATTAAAACTAAATTTCTGACAGAAACACATTTGATGGAGAGCAAAAGTATACAAAATTGGGTGTGGGTTTATTTAATTTTTTTTAACTTAGTTCATTTCTATGACCAATATGTATCTGGTTGAGAAAAATTACCACCCTCCTTCAATCCTTATCAGATATGATTTAGCTCAGCAGAAGGGCCCTGTAGGAGCGTGTGCAATGAACAAAATAACAGCGCGCGGCCAATGTTGAGTTTCCAAACAATTTCAGCTGTTCAGCATTCAGCAAGCTATAGTGGTCTAGTCTAGTGCTCTAGCTCAGTTTGACGTTCGACTCCAAGCCGAAAGCATCGCGTATGTTGTTCCGTGGTTTGTTGTGCTTGAAGACACGCGGTTCGTATGTTTTATTTTTGGTTCTCCTTATTCTGCTATAATTATCTGAGGTAAGAAGTCTTTAATGTTAATAAGGTCTCTTAAAGTGACAAATTGATTGGAGAGTTTTTTTATACTGTTAAATCATTCTCCAAATCTTTTAAAATTCTGCATGCATGTATGCCACTCTTCGCTTTGATTTACTATTTATTCATTTATCATTCCTTGTGTTTATTTATTGTCTGTCCAAACCTTACTCGATTTCTATGTTCATCCAAACTCACCAAACACCATTTTTTAGAGTAAGCCTAACTATTCATCGTTATAACTAACCCTAGATTAGTCAAATAGAAGGGTTTGCTTATGTATTTTTTTTATAATAAAAACAGAATATTCTGTAACAATCATTGCAAGTTATTTCTCTGTTTCAAAAGTTATAAATATTTTTATAAATAATAGGACCAACGTTATCAGTGGCTGCACTGAAAAATACTAAATAATATTAGTTCTATGTCGTAATTTTGAAGTTGCCCAGTTATTGCTTCAATTAATCATATTTTGTATACATACCTACTTATCTCAGTGGAACAAGTAAATATTTTTTTCACATTTCTGTTTCATTATTATTATTCAGTATTCGTTATTATAATTGCCAATTTTCTAGTGCTGTATCTAGGAATCTCTTGAATTTTGAAAAATAATCTATTTCATTGTTTTCGGTAATGATCTTCAATCCTTTCAAATAAAATTTCCAGTTTTCAAAACAATAAGTGTCCCTTCCACTCTTTGGGGTGAGGACATATTAAAGTCTGAAATGTTTAATATTGGACCATATATCTGTATCTATACCTCATTTCAACGAAAAAAGTATAGTCAAAATTGTTGCACGTTTGCATATAAAACGTGCAGACAAAGAAAAAAGCAACAAGCAATCGAATCGTAAGTATATCAGTGTTAAAAAATAATACTTAGCATGATATAAATAAAAGATTCAGTCTTTTAGTTATCAAGTTATGTATTTAAATTATTCGTGCACCGTTTCTCGTGCTATATTTTCCTTTGATCGAAATTGAATCCATAGTTCTTTGAAGTTCAAATTAGAAGACATCATGTAGTAAATGAGAATAGTTTCTAGTATTACTGTCTCAATCCATTCAAGATTTGTCCTTGAAGTAGGTACGTAATACTCTTATTATAAGGCCATAATAAATCTTGAAATATGGATTATTTGCAATATTTATCACCTGCTGCTTCCTACCATCCCATTCCTTCTCGGATACAGAACGATAGGTAAATTTGTCAGAGATCTTCATCAGTCATTTTCGCATTAAAATAAATATCAGTGGTATGCTTATACAATTTTTTTTTTAATGACTAGCTTGATTCTTGCTTGCCCAAATTGAATATTTTTCAATTATGGCAAAGCTTCTCGAAATATTTTTATTCTTTTCTGTATGGTATATTTTTTTAGTATAAAGTTATGTTATTTCAAATCCGTTCATTTATTTTTTAAAATTTAAAATACATTTTCTTCAAAATCTGTTTGAACTTCAATCAAATTCAAAAAATTACGGCTTGAAATTCCATTCCATTTCCGCGAAAGAAATGCAATAAATATATTATATTCGGATCAAACAAATATGTTACGATTTAACAGAGAACCGCAAAGGCGATATGATACTGGATAGTATAAAATTAATCTTGGAAATTTAGAAAATGTTTCTTATTATACATTCAATGATCTGTGCTCATTTCTTGTGAATTGTTGTGAATTATTATCATTTGTTTTGCCGTGACCTCATCCTTCAAGATACTCTTCAGATAGTATTAATATAAATAGTTTCTAAAAGTTCATTTGAGCATGTTCACATCATTGATAATTGATTAAAATATGAATTTTGCACAATTCATATTATATCTATGCTTTATGTCACTGGCGTCATTGCTGGGGGGGGTGACCCCACAATATATATATATATATATACTTAACCCATAGTTGCACTAGACAAGCAAATTAAAAAATCATCGACCTGTATACAAATGTAAATTTGTATCAAAAATTCTTTGGAAAATAACTGTCGTTCAACTTGTTTTTTTCAACCAATTATCTTGTTTATAAATCTATTATAATGATTTGAAACCTAATTTCACCACAGAAATGTATAAAAACGATGTTTTGAGTGGTAATATTTTCAAAATTTTCAGAATGCCCGGACTGTTCCATCCATTTAAAAACTGCTGATGACGCCCATGCTTTAGGTATAGGAGAAAGAGTCATTTCCATTAAAGTATTTTTTGTGTATAAATTATAATATATTTTATTATATCATAATTATTTGGTTAATTTCTGTGGGAACAACACACAACATTGTTTAGTTAACTACATGTAATTAGTTGAAAGTATTGTTTTTATTTGTTTTATTTATTAAAATGACAGGCTATTCAGGTTAGAGATACAATATTTCCGTACTTTTCTCCTGTTGCTCTATTCTTGACCATCCAGTATGTTACTAAAATAATTCTTGAATCTAGTTACCTACCCAATAAACTTTCTCTGACTAGTTTAACCAATGTGATACATAGATAGACTACAGTTGGCTTTGGCTTAAAAATCGCTTATACATTATTTTTGGTATTTCTGTAATGATCCTTAGGGTGGGTATCCACGTACCGTATCAACGTTGCGTATTAATGGATACGGAACCGTTGCTTAGTAACGTATACAATTTTGATACAAAGAAAATAACGAACTTGATCGCCCAATTTTTTCGCCGAAAGGTCAAAGAAATGATACTATACGTAGTTATTTTTAAGTGGACGAGACTTCGATTTCGTTGAATGTTCATCGTTGTATTTTCCCGTGCTGCTGCTTGTTGCAGTGTACTCATTGCAGTGGTGGAGAATACTATCGTAGCTACGCCGGTTTTGTCCAACTTTTCTATATTTTTTGTTTTATTGAGAGACTGAAACAGGCAATCTAGATAATTTCTCCTGGTCCTAATCATAAGCTTTCTTACATTACCATTAAGAAATTTCGGATATTTCCATATTAAGTAAGTGAATGTTATTTTACATTTTAAATTAACACTAAGTAAATTGAAAGAACATTGGCACTAACACTGAACTAGCTATCAGTTATAAACTACATATTTGTAGGGCTTACTATTTGCAGAACAGAAGTTTGTTCTGCATTGTGTTGGCCAGCAGAAACATTGCCTATCAGGGCTGCATATTGTAAGGGCAATAATATATGCGATTTCATGATTTTGCCGCCGCTAATGAGAGAACTCGATAAGTCGCTTGCTTACTTTTTCAATACTATGGTTCAAAGTCATAATTAAGTGGATAACCACCTGTGCTCTTAATACGGTATTTCTAACCTCACGCATTAATGGAACAGTGTAAAACATAGTAACTGAATAAACATTTCTTTGTGATTTGAATTGCAAATTTTTATGCATTTAAATTCTCTTAAAATATCTAGAATGAGACGTAGATAATTTGCTCATTTGACCAGTACAAAATATATCTAATAAACTAGATATCGAGTATTTAACTAAAACTGCGTACATAGAGCATAATGGACTATAATTTTTTGAATAAATCCGACGATGAATTTGAGCACGAAGATATTCGGAGGCGACTTATTAAAAGGTACATCCGGAACATGGAAGATACATTTGAATTTTTTGACGATGTTCCTTTTCGAAAAAGGCACAGATTCAGTAAAAGAGCTGTTGTCGATATCTTATTAATGCCAAATTAAGGAAATTAAACCGTCGAAGTCTGCCTGTTTTCCCCATGGCCCATGATGCAGTTATTAATAACTTTACTGCTCTATGCAACAGGCAGTTTTCAGGTTTGTAGATATTAAATATTACATTTTTATCACATAAGTAATCCATTCTCATAGGTGGTTAGTGGTGATTTGCTTGTTGGATATAATTTTTTGTCTGGAGAACCAGTCCGTTCAAATTATAAAAATCAATTTTATTACCAATAAGGAACAACTAACCTCATAAATGAGAAATGAACGGGACACGAGGCCTAATTTATTCAGTGATTAACAATGTTGCCATCAGAAAGTTACAAAAATCACTAGTAAATGTCTTCCTTTTGGGAGGGAGCGTCGAGATTTGTCTCTGAAATGAGACTCCCTTTATAATTTGAGGAACCCTCAATGAAGGCTTCCTCAGCACTCAAGATAAGGACGGAATATGAACTGCAATAACGTAGATTTCTATAAAAGTTAGCTTTATTAAAATTATGCAGGTATTGTAGTGGACAAGATATTTGAGATTATTTCCTTATTTTCGTGTAAAAACTCGTTAGGTAATTTTATACTTTCGCCTTTATCTTCCCAATACCATAATATTTAGCGGGTTCGTACCTGGAATCCACCCGCAATGGGGTCGTAAAACGATTAGTAAAGGGGAAATACCCATCAGATCTCGACTCAAATATCTTGTCCATGGGTATAACATCTCAGAAACTAAGTAACTTTTGTAAATTACATTTATGACAGCTTAGTTGTGTAAAAAGCTCAACCGTAGTATTAAAATAGTAAAATATATTAATATATTGGGACAAAGCAACCCGTATTTCTACTTTATCTATTTTTAATATGTTTACTTCTTAAAAGTTTGACAATTGAACATTGCACCTATAATGTGATAAAGATTTTTCACAAAAATACTTACAACTTCTTTTCAAAATCGAATATCTTTCATGGACAAATAAATGCTTTACTTATTTCCACATTTATTATATTCTGATTCAGTGGCCATGTTATTTTGGGAAATATTCGCACGGGTATTCTTGTGGTGTTTTTTCTCAGTATGCCCGATCTTTCTTAATACCTTATCAAAATAATTGATTAACACGTAATATTGGAGATAACATTCCTTGCTAATGACGAAAAATAATTGAATTATAATACATATAACTCCGCATATACCTTATTCGCTTGATTGTAATCCTTTTTAACAACTTCAAAGTCTGAGATGGTGCTCTCTGAGCTTGAATTTTTGCAAGCGTTTGAATTACATATAGAGAAGAAAGAGAATATTTTTATTTGGTTGGAAAATCAATATGCCAATTTATTTATGGTAAATTTTTACCGTAAACCAGTTAACCAACATTAACTTGAAATAAATTTCTGTTATCAATGGTTTGTGACGCGTTCCGTTTTGTTTGTGACTCAATTGTTGATGATATATATATATATATATATATGTATATATATATGATATTGAAAGCCGTTAAGCAACATGTTTTGAAAATAGACCTTACAAACTTTTTTACCGACTAAAAATAAGGAGGCGCGTTTTGCTTAGTAAACGTACTCCGATTTAGACGATTTTTATTTCATATGAAAGAAGAGAGTTGAGAAATGGTCCCATATCTAGAAAAACTCAAATTATTCGAAAACTCCTTTCCTCCAGCAACCGCCCCTAAATGGGTTTTTCTCGAAAATCGAAAATCTGAGACCATATCCGAGAACGTTCAAATTGAATATTCGCAATGGTAAAGTCTGAAATATATGATATGCTTATTTCCGCTATGTGGAAGAGATTTTTTTTTCGAAAACTGAAAATATGAGACGGCCAAATTAAAAAACATTATATGAGCAACATTTAAATTGAGTTGTTACGGTTTTCGAGTTATATCAGTAAATTCTGAAATATGTATATTTGAGCGCGATGTGTTGAAATCTCTGAATAATAAATAACAAGTTCAAGCTAAGCCTATATTTTCTTGGGTACCTATTAATGAACGTTCAACGATTTTCGCGACTATTGTTACACTCAAATATGTGAAATAAGTATTTTTTACAAAAAATTGGACAGAATTTATTATTTGTTGTACTGAAAAAGACAACATAATATTAATTCTATTGGTGCTGGTACTTTTGGAGTTGTGCCGTTGTAGTTGGTTATTGTTGTACGCACCATCTTCAGAAATACCTGCACCAGCAGAATTATTATTATTTTATCTTTTTCAGTGCAACCACTAATAAAGTCGGTCCAATTTTTTGTTAACAAATATTTATTTACTGAATCTATCAGAAATCGTTTGTGAAAGGCAATACATATATGAAATAATTTTTTTCACTCTCTAGTTTTTTAAGTTTAGATAACTACTTAACTTTACATCAATGCTAGAGCTTTAATTAGGTAGGATTAGTGCTACCAGAAATCTAAGAAGATTTTAAATCACCAAACACTTGAATTACAAGCAGGCTGTCTACGCAGAGTTGTACCTGCCGTAGCCATTACATTTTGTTTAATAGGTAGGTAGGTATAATGGGTTAAGATATTAAGAAAAATCGCTTTAACATAATTAAAAATTGTTTATGTATATACAATATATATATATATATATATATATATATATAGGTATCACAAAAACATTTACAAACATCACGATAATGAATGCGATTATGCCAAATGCCAAACTATTTTATGAGATATCTTAATTCGGACCTGGGAATATTTCAAGGGACACATACTTTTATTGCTAATCTATATTTCGATGAATACGTAATAATGAGGATCGTCGGCTAATATAGATTTACGAACTTAGATTTCTGGCTCTAGTATATGTGTGAACTAAGACTTACCGAGCTTTTGTTTCACACATAATTGATGTTAATTAACGCTCTAGTAGTTAGTTGCCTGAACATAAAACTTTTGAAATTAATTTAGATTTTTCTCAAAAATAGAGCGTGACAAACGATTTTATTATAGTATTTGAGTTTCACAAAGGATTTCTGATAGATTCAGTAAAATAATAGTCTTTAAGGTCTATTTTCAAAACGTGTTTGCTAATCGCTGTTAAATATCTAACAAACTAATAACAAGTACTCAGTCACCAACACAAAGAAAGAAGCTGTGTGAAGTTGGCAACGCAAAGTTGGAAAAAAAGAATATCACAGAATAGTTTGACCATTTGTGGCCCATGTTTTCCCAACAATTACTTCCGTTCACACACCCTCCATTTTCGAAAAAAAAAATAAAAACAAAATTTCGAGAATTATTTTTATAATTGAAAATTGAACACTGCAGTCATAAAGCTAATCGTTCGACTATGTTTTATGTTAAAAAAATATTTGACAAAATGAGCTCTGAGATGGCTTCAAATGAACGGGATTGGATGAAAATTACAGAATCGTTTGACCATCAAATGTCCATAATTGCTCAACAATTAGTTTCGTTTGCCTATCTTCCATTTCCGAAAAAAGAAATCGCTTCTTCCACATAGCCTAAATACACATGTGAGATTTTAACATGAATGTAACTCGAAAACCGTAACCCTTTTCAAAAAATGTTCAATATAAACCTTTCCGGATATTTTTCTACCTTCGTATATTCTGGCAACTTAAATTTTCGATTTTTAAGAAAATTTGTCTGTTTTTGGAGTCTCCTCTTTCAAATGAATCAAAAATCATCAAAATTGGAGTGCGTTTACTTTATACAATACCACCAAAACCGACGTTTCTGGATGTCGGTGAAACTTTGCACCAAGTACACATTTTAAGTTACTCTGGGATTGAAGACAAAAAATTTTGAAATCAAATGAAATGCCAAGATATTCATAAAATATGAGTAACCATTACCATTCTGTGTGATAATTTAAGAAAAAATCTGTAACCAATTTCAATTCATCTAAAATAACTATTTTCATAAGAATAAAAATGAAATAAATAATGCCTTTTGAACCAATTTTCAATAAATTAAAAAAATGTTTATTCAGAAAAAACAATTGATCAGACTTGGCCCAATTTTAATTAACGTCTGACTTGAAACAATAATTCATTTCAAGCTTGCTCAATTCCTAGAAATAGTACAATATGATAAGAATGCTATGTGAAAAATTTGAATGTGGTGCTTTGTCGTTTCTCCCTCAAGAAACTCTGAAACGTCAACATTAATTAAAATCTCAAAAACGATAAATGGTATGGTAGGAAAGTAAAAATTGGGCCTAGCCTGATAATTTTTTTTTCTGAATAAATCCTTATTTTAACTTATTGAAAATTGCTTGAAAAGGAATTATTTATTTCATTTTTATTCTTATGAAAATAGTTATTTTAGATAAATTGAAATTGGTTATAGAATTTTTCTTAAATTATCACGCAGAATGGTAATGGTTAGGTACTCATATTTTATGAATATCTTTACATTTCATTTGATATTAAAATTTGTTGTCTTCAATCCCAGAGTAACTTAAAATGTGTACTTGGCGCAAAGTTTCACCGATATCCAGAAATGTCGGTTTTGGTGGTATTTCAATTATTTTTGTGGTTTAAATTTAAAAATATTCAATTTTTTAGAATAGGTATGTTCTTTGTTATGTGTAAAAATTATAAGTGTTATCTTTCGATATAGTATTATTACCATGAATATTAAAACAAAACCAAAACACTGCGAATCATGAATAACAGAGGAAACAGTACCTATTTGTGAGCAATTCTGCTTAAAATATAACAGTTTTGTATCGAAATTGTGGCCTCCTCCACCCCTTCAAGCCCAACAATCCCAAACATATAATTAATAATTTATTAGAAATTCGGTAGTTTTCGGTTATTGAATTTGTTTCATTTATAAATAATCGAAATAGCTATAAAAGTATCATTTTCCAATTTATTGAGTAATAGACATGCATTTTTAATATCGAGGCAGCGGTAGTGATCTAGGACAATACGTCATCAACCAGTACTTTTATTGAATAATAATACTTAACAATAAAAATAATTATTTCCATAGTTCTTTATTTCATTCTTTACATGCAAGTTATTTCTTAAAATCCTATTTAATCAAAATCAACAAAATATAATTACCTACATCTATTTTAATTCCGTGAATTTCAATTGATTTTGAGATTCTTCTATTTCAAAGTTGAGGAAGAGCTGTATAATATATGCCATCAGTAAATGTCATATTCCTCTATCGACTGTATATCTGTGAATTTTCTAGGGCCAATTTAAGCCTGGCCAGGCTAATAGTTTGTATTTGGGAACAGGCTGCTGATTTAGTATCCCTTTACAAAAATATTCCTACAGATGTTGACTTTAAGTATAATGAAGAATTCTATCAACAAATCTATGGTTGCACCATGAGTTCGTCCATCTCAAGCTACATCGCAAAAGTAGTCCTAGAAGACCTAGAGAACGAAATTTTACGGAAAACAGGTTTCCCAATACCATTTTTCTTTAGTTACGTTGACGATTGTTTATCAACCACTCCCAGAGGTAAAGAAAACTTTATACTAGATCTTTTCCACACATATCACAATAAGATAAAATTTACAACATAAACTGAAATAAACAATTCAATTAATTTTCTAGATTTAACATTAATACACAATCAAAACAATAAACGCACAAAATCGTACACTAAAGATACTTGGTCTGGGAGATATTTGCATTTTAACTCGGAACATCCATTATCCCAAAAGAAGTGAGTAATCAATAATTATGCAGACAGATCAATCAATTTCACAGATTCAGAATATCGCAAAAAATAATAATAAAGTTTATAACCTTCGGAAAAAAACATATTGTATGTACTTAGTAATTAAAATCCAAAAAAGAAAAGAATATGATTACCCACAGCGTATATACCATGCAATAACTGCAATAGCGCATATATTGGGCAAATTCGAAACTACCTCATAAATCATATCAGAGATCATAAATATGAGAAAAGAATAAAACCGCATTAACGAATCATAAAGAGGAAAAAAACATACTTTAAATTATGATAAATCCAAAAAATTAACTACTGAACAAAATACATATTAACTCGTAATTCTGGAAACGATCTATATTAAGAAGAAACAAAACAGAGTAAACTATAAAACGTTAAAAATAGACTAAATATTATCTTCAACAAAATTTCATAAATCAGTTTTGTAAAAAAAATCTCCTAGCCTAATTGAAAAGCCTTCCGGTAACTAATATCCTCCATCCATTGCAAAAGACACGAAGAAAGTCTGTAGCATTCATTCTGGCGGTAGAATTATATTAATTTATTGAATGCTACATGATTGTATATATCTAGATATTACCTTTTTATGTTTGCGTTTCCTGTATATTTTGAGCCGAGTGCTTTAGTGTAAATGTTCATATTTTACAGGCCGCTGTCCTAATATGTGTATCAACTCCAACCATTCATTTGTTAGATTTTTATTTCAAGTCATTCGTATTAACGATGATATCTGAAAAGTAAATAGTCTTCATTTATAAAATTTGAGGTTACGTTAATTTTTGACAAGTCCAGTAGTTCATTTGCCTAATGGTGGGTGTGTTGAGCTGTTCCATTGAACCTCGGCTCGTTCACACTAGAATATTGATGTTCTGAGTTCGCATTCATCACTCGTGTGAACAAGCCCATTTTTTGACTTAACGGCTAGGGGACATCTGACTTCTGATTTTTCCTTTTTTTTAGTTTTTCTTGAGAAATTTTTGTCTTTATTGGACTTGATTGAAAACGACTCATGGGTGTGCATGTCGCTCACGGGGCCCATTTGTTCTTGATCTGAAGTGCCCTAACTTTTGTTGTAACATCACGAGTATGTGAGATTCCCTATTTCTTTTGTGAATTTTCCGAGCGAAAGAATGGTAGCACCTAGATACCAATGAAGTTTTTTTTGATTTTGGCTTCACTTTTGGTTTTGGATTCTTTTTTTTTGGTTTTGAATTAATTTTTGGTTTCGACTGGATGTTGTAAAATTTATTTACTGGATACGGACTGTATCCTGAGTTGAATCTTCGTTGGAAGACCACGTGGGCCTGAAAAGCCGTATTATAGTAGTACTAGCTAATTTTGATGTTGGAGTCCAACGGACTGGAGGCAGGGCGCCCACTAGTTTAAAGAAAGCCACCTGGGAACGTCAAGTAAATAAGGCCAGTTGGAGTTTTTTATTTTTGTTTTTTATTAAAATTATCTAAATTCATTAAATATCATAAATATGAACTATTTCAATATTCAATTTACCTTTAATGTTGTACAGCTTTGGTAATTCTTATTCTAAAAGGAAAGCATAGGTATGATATGCAACGGAAGTTCTAGAACATTCCCTTTTATTGAGTATCTTAATAGACTACCAAGCTAGTAATCTCTTACCACACTTTTTTTTACTATTTCAACATTAAATTTATAAACGACTATTACTTCTATTGAAATCCATTTATATAGGTTATATATGTATTTTCTTTTTATTTTCCATTTGTAATAAACTGTTTATTTTGTATTAGATTATTGTGTTTTATTGTTAATTTGTACTACAAAAGGCCTGTTATAATCTGTATACCCCAAGCGATTTTCCTGCTCTATGACGCTTGGTAGATATTTAAATCGAGAGACAGGTGGCGTCCAAAGAAAGGGCCAGAAGAGTGTTTCAGCCTAGAGCAAATATTCACGTGTCTCCGACTCAAGAGCTGCCGTTCGCCGCATGTGCGTAAAAACGGTGTAATTGAATATAAAATTACGGCACAAAATTTGGCGCCCAACGTGGGGCCCCGAAACACTTTTCGGGACATGGACTTTGTAGTGCGAGAGACAATAAAACATAAATAATTTTATCTGGATTCATAATATTTCAAGTTTATTAAAATTTCATTGAACATTTTAATATAAGTATATTGGTGGAAAGCACAAATGTGTTGCTGCTTGATTAGTGTTTTTCTATAGAGTCACAATATTGAGGGCACTGGTCATTTATTTCCTAAGAACCCTCATTGGAATATAGTCATAGACACACTACCTTTTAAGTTGACTTTTGAAGTTTTTTTTATTTTTTTTGCGAACTTATAAACAGGGTGTGTCAATATTTATGACATTCATAGGACCATTTTGTTTCTTTTAAATAATTTTAAATAATTATCATTTGATTTTCCTTTACATATGGGGTTATATGTGTATATGTATACATTAATCAAACTGTGATATTTCACCAGAATTCCTATACATTGAAAAGAGTTATTAAAAATGTAATGTTCATCAAATAATATTTTTATTTTTTCTTAATTTACATCGATAGCTACTGAAACAAATATTTTGATTTGAAAATCTTTTTTATAGACAATTTATTTTTAAATTAAAACTTTGATCATGGATATTTTTAAATTCCAACCTAATCATTTATTAGAGTATGAGCTGGATTATGAATTGAAGATTCGACTTTTAACTTCACCACGTACCGTAGCAGATAAGCGTAAAATATTTTCTCGAATTCAAAAAAGAGAACAATCTCAACCAGGAAAGGATATTAATTTGCAACTTTGTACTTTAGCTTTCGATGAAGAGAAAATTGAAATTCAAAGAAGCTTAGACTCAATACAAAGAGTCATAGATGAATTTGAGGGAAACGTTAACGATTCAGCTTTCGGTAGGGTTAAATCACGTTTAGCTCACGTTGCAGGCAGAGCAAAAAGAATTCCTATTCCAGCTGATGAACAAAAGGCATCTGGAATATTTTCTTATATTCAGGAGATTGTTGCCAATTGTTTGTTATTGGAGTCAGACTTATATGATAAAGTTGATCCTGGACAAGATCCAACACCTTCCGTTTCTACAGCTCCAATTATTAATGTCGCAGCTCCGGTTGTTCATTGTGCCAGTCGTAATATTCCGATAAGTGAATGGCAAGTTAATTTTAATGGCGATTCTAAAAATCTTTATCCGTTCATAGAGAGATTAATGGAGTTGGCGCAAGCGCGAAATGTTTCATCTCAAGATTTATTTAATTCTGCTGCCGAATTTTTTATCGGTGATGCATTTGTTTGGTATCGGAGTATAAAATCTTCAATTAATGATTGGGACTCTTTAATTTCAAAATTAAAAAAGGATTTTCTGCATGATGATATAGATGATGATTTATGGGAACAGATTAAACGAAGAAAACAAAAGAAACACGAATCAACAGTTGTCTTTATCGCACATTTAGAAGCTCTTTTTTTTAGATTGTCAAGACCTCGTGCTGAAGTCTCTAAGGTCAAACATATTAGGAAAAATATTTTACCTGAGTTTATTAATCGATTGGCTTTGGTCGATATTGATACTGTTTCAGAGCTTTCAGAACTTTGTCGTAAGTTGGAAGAGTCAAATTATATGCAGGATAAAAGTAGACCTAGAGATGAAGTAGCCGGTATTGATCAGGCTAATGGTTTTTATAGAAATCCTAGTACTAGTAGATATAACAATAATGATAAATTTAAGGGAAATTTTAATAGTAATTCACGAAATATTCACAATCAGTCAGGTTCTAGACAAGATATATCAAATAATAAAAATTTGACAGTGGATAAAAATGATAACAAAAGTAAGAATAATGGTAAAGTTAAAACTCCGGTAGTATGTTTTAATTGTAAATTGCTGAACCATACGTATTTGGACTGCAGAGCACCGAGAAACATATTTTGTTTTAAATGTGGTGAGCCTAACGTCAAGAGTTCTACTTGTCCCAAATGTTCAAAAAACTAAATGGGAAGGTGTCTCCTGGAGGCAGTCTCACTACTCCCAAAACAAACGCCTCTGATAATGTTTATTACAATCCAAATACATCACTTTTGAAATCACAAATAGTTTATAATTCAAATTCAATAAACTTTTTAAAAACTCGTAAAGAGTTAGTAAAGAAAAATTATTTTAACCAGACTGATTGGAAAAACTGGTTGAAAAGAGTTTCTGATTTTTTTAAGGATAATAAAACTTCTTTTAATAAAGTTTCTTCATCAAATAACAATGTTTCACCTCTGTTTGTTAATAAACCTTTGGATAACCGACCTTATATCAATGTTAAGTTACTTGATGTGGACATTTCAGTTTTATTAGATTCAGGTGCTACCACTTCCGTCGTCGGATCGGGAGGTTTAAAGGTTTTAGATAACTTAGGTCTTAAGATATGCCCAACCCAAGTTAGAAATATTTGTACCGCAGATGGTAAGGCACAATGTGTCAAAGGCACAGTTGATTTGCCAATTGTTATAGATGATAAATGTTCTGTTATAAATGCTTTGGTGGTACCTTCTATTCCACATGCATTTATATTTGGGTGCGACTTTGCAAAGAAATTTAATATTCTAGTGAATTTTAGCCATAACTGTTGGCATGTTCAGTCCATGAATGGTAAATCTGAACTTAATATTTTGAATAATGTCAGTGATAATTTTTTAATTGAATTTAATCCTCAGTTGAATTCTTTGGACGATCTTTCTAGGGTAGAACGTGTGAAAGCAGATAAAGTCATATCTTCTTTTAATGAAATTAGTTCTAAAGATAGATTAGGAAGAACTAATAAAATTACTTTCACTATTGATACCGGTGACGTGATTCCTTTTAAAAAGAGACCTTTTGCCATGTCTCCATATATGTCAAAAATTTTAAATGAAGAATTAGATGAAATGATACAACTAGGAGTAGTTGAACCATCTAAGAGCCCATGGTGTTCGCCCGTTTTATTAGTCAAGAAGTCAAACGGATCCTATCGTCTTTGCTTTGATGGACGCGTTATCAATGACGTCACAAAACCTGATTGTTATCCTATGCCTAACATAGATAGGATTTTGTCCTCACTTCGTCATGCTAAATATATTTCATCTATAGATCTTCGCAAAGCTTTTTGGCAAATCCCTTTAGATGAACCGTCAAAAGAGAAAACCGCTTTTGCAGTAGTAGGCAGAGGGTTATTTCAGTTCGTTACGATGCCTTTTGGTCTCAGGAATGCCGCACAGACGTAGCAGCGCCTCGTGGATGCAATTTTTGGTCCTCGTTATGAGCCTAATGTTTTTACATATCTTGATGATATTTTGGTGGTTTCTGAAGATTTTGATACCCATATTAAGTTGTTGGCAGAAGTTAAAGAAAAACTAAAAGATGCAGGTTTAACTATTAATTTGGAAAAATGTGATTTCTTTAAAACTTCCTTGACATTTTTGGGTTATATCGTGGGTTCAAATTCTTTACGTACAGATCCCCAAAAGGTTGAGTCAATGATAAATTATCCTAGACCAAGGCATACTACTGAAATAAAACGTTTCGTTGGACTCAGTTCATGGTATCGTAGGTTCATCAAAGATTTTTCAACATTAATGTCTCCTATTAACGACCTATTGAAGGGGAAGAAAAAAAGGCAGTCTATAGAGTGGAATAGTGCTGCAGAGGAATCATTCGTCAAAATTAAGCAACTTTTAGTATCAGCTCCTATATTATTACAGCCAGACTTTACCAAACGTTTTTATATTTCTAGCGATGCATCAAATACTGGATTAGGTGGAGTTTTGTCACAAATTATAGATGGTGAAGAGCGAGTTATTGCTTATGCTAGCCGATCTTTATCCAGAGCTGAGCGAAATTATTCTGTGGTGGAAAAAGAATGTCTTGCTGTGCTGTTTAATATTGAAAAGTTCCGAGGATTTATTGAAGGTGTTTCTTTTACGGTCATTACCGACCATTATAGTTTATTATGGCTTAATTCAATTAAGAATCCTAGTGGAAAATTAGCTCGATGGGCAGTTCGTCTTAGACAGCATACATTTGATTTAGTACACAGAAAAGGAGCCCAAAATATCGTTCCAGATGCGTTGTCACGTATTCCTAGTAAAGAACCAGCTGTTGATAATTGTTCAAATTCTAGTATTTTAGACGAGATAGTTGTTGGTGCACTTGATGTTGATCGTATTGATCCATGGTATATTAATTTACGTCAGAAAATTTTAGATGCTCCTGAGAACTATCCGCAATGGAAAGTTGAGAACGATTTTGTTTATAAGTTTATCCCAAATTCTTTTCCTATGAAAATTAATCTTCCGGAATGGAAACACTTAGTTCCCAAACCTCAAAGAGAGGAAATTATTGATTCCTGCCACAGTCCACCTAATTGTGGTCACTTTGGCTTTTATAAAACTTTTCATCGTTTGCAAGAACAATATTACTGGCCAAAAATGCGTCAAGACGTACTTAGATTTGTAACAACTTGCTTGGTATGTGGAGCTCAAAAAGCTCCTAACACTTCTCCTATGGGATTAATGGGCAAAGAAAAGCAAGTTAGCTATCCTTTTCAAGTTCAAGCAGTGGATTTAATAGGACCTCTTCCACGGTCAAAGAAAGGAAATAAATGGCTTTTGGTGGTAGCTTGCTGGTTTACTAAATATACTTTGCTTTTTCCCTTAAGAAGTTCAAAATCTCGTTACGTTGAAGATGCATTGGAGAATAAAGTTTTTCAAGTACATGGTCCTCCATCTCTTTTAATAGCCGATAATGGTTCTCAATTTACATCAAAAACTTTCAAAAAATTGAGTGACATGTATAATTTTAATATTAGATTTAATCCAGTTTATTCTCCCCAATGTAATTTTGTAGAGCGGAATAATCGGACGATTGGTACAGTGATTAGGAGTTATATAGATACTCACGATAATTGGGATAAACAGATTTCTAAGATTCAACAAGCTATTAATACTTCTAAGCACGAGGTAACAGGTTTCACTCCAGCATTTTTGGTTTTTGGCAGACATGTTCCATTGTCAGGCAATTATTATAAAGATATGAATTTAGACGTCAGTGTCGACTCTGAAATAATTCCGGGAGATAGGAATGCTTATGCTGAAAATTTGAAGTGTTTGAAGGATATCTTTGTGGAAGTTAGAAGTAAAATTCATAGAGCGTATGAACGCAACTCTCGAGCATATAATCTTAGAAAACGTGACGTTTCTTTTCAAGTCGGCGATCATGTCTGGTGTCGGAATAAAATTCTATCAAGTGCTGTAAATAACTTCACCGCAAAGTTAGCCCCCAAATATATTCAGTGTATAGTACGTAGAAAGATTTCAAATTTAGTATATGATTTGGAAAATATAGATGGCGTTAGAGTGGGGAAGTGGCATATCAAGGATTTGAAACCTTTTAACATTCCTTTTTCAGATACTTCTAATTCTGAAAGTTCAGATGAGGAATAATTTGAAGAAGTTATATTTTTATAGTTTGTTAACCTCTTGTCAATATTTTTTTAAAATTTTATTTGCTATATATTTTTTAGATTATAGAACTTTGGTATGACTAGAGATGTTTTGGATTTATTAATGTCGCATTACGTATATTTTGCTTTGAATATTTCCAATATTAAAAATGTACCCGACCACGGTATGTTTAGTTTTTGTTGTTGACAAAATTTTGGGCTTAGTATAGGTATATTTGAATTAAATGCACAGTGCGTTAAATATTTAAGTGACTTCTGAAATATTGATGATTTAATATGATTTGCTCAGTTTAGTGGTGACTGACGATGTATATTTTCTAGATCTTGTTTGGCCTTTGAGAGTTTTTTTTTATTTCTCAGTACTGGAAATATGTATGTTTTTTGTAATTATTCTTGAAAGATAAATAAGATTTGGTTATATTGTTGTGTCTTGCCTGAGCTCCTTCCTAGACTGTTTTGTGCTGGAAGCTGATTGCATTCCCACAATACGGAATAACCTAATCTCGTATTTGTAGTAAACTTATGGTAATGCGTTAAGCATTTTTTTATTTTTTTGTTTAATGGAATCTATATTTTATCCCCTGTTGTTGGTGGACATCTGGGTCATCAATTCTGTTGGGTGATTGATTTTTTTTGTTGAACCAATCGATTCAATATTTGAGTTAATTGGTAGGTAATTAGACTAGATGTTGTCTGACAATGACATAATGATGTCTCGATTACGGCTTTGTTATGATATTTGTGTTGATTGTCAGCACGACTAATTAGATTGTCCTTTGAATATTTCTGATGGCATGACAATCTGTCTATTTTCTTTGGCATATCCAAATTAGTTGGATCATTGTATATTCTGTAATAATAATTGATGCATTGAATTTTCTCTCTTAAATATATTTGTGAAGATTGTAGTACCTACATCTCATCTTGCGTGTATTTTTGGCTAACCTACCAAATGTGACAGATTGCTTCAAGCATCTGGCATATTTCCACCGATTTTGACTTTTACTGATTTTGACATATTCCTGAATTGAGTTTACCTATATTATCTTCCGCAAGGACGTGTGATACGCGCAGTTATCAAGCCAAATTTACTTATCCGATGAGAAAAGCGTACAGGTTTTAAAATAGCCTATAGGGATAGACAATTTTTTTTTTTTTTGGAGAGGGTAAATGTAGCATTCATTCTGGCGGTAGAATTATATTAATTTATTGAATGCTACATGATTGTATATATCTAGATATTACCTTTTTATGTTTGCGTTTCCTGTATATTTTGAGCCGAGTGCTTTAGTGTAAATGTTCATATTTTACAGGCCGCTGTCCTAATATGTGTATCAACTCCAACCATTCGTTTGTTAGATTTTTATTTCAAGTCATTCGTATTAACGATGATATCTGAAAAGTAAATAGTCTTCATTTATAAAATTTGAGGTTACGTTAATTTTTGACAAGTCCAGTAGTTCATTTGCCTAATGGTGGGTGTGTTGAGCTGTTCCATTGAACCTCGGCTCGTTCACACTAGAATATTGATGTTCTGAGTTCGCATTATCACTCGTGTGAACAAGCCCATTTTTTGACTTAACGGCTAGGGGACATCTGACTTCTGATTTTTCCTTTTTTTTTTTAGTTTTTCTTGAGAAATTTTTGTCTTTATTGGACTTGATTGAAAACGACTCATGGGTGTGCATGTCGCTCACGGGGCCCATTTGTTCTTGATCTGAAGTGCCCTAACTTTTGTTGTAACATCACGAGTATGTGAGATTCCCTATTTCTTTTGTGAATTTTCCGAGCGAAAGAATGGTAGCACCTAGATACCAATGAAGTTTTTTTTGATTTTGGCTTCACTTTTGGTTTTGGATTCTTTTTTTTTGGTTTTGAATTAATTTTTGGTTTCGACTGGATGTTGTAAAATTTATTTACTGGATACGGACTGTATCCTGAGTTGAATCTTCGTTGGAAGACCACGTGGGCCTGAAAAGCCGTATTATAGTAGTACTAGCTAATTTTGATGTTGGAGTCCAACGGACTGGAGGCAGGGCGCCCACTAGTTTAAAGAAAGCCACCTGGGAACGTCAAGTAAATAAGGCCAGTTGGAGTTTTTTATTTTTGTTTTTTATTAAAATTATCTAAATTCATTAAATATCATAAATATGAACTATTTCAATATTCAATTTACCTTTAATGTTGTACAGCTTTGGTAATTCTTATTCTAAAAGGAAAGCATAGGTATGATATGCAACGGAAGTTCTAGAACATTCCCTTTTATTGAGTATCTTAATAGACTACCAAGCTAGTAATCTCTTACCACACTTTTTTTTTACTATTTCAACATTAAATTTATAAACGACTATTACTTCTATTGAAATCCATTTATGTAGGTTATATATGTATTTTCTTTTTATTTTCCATTTGTAATAAACTGTTTATTTTGTATTAGATTATTGTGTTTTATTGTTAATTTGTACTACAAAAGGTCTGTTATAATCTGTATACCCCAAGCGATTTTCCTGCTCTATGACGCTTGGTAGATATTTAAATCGAGAGACAGGTGGCGTCCAAAGAAAGGGCCAGAAGAGTGTTTCAGCCTAGAGCAAGTATTCACGTGTCTCCGACTCAAGAGCTGCCGTTCGCCGCATGTGCGTAAAAACGGTGTAATTGAATATAAAATTACGGCACAAGTCATCTCAATAATTTAATTTTAAAAAGAACAATATGAAAACCATGAAAAAGAAGAAACAAGTTACCAAAACTATGACACAATAAGAACCATATTTTTTATCAAGAATTAATTTCTTATTTCATTTATTAAAATTTCAATTTTTTACGTCAGTGGTTAATTTTATTCTTTTATATATATGTAGAATATAATTAATTTTCCCGTTTTCATCTTTATAGTTTATTCAATAAAAAATGTCTAAACCTTTTGATGCAAACCCGAAAACTTTGTACCACAGGAATATATTTTTGTATTTATGACGGAATAAATGAGTTTTTCAACACGAATCATCAATAAACGGCAGAGCCTAAAGCCCAAGAAACTCCCAAAGGTATTATATATATATATATATATATATATATATATATATATATATATATATATATATATATATATATATATATATATATATATTGATTTTGTATTCTTGACTGGATTTATAATAAATAAAAAGATGTTCTTGGGGATGCAGTCATATATTCAATAAAATTCTTTGACTGAAGCCGAGCTTTCGAGAATGTTTATTCTCTTCTTCAGGGCAAAAATCGTGAATTTATAATAAATTAACCAAAAACAGGAAAGATTTCATATTCATCAATTACAAATATAAATAATGACATTTGTAATTGATGAATATGAAATCTTTCCTGTTTTTGGTTAATTTATTATAAATTCACGATTTTTGCCCTGAAGAAGAGAATAAACATTCTCGAAAGCTCGGCTTCAGTCAAAGAATTTTATTGAATATATGACTGCATCCCCAAGAACATCTTTTTATTTATATATATATATATATATATATATATATATATGAAATAGATTTATTAGAATCCAAACCACTTTGTTGGAATCTGAGTGTTCATGTTGGCTTTATTCATCCTTTCTTCGTGGGAAAAGCGGGCTCTGATGAATATCAGCTTAATTTCTTCTAACGTTAGCCACTTCTGATATCTCGAAACATAAGCTGAAAACGAATAATAATTAATGGTCAATTAGTATAACAAATAAAAAAAATAACACTCTATTTCTAATAATTCGATATTTGGAATAGCAGTTACTGAGTTTAGATGAGAGAGTTTTGTTTTATCAATGCAAACTGTAGTTTGCAGAGGTGAGAGCCGTATCTCTCACTTCTGCCTACAGAAGCATTATTTACAGAAAAATGTTGGATTTTCAAGGTCACGTAATGGTTTTTCTCGATTAATTTAAAAATATGACTTGAAATTAATGAGATATTGTATATAATACAATCTTACAATGATAAGTAATTATTTGAGAACGTTTTCAACTCGTAAAAGGCTGTAATATTTATATTATCAACATATGTAAAACCAAGTAGACGGATTTCACAATTTATTATTTTCAAGACTCTACGGTGTTGCCGGTGCTAAAATTTTACCTGTTTATAAAGACCTAAATCATATATAAATGTCGGATAAATACTTAAGTGAAACCAATAATGTAATAATGAACGTGATAGTAAAATCATTTTTTATTTTAAAAGCTAAAAAACTAAACGGCAACATGGTAGCAGTATTTCTCTCCCAACTAACAAATGTCAGTCACAATAACAATGCAAGCGACCATGGCTGTGTTCAGGGAGTCGCTATCAGCACAATCAATGCAAACCATAGATATATAATATTTAACATAGAGTAGGCAAGTCCTATGCAGCACTGCTAGTGGATGTGGTCCATATATAAAAAGAGATAGAGAATATCGTGTATAATTCTTAATGTCCTCTAAAAATAGGTCATTTATTATATATAGTACATTCTAATTCTAAATTTTAGGTCATTTAATTTGCCACTTTCATGTTTTAGTATGTATGTAGTTTTGTTCTAGGTATAAGGTATATAAGCTGCTGTCTGTGATCGTAAAAAGGTTATTGCTCGAAAATATTTGTCATTGGTTAATACTTTTAAGGTTTCACTTACAATTTTGAAATACATATTTTTCATTAATAAGGAATCTTTATATAAACGCAGTATTCTTTCTGTATGATGACTAGTTAGATTAACATCATTTGATGCAAAGTTTCTAACTTTTCTAACCAATTTGTCAATTCTAATTTATTGGAATTTTCTAAAACCAACAAAGTTAAACATTGCTCACAGTGAATTCTTTTCCTTAATGTATAAACTATAAATTCAGCGATATGTTTTATGATGTCGTCAAGATATTCTGGCTATTCCAGTATGTTAAAACTATTATGAAGCATGTCATCGAATAACAAATAATATATGTTTTATTTTGTTATTTTTGGCAGAAGTCGTAATAGACCAATTGTATCAATGGATTTGGATTCAGTTCTCCGCATGCGTGAATTATCGGTCATAGAATACCTCTCTTAAGCTTATCTAGAAGCATTGTTCTCTGGTTCATGTCATAGAACATAAGGAAATTGATAGAAGCGCTCACAGAGAGCCATTAGCATGGAATTATTTGGACATTAGTAAAGTACATTCTGTTCAAAAGAGTGACATTTCAAATGAAAGTGGCCCCTGAAACTGCCCGCCGCGCATGCGAAGAACAATGTTTGCTTAATGCATTCGGTCTATTGGCAGAAGCAGGAACTAAATACATTCACATTATTAAGAAGTAACTTTTTAAAGGCTGATTGAAACTGAATGGGGGTAGGATTATTATTAAATCAATTTATTCTCCTAATAAGCGCAATAAAACAATTCAACATGGTTTTGAGATAATTTATATGATAAAGAATATTTTATTATTTTATTTATTTATTTCACATTGGATTGTTTAAATTTACTAATCTTAACTCTAACTTGTACCTACATCAATTTCTAATTGTTGTATGTAACTAATATATACTTTAATTTTTGTTTCCAATTCAGGTAATGATTTTTCTATTATACTCTTCTTTCCAACTGTTTTACAAAACAGATTCTTGCTATTCAACAAATAAAAAATGTCATTGAAGTTTTTTAAGAATTTAGGTATATGTACCTAAGTTGAAGCATTTTCATGTTCACTATCCTTTATTTCGAATTTAAGTTAAGCCCGCTGCAGACGAAGTATGTTTTGCTGCATGATTGCTTGCTTGTTTTGCTGCACGGTCCGATAAATGTTGCCGCGCATAGTGTGTTGATGGCTCCCTTGCTTATGTTGGCTTCACACGATGCAGGCCATCATGTATGTAAAATGACAGTACAGAGAAATATGACTGTGACAAATGATACAAAATATTGAACATTCTAATCAAGCTCTATTTCTAATCATTGTTAGAACAGAGAAAATGTCCCAACAATCAAAAATAACATTTCATTATCATGTGCAAAATAACTTTTAAGTACGACTCGACTATTTCCGAGTGCTCCGACAAGGCACGATGCGTGAAAACAATCTCCGAAAATAGCAGCGGTTCTATCATCAAATCATGCACGAGTTCAAGCAACTAACCGTGCACGCGATGTCATTTTCTTACACAGAAGCATGCACAGCACCAAGCCTAGCTCCCATCAAGGAAACATGCAGTAAAACATACTCCGTCTGAAGCGGGCTTTATTTATTTAACATATCCCAAAGTAGAAACTTATCCCTCTCCGCTTTAGAAAACTGTCTGGATCATAAAAGATTATCGGTTTGTTATGTCAGTGTCAGTATGAAGTCTATGTCAGATATACAGTATTCCTGTCATTGTGGCTTGCAAACGCACACTCTCCATACACACCAGCACTACGCCAGACGATGATATACGAGAGTATTGAAAAACTTTTGATACCAACCGATAATTATGTTATTTAATTAATATTCATTCTAATTCAGTGATGGAAGGAATTTTGGGGCCGGTGAGAAGCGATAGAATAACTTGATGAAAATGTACCATTCAAACAAAATTGTAATACAGAACAACATACCAAAAATTGTATCGGTGTGGTTCAGCTCTAACTGAGCATATGCGAAAGATTTGAGTTTTTTTGTTGAATTTTGCTGAATATAGCTCTCACCTCCAAAGGTTTTACATTGGGAATGTTTTTTGGGGATAATATATTATAAGAAATTGAATTCAGCAATTGATACTTGAATATATTTTGATGCAGTTACCATATAAAAAAAATTGAGTTTCTGCACATAAAATATGCTGAATATCTGTACTTTGATTGGTACCTTTCCTAGATTTAAATTATGGATTATGGTGGGTGGCTTATTAGATTCTTTCATGACTGCAGAACATCAGAACCATATCTATGTATATTCTTTGGCATAATATATCAATCTGGGACTGACTGCACCAACGAAATTATAACTTCCACAAATAATTATCAAATTCTATTATTAAATCTGTATGTAGGTTCTCACATGACATTTTCAACACTCCTAATTTAACGGTAATGTAGCTCAAGGGATATCTTCCTCCTGTTGTACTATTTCGAAAATTATATTCTTGCAAAGTAATACCTACTAATTTGTAATGGCCCACCGCCGCAAAGTACGTATATAGTTATTCAAAATTACCACAACATTACAAAACTCACCTGTAATATACTTAGTTTACATATCTTCATAATATGGTTAAGTAGATATTGAATGATATCGCTAGGCAGAATTTCAGTCGTAGAAAACAGAAATCCACTGAAAGATATTGTTAATTGTAGAATCATTCAATTTCGAATTTCGACTTGTCATTTGTCACAACTTATATTTTTGTCCACGGTCGTACAAACAGGTCCGGAATGGAAGGTCGAATTATACATACAGTGAGAATCTTACATTTTTGCAGCATACTTTGAAATGGTATTTTTTTTAAGCAACATGTCCCTCCAACTGCAAATCACGCGGCAGAAATTGGTAGCTGAATAAGACTGGACGCTAAGCTAACCACTTTTTTACGTTCGTTTCAAGATCTTGCTATATGACCGTGGTTTCACTCTTTGGAGGTAGTGTTTAGTGTTCTCCGATCGGGTGAGTCCTCTTTTGAGGTAATATTTTTTAAAAAAGTTCGGAAAATAAAACTACTTTTGCTAATAACTTTATTGTTATAAGATAAAAAAAAATAATTTTTACTTCAAATAAAATCTTTTGTACAATTTCAGGGATGATCCGAAGCATTTGTTATTGTATATGCTGCAGTTTTAATTAATTAGAGCATTTTAATTCTTTCCCCTCACGCCTCACCCAATAATTTCTGTATAAATACTTACTATCGTTTATCAAGTCTCGTGCAGATCATCATATGCAGGGCGGTCTAAACCAAAAAGGAGACGGCGCAAGTTAACGATCGTAACTATTGATGCGCGAACAAACCAAAAAAAGCAGACAGTCGAATTGTATACCTCCTCCGTTCGGTGTTCGTCGGTCAAAAATGATAAATAAACGGAGTAAAAAGCATATGTCATATATCCATTGTAAACAGTCCAGTATAAATACCCTCACTTATTTTTGAATACACTATCGAGTAGAAAGGTGATTACCATTTTAACCAATATTACAAATACTAGGGGTTAGATTTCTATTATATAATTTCATGCTGTTACAAGAAAACTCTGCATTTGTCAAATACCTTTTATTCATTCAATGAATATACCTACTTACAAATACGAGAGAACATACATCACTTGGTGGTCAAAGTAAATTTGTCTATTGTCGAAGCTTCCTAACATTTGAATAATTCATATTATACAATTTAGGGTTCATTCACTACACTCTCTCAATCTTAAATTGGTCGAGGTACATAATAATAACACATGCTATTGTATGAAGAAAACGCACTCACAACCTAGGTGTAAAACAATGCTTATACTTTTTCTAGTTCAAAACCACAGTTACAATTTAATTCCAAACACAGACAAAATGTAGGGTCGCAGGTTTTCTTAGGACAAAATAAATAAAGCTTACTACCTCTGATAAGTAATTCATATCTGTCAATGAGAAGTTAGAAATTTCGTCTTTTGATTTTTCTTTGACAAAACCTGATATTTTTGGTAGAACACGCAGAAAATATATCAAAGAATTGAATTATAAACTTAGTTATGGATAGATTATTCTTGGTTATATGAGCTTCATTATTTAGAATTCTTTACTTTGTTTCGGCACCTTCTATACTGCTAATTTCAATACCATATGACAGTTCTGATAATCGTACGCAAAACCGTTTGTTATCTCTGAACTCTGAACGGGACATAGTGAATCGACTAGGTGTCGATTCGGGAATAGTTCCGTGTTTCAAAACCGTAAAGAGAAACCGCAAGCTTACAGAATTAGATTCATGCTACTTGGAAAGACGCACACAACTCCACAACACCCAATCTCTCGATATTTTATTGTTTTCAGTTATTTTGAGGAGAGAATGAATATTCTTGCACTGAAATTTTCATAAATGCTGGCGCGGGTCGGATTCACGTCGTTGCAATCAGCTTTAGAAAAATACTCTTTCAGATAGTTTGATGGCAATTGGTAATCGACGAGTGCCCAACTGAATCAACAGTAGAATGTTAAGTCATTCACCTGCTTACTTTATGCCTTCCAAGATGAATTCGCCAGGCAAATTAAAGAACATAAATATTGCAAATACCTACATATAATGTAATAGAACTCTAACTAACCACATTGTTGAGACAAGCAATAGCCAAACCTGTGTTTCAGAAATATTCTCACGTAGAACTGGCGGATTTTGGATTTTGGTACACAACTGGAGGATTTTCTCCCATAAACCATCGAGAAAAAATTCTTGCCGATAAGCAGTTTCTTTTAAAACTGCTGACAAACAACCATTCTTAGATAAATTCAGTGATGTGTGGTATTAAATGATCCTAATAAAAGTTTGGTAGAATTATGTCACTGCTACCATAATGGGATAACCGTTTAGTTGAATCCAAATGACCACGAAATTAATAGGAAGTGTCTAAATATGAATTTAATTTTTCGAAAATTCTCTCTGAATCTATACGATCATATATGAGGTGCACTGTTGCCATGTCAGTAGAATATATGCTAACTAAACACAACATAAATTCCGACAGCTTTTTAACCGATGAACCAGGAACGGAGTAGGTTTTTTTTTTTGGTTTGTGCACGCATTTTATATAGAATTATATGAAAGATGAAACTTGAAATGGTCCCATATCCATAAAAACGCAAATCCGAAATCTCCTTCGCTCCTAAAAATGCGGGGGTGGACGGGCAAAGTTTCTCGAAAATCTAAAACGCGAGATGGCAGAATTAAAGATACCAGGATATCCGGAAACGTTTAAATTGAACATTTTTTCAAATGAGCTACGGTTTTCGAGTTTGTGCGATGTTAATATTTGAAATATGTGTAATTTCGCTATGTGATAGAGGCAATTCTTTCAAAAATTGAAAATCTAATTATAGAAAATTTATGACCAGATTATTTTTAGCAACATTTATATTGAACATTTTTTCAATAGAGTACGGTTTTCGAGTTAGAATAGTGGTAAAGTTTATAATACGCGTATTTCCGTGATAATGTTCTTAGATTTTAGAATAATAGCAAATACAAGTAAAGCATACATGAACACTCAAAAGTGTGAAATAAATATTTTTTTCAGAAAATTGGACCGACGTTATCAGTTGGTGCACAGAAAATTACAAAATAATATTAAT
Organism: Crioceris asparagi; assembly: GCA_958507055.1. Taxonomy (NCBI): domain Eukaryota; kingdom Metazoa; phylum Arthropoda; class Insecta; order Coleoptera; family Chrysomelidae; genus Crioceris; species Crioceris asparagi. Next base: position 48,589,604 of record OY293828.1, on the reverse strand, counting down.
ATTAATTATATTTCGATTCTCGTTCTTCGGGATTACATTGTAGTACCGCTATTTTCTGCCAGTTAAAGCCATAAAGTTCAGAGTAAAAATTTGAACTTACCGTAGTTAGGTTACTCGTGCCTTCTGCTGCCTACAAACTTCATAACGTTTAGCTAAGATTACAGTCAGAGTAAATAAGATCTCATTTTATTTAAATCTATCAAAATAAGTTAAGATAATCTAATAACACAGTTGTTAAGGTCTTATTTGCATCGTGATCTATCATGAGAAAACGAAAGAAGATCAGTAAGGAACGAGATGATGATGACAGCATGGACAAAATATTTTTTAGGTTAGCACGTATGCTGGTAGAGTTTATAATACAATCACAGCAGCATTTACAAAAGTTTTTCGTTTTGATAAACATTGTTGTTAAAAGACGGTTACGTTTCCATGTATACGAGTATGTGCTTATTTCCAGCTGTCAAGGGTGTTTTTAGGTGAAAACATAGGTAAACATGTAAGCACATATATAATATTGTAACGCGCAAGGGGAGCAGCAGCCTTTTGATAAAAGCGCGAGATATATACTATGGTTACAAATATCGAGAGCGGCGTTGACAAAGAGAAAGACGGCAGCATGTCGGCATCTACTCCTAAAATGCCGACAAAGAGATTTCGAGAAAAGTCCAGTGGCGGCTTGCGAATCAAAGACCAGAAGCCGCTCGAATGATCTGGAGCCTTTGTCGGATATATATATATATATATATATATATATATATATATATATATATATATATATATATATATATACATACAAGAAACAAGAAGAAGCAACAACTAACTAAGGTATTCTCAGATTTTTCGAGAAAACAAGAAGAGCTACGACGACAAGAAAAGAAAGAAGAGAATTAGCGAAGGCTGCGAGAAGAACAGAAAAAGGAGGAACAACTGTACTCTCTGATTTTTCGAGAGGACAAGAAGAGCTACGACAACAAGAAAATAAAGAAGAAGAGGTACGACGACAGAGAGATTTCGAGCAGATTGCAGGATTGTTCCGAAATGTCCATCAAGAAATCGATACCGTTAAACCAAGAAGTTCGAGAAGAAATTGGGACAGTTCGCGAAGAGTTTGAGGAAAAGTACCGAAGACTAGAGAAAGAGATGAAGAAAATACGGGATACCAACCAAGACAAAAGTAGCAAACTGGACACGACGAGGATCACTACAACCAACGAAAAACTTAAACCACCAACGAAAAACTTAAACCACCAACGTTTGACGGCGAAACATCTTGGGCCATGTACAAACGTCAATTTGAAGCTGCAGCCAACGCAAATGGATGGGATCATCAGCAGAAAGCAACGGCGTTGGTATTGACTTTGCGAGGAAAGGCGCTGGAAATACTTCAAAACAGTCCTGAAGCCAAACAGACTGATTATTCGGCTGTTGCGGGCGCCTTGGAACTAGGATACGGCAACAAATATCTTAGCCAAGTGTATCAGAGCCAGCTGAAGAGCAGAATTCAAGGTTCAAGGAGTCACTGCAGGAATGGCATGACACCTTAGCCGAAACAGTTGTCCAGGCACTGGAATACGAAGCTGCCAAAAGCGCTTCTATGAATCGTCGCAGCAAATTAAGAGAAGTCAGGGTGTCAGACGAACCGCAAGACAATGAAGATTTCTTTAAGAAGCAGGAGGCGATGTTTCAGAAATTCTGCTCTCGAGGAAGCAAGGAGTCCGGATATAGAAAAGTGATTAAGAGTTACAATTGCAACCGAGAGGGACATATAAGCAGAAACTGCAAGCGATGACCCAGATTTGAAGAACGAAATATTCAGAGAGAGAATACTCGACTTCAGGAAAACTCCAGTGTAAGGGGGCCAACGCTGGGGACTACTGATTATCAAGCCCTCAAGTTACATTTGCGCTGCATTAAGGAGAAACGGCAGAGTTACGACTTTCAAATTTAAGACCAAAAGAAAAGAAGTCACGCCAACGCTGACAGCTCGTCAGGAAGACCTTGTGTCAGTTCCTGTATATTCTGTCAAAGGCAGGAACAAAGAGAAACAGCCAAGGATGTTGTACATATTCAACAAATGCTGATTAGGAATAAGGAAACGGAAATTACCGACGAAATCACCAGAGACAACTTTAGAAAAGAACAAATCGCTGACAAAGATTTGACGATAGTACGGGGCTGGCTAGACCAAAAGCGACGACCTGAGCGGCAAGAAATCTCCAGATTTGATCAGACGGTCAAGGGGTACTGGGCTCTGTGGGATTCGTTGTGCTTACGGGATGACTGATTACTCGACAATGGGAAAGTCCAGATGGTAAGAGCATGGGTCCGAAGACACGATCCCGAGGAAAAATGAAGCAGTATCTGTCAGGTGAACCTTGGGAAAGAATTGCGGTGGACATTGCGGGACCATTCCCTACGACAAATTCTGGAAGTAAGTACATCATGGTCGCCATGGACTATTTCTCGAAGTAGCCAGAAGTAGTGCCGATGCCGAATAAGGAAGCAGTTACAGTGGCCGAAGCCCTTCTGGAAAACGTGATTTCCAGACACGGAGTACCCTTGGAGCTGCATACCGATCAAGGCAGAAACTTTGAATCTGAAGTATGGACGCAGTTAATGAGGTTGCTGGGGATCCCGAAAACAATAACAACCCCACTTCATCCACAGTCAGATGGAATGGTTGAGAGGCACAATAGGACCATCAATCAATACCTCTCAATATTTGTGGATGAGCACCAACGTAACTGGAATAAACTGGTAGCTCTCTTTCTCCTGGCCTACCGAAGTTCCCAGCATGAATCCACTGGCTATACACCATCGATGCTGTTGCCTGTAAGAGAAATGAAGCTCCCCGTAGATCTGATGTTTGGCAGACCATCAGCCGACGATCATGAAGAAGTGTCTCTTCCACATTATGTAGCTGACCTACAGGAGTGAGTTAGAGTGGTCCGCGATTTTACCAGAGAAAAACTTGAGACTTGACAAATGGGAGCCATTTAACTCTTTCAACGAAGGCGATGGAGTTTGTTTGTACCAGCCACAGAGAAGAAGAGGATTAAGTCCGAAATTGCAGAGACCTTGGGAAGGACCATATCGCATTGTCAAGAAGATTAATGACTTGATGTACAGGATTCAACTTTCGCCGCGAGCCAAGCCAAAAGTGGTGCACGTAGAAAGACTGAGTCCGTATCGAGGAGATAATCCACTGGTCTGGAGAAAAACGGATGAAGCTGTTCGGGGCGAACAGCTTTAAGGGAGGTAGCAGTGTAACGTGCCTTTGTCGGATATATATATGGGAGATTTGTCGGCATGGGAGACAGAATATAGAAGACAGTGTGAATAATAGAATAGTCCGAGTAAGCTAGTGCGAATATAGTAAAGTTAAGTTGTAATTTTTATTATTTCCAGTATAAATAAAGTTTATTTAACAATTGTAAATTAGTCTCACTTATCTGCGAACCCGCATATGAAACAATATATATGTGTATTCAGTCTCAACCAAGATTACACATACAAACAGTTGCACAGGTATATATGAATAACCGTCAGTGTTTTAAATAAGAATAAAAAGGCTAGTAATCTTTGCACGTAAGAGGCAAAAAATTATAGCGCTGTTGATACCCATCGTGAAAATTTTCATGTGGAGATCAAAGTACCTCAATACCAGACGAAATTATAGCTCTCAATGACCAAGATAAGCCGTGTACTAAGATAACGGAACACGAGGTCGGAAGAGATATATACGTAGTGCTAGAGCTGAGGAGATTATTGTGGCAGAGGCCCCAGTATTAGACTATTAGATCTAGTTAAAGTGTCACTTACTGAATCGAATGAATACAATGCCAATGCTCTAGATAAAGTGGTGGAAACAGTTTTAGGAGCAGATCCAACTGCAGGAACCAAGAAAGATCTGGTACACCCTAATTTGGTGGTGAGATGGCCTACCTGGCTCGCGGAAGGTGTTTCAAAGGAAAGTGAATATTTGGTATCGGATAATTACTCTCGTAAAGGTAATATTAACTTAGAAGCTCCAGAGTTGAATGAGGAAATCCTGGCCACGTTGAATGAGTCTGAAAAGAGACAAACTTACTTAGTTACTATCCGATTTCAATTTTTTTTTATTAAAGTAAAACTTCTAAACGCGCGCTGGACTTAGGAGTAAACTGACGAGAGCGTTACCAAAAAGTGTGATCGGTCGAGGCGAACGGCGAAGTTGAGAGGGAGATATACGTTGCTAAAGATAGAAAGAGAGAGAGTGTTGCGTGTAGTAAAACCTCAAACCCTTACAGGGTGATCCGCGTTATCATTTTCTCGATAACTCTGATGGCATTGTGAGATTATTTGAAGGATTCTGGTGATTCTCTCGATGGGGTTGGAGTCGAGGCAGGGTGGGGCTTCAAGCTAGGGTTTTATAGTCTGCGTGGGACTCGCTGGTGGTGGTTTCTATACTTCAGCGTGTCTCTAGGATGGTGGAATTTTATGGTTTTTGAATTAAAACTTCTATACGCGCGCTGGACTGAGGAGTAAATTGATGAGAGCGTTACGAAAAAGTGTGATCGGCCGAGGCCAACGGCGAAGCTGAGAGGGAGATATACGTTGGTAAATGTAGAAAGAGAGGGAGTGTTGCGTGTAGTAAAACCTCATACCACTACAGGGTGAACCGCGGAATCATTTTCTCGATAAATTTGATGGCATTGTGAGATTATTTGACGGATTATTGTGGTTCTTTTAATGGGGATGGAGTCGTGGCAGGGTGGGGCTTCAAACTAGGGTGTTATAGTCTGTGTAGGACTCGCTGGTGGTGGGTTCCGTTCTTGGTCATTTCTCTAGGATGATGGAATTTTATGGTTTTTTCGATGGGTATGGAGTTAAGGGTTGGTGGGAAGGTGTGCAAGTGCGCGTGTGACTCGTTGGTGGTGGGTTTCGTACCTAGCACTCCTCTATATGTTTCTATTAGATGCGGTATTTGTAAAAGGGATAGGGGAGTGTTTATGGGTGAATATTATGGTTGTGTTTAAGTGCGATTGTGACTCATTGGTTGTGATTTCCATACCTAAACCACTTGAGAGCCCTGGAGAGGCCTGATATCGGGACTTTCGTTATGGGTGAGGTGGGGTCGATGTTATGATGGTATGTAAGTGAACTTGGATCTCACTAATTTTGGGTTCCTTACCTATACCCCTACGAGACCCTCTAACGGTTATGAACTGGGAACTTAGTTATGGTTGTGGGTGGTGTCGATGTTATGATGGTGTGTAAGTGCACTTGGAACTCACTAATTTTGGTTCCATAGTTATACCCGTCCGAGCCCCTCTGATGGTGGTTTTGGCAAATTTGGTCATAGGTATTGAGTCGATTTTATGATGGTGTCTAAGTGCACTTGTGACACCTACATGTTGGGTTTTAGCATTTTTGGATCGGGCCACCATCTTGGATTTTGCGGTTTTTTCACTGTAGTTCGAGGACAGCTGCATATTTTTTGAGATGTTTAAGTGCGAATGGGACACTTTAGCAACCTACATAGAATGGTAGTGATCGACACCGGCGGCAAACCGAAATACGAAATTGTTTATGATTTTTACAAATCTTACATTGTTACCACAGACATCGACGTGTCAGATGTATTGGCAAACGGTGCTGCTGGTAAATTATTGCATATTGTACACAACGAGCAAAATGAAGTTAAACGAGTATGGTTTTTTTGACAATTCGTCAAAAATAAAATTGTTGAAAAAATCCGTTTAAAAGCTTCCGGTCATGATGCGACTGATAATATTGTAAAACATGCCGTCAAAATCAGAGAACACTACCTCCAAGTCCCCATAGAACGCAGAAAATCTACCATTTCCATTAATAATTACAAAGCAATAATAAACGGTAAACGAAATCATATTCCTTTTGCACCAGGATTTGCTATGACAATCCATAAATCTCATGGCGGAACATTCAACGAAATAGTTTATGAATATCAAAGGACTCATTCTCTACTATTACTTTATGTTGCTCTGTCACGAGCCTACAAGGCATACAACAAAAATCGACGGGGTTTTCTCCAGATATCTTTTAAATATGCATTCAAAAACCTACATATCTTATTTTGCTTAACATAGGCCTATCGTCTCAGTCTTACAATCTACTACTGTAATTACCGATGTATCAGATAATGAAAACAATGAATAATATATGATGCGATATTTAATACATACATATTATCTTAACATATAAAAATTTCGGGTCAAATTGTTTGTCCGCGATGAACTCCTAAACTACTGAACCGATGTTAATAAAATCTTGTACACTGTGTGCAGTTTGGTCCAACTTGAGATATAGGGTAGTTTGTATCACAATTTATAGTCGCAATATTTTTTAATTGCAAAGTATTTGTTTAGTATCTGAAAAATAATTATAATTATCTGTGAGTTTCAATAGGATTTTAACAGATGGCGGTGTAAGGTAATTCATCGGCATGATTGAGTAAGTATCCAATAGATGGCGCTATGCTAAATGTACAAACGTTTCATTTATGCTACAATTTATTTATTTTTATAACAACCCGAGCCAGTTGTTCCTGAGGCTAAGGTATAAGCTGAATTTTGTACATTGTGTGCAGTTTGGTCCAAATTGAGAGATAGGTTAGTTTATATCTCAATTTAAAGTCGCAATATTTTTTATTGCAAATTATTTGTTTAGTTTCTGACAAAGAAATATAGTTATCTGTGAGTTTCATAAAGTTCTAACAGATGGCGGTGTAAGGTAATTCATCGGTTCCTTCCTTATGTGTGACTTCCTGTTATGTGACTCGCCCTTTTTCAGGTAAAATTATTGCTTATTTGTGACTCGTTGAATTTATACCTGAGGAGGACCCTCAATTTATTCCCGATGTGTGACTCAGCCGCTCCAAAATTTTAGGGTTTTGAAGCAGGTTCTCATCATTAGTGGATTAACGGTGATTCTTGGAAGCAATGAGAGAAACCGTTGGGCTACTAAGAAGACGTTCCCCAATATTATTATAACTGGCTGCAATTTTCATTTCAATCAGTGTTTATGGCGAAAAGTGCCAGATATTGGATTGGTCAAGGAGTGCAAGGTAAATAAAAGTATGAATGCACATAAGGATATGTGCTGCCTTGTCCAACCTTACCTCCGAGAAAATGGACGGAAGTTGGATTTGGATTATTGAGAGTTATGAAGATCACCTACTTCTGCAAATATTCAACGATTATTTCGTGGAACAGTGGCTTGATAATTAAATTTTCGGGAAGATGTGGGTATGATACAATCAAAGGCACCGAACAACCAACTCATTGGAAGTATGGCATAGCCGCCTAAATTCGAAAATCGCTAAAATTAATCCAAATATCTAAGAACTTATACCAGTTCTTAAAATAGAGTATTCAAATTCAAGTGGAGTTGCATATATTATATACGTATGTAGCTAAAGAAGTTTTACTTCAAGTGTGTGGTCCACAAGCACACTCTTTTTTTCGAATTTTCTATATCTGCGCGGGTAACATGGACTATAATATTTTATGTTCTTATAGCATTTCTAAAATAAATAAATAAAGACTGGAACTACTTCTCAGCGGCGTAGGTAATGCCTAGCCATTGCCTAGCGACAGCGTCTATCGACAGCTGTTAAAAATCCTAGTTGCTATCCCAAATAATGACTGTTATTGTTATTTTTTCTTTGTTTATACTTGAACCATAATTTTTGCTCTAAAATGTTTTTTATAGTGTGGAATGTACGAGTCTTTACTATACCGACTGCTGCAGCAAGCCTCATAGTATTAGGTTAATACAATGACGTAAAAAGATATCATGGTTAATACATTGTGTACATAACAAAAAGTTGAATTTCCAATACAAAATATTGAAAATTCAACACAAAAATATTGAATTTCCAATACTTTGGATTTAAAATTCCACAGGGTTGAATTTTGAATAGTGTGTTAAAAATTCAATAATTTTACAAATTTTGCACAGGTGTTTATAATACCAAAATTTATAGATATTATTCTATACCTTAGTGAAAATACTGTTAAATTATTAGTGTCCGTGGCACTCTATGTGTTGGGCCTCGTATCTGAAAATCTATTGTATATTTCGGAACAATAGGATTTTGATGGTGTTACGGCTGAATTTTCGTGGATTTTTTGGTATATATTTGTGTGTAGTATGTCACTGGGCTGTTTTGTGAGAGTCTGTCAGTGCGACTGGAATTTAAAGGTAAAGGGTTCACTACCGGAAATTCCCAAAAACACATTTAAGGAGAATTATCATGCTGTTCTCTCTTGGTGCATGTCTGTGGATGGATCTGGGTTGGTGTTGGGACTGGTTCTACGTACGAGTAGGTCTCATAGAAGGGTTCCATACTCAAGACTTTTGATAACTTTTTGTTTTCGTACCACAATCTGCGAAACTGATTGCCCGGGAAGTGCCGGGTAAAACAGCTAGTATGTATATATACGTATAGTTGTTATTGCTGTATAATTATTATAACTTGGTAAATTAATTTGGAAATACAGCTAATAAGGTCAAAGGAAAACTGTTTTAACTTAATCCGAGATTTCTGAATTTATTTTATCATCTTCAGGGAAACTTAAATAAACGTTAACATTCTGTTTTTACCTCCTATATACTGATGATGATGATTATATTTTTTTCGAACTTACGTTAGTGAGGATATATACCTATGATGGTGACATTGAAGTTAAAATTTTACAATAAAAGAGACGAATGAAAATATAACTAACAATAAATAACATTGAATGATCAAAACACAACCAAATTAAAATATAAAATTTTACCTTGTGTACAGCTATTTTATTGTCACACTTCCAATATTAAATTTGACAGACAGATGTATTATTTTTCATCTATATTTCATTGTTATCAATATTGTTAATTGATAATACATATGAATATACTCCACGAAGGTAACTAGTATCAGCTCTTATAAGTAAATCAGTACATAATACATTCATATCCACTTCTCATTTGTTCTGTCAGAATGTAATAACAAAAAGAATTTGAATGGATTTTTTTGTGTTTAAATTGTCCTAAAATAGTGCTATAACTATTTGTGATGTTATATATTAAAAGTAAAAGCTACAGTAGAGTAAATGATGATGCTTCCATACTTTCCCAAAATTTACAATGAAGAGTGGGTCTGCTGCTGACATGGCATACAAATCGTTAAGTATAATGGAAGAGGTGGTGTTCAATGAGTTCGCTGTTGTTGAATCTTCATTGAACTGTTCTAGTTCTTCATCGGTTTAGGTGGAACTACGTGCTTATGCACAAACGATTTGAAGTCTGAAAAGCGTTCAGCTTAAGAATCACGTATATCAGTAAGATATGGATTTGGTCTTGTTGAAGAGGTGTTTTCTTCTGTTATGCAGACTTATGCAAACTGACATTTCACTACAAGTTTCTGAGCCTTTAGCTCTAGGTACTTGCCTAGTCTTGTTCGACATTTTCAGTAATAGAAAGCGTCGGATTATAACTTCTTTCTCTCAATATTTTGAAAATTCAACGTTCAAAAAAGAAGATAATACGTTGCTTATTCTTATTCAGAGATTTCAAAACATCGTGGAAATACACTTATTTTAGACTTTACCACTGCTGCAACTTCGAAACCCTATTTTTTTTAAACATGCCCATTTAGAATGTTGCAACTTATAATCTCTTCTTCAATTTGGCCATCTCAGATTTCCTATTCTCGAAATAAATTGCCCCCACCATATCGATTTTTTTTTCAATGAAACCAACTCTCAATATTCCTGAAAAAAGATTCAGGAAAATCTAAGTTTGGGTCGTCGGTAAAAGTACCTCGGGGATAGAATCATTCACGGTTATCATTGAAGAAGGTCTTGTAGTGTCGTTAACTAAGTTAGATTGATATGATTATTTACAAACTCATCCCTGTTTCAAGCGCCTACAAAGTTGTATAAAAAATCTTTGCTAGAGAAAATCGAATTGCTATTTTGAAAACTAGAAACGAGGATGGCTTCTTATTTAATGATGTCACGTGTTTGTTGAAATAGGTATCGAGATTCTGTCTGCACTTCATTAAATAAAATAAATAAAACTGTTAGCTTATTATTAGTAACTATTTGAATTAAATATAAGCATGCATTTTTGCCATGGATTAATGACTTTCATTAGAAACTCATTCTCATATTTGGAAAATGTCTTGGAATCACTATCATGGTGAGATGAATTTATGCAGAGCATACGAAATAATAACGTCCACTCGACTTGAATTAATAGTAACAAACTAACAATTTCGTCAGATTTTACTTTACGCAAGTATAACTAGAATCTTGACAGATTAATAAACACTAATAACTTTAAATTAAAGTCACCCGCGCTTCTATTTTTCAAAATGGCGACTCGAATTGAAAACAAGTCTTCTGCATATAACGTTGAATGCATTCCGAAGTGCGATAAGTTTGTGATTAGAATACAGTTTATTTTCTCAATTCCGCATTTAATGAGATAAAAATATATATTGGATCCAAACTAATGTAAGAACAATAAACTTCTTTGACATTTGTAAAGCTTGCTATAAAATTTTGAGCACTCTGTGAATAATTATGTCAAACTAAATAAGTCATCGGATTAGACCTTATTCCAATAAGTACATGTGTGATTTTATGTCAATTTTTTGTCAAGATGCTATTTATATTTTCATGAATTTTTAAACTAGGGGAACAAAACGCTCTTTTTAGTTTGCATTTTTTTGTGAATTTCCCTAACCGATGGCATGTAATTAAAAAAATACATTATAACGCTGTCACAATTTTTTTGATACATTCTATGTAATTTAAAAATAATTTCTTACAATGAGCTTTAGGTTACAGTAGAAATAGGTAAAATATCAAGTTCATAAATTAACTAACAACTGGTAATTTATTCTTCTAAGTGGATAATCTAACAAAGTCGGTCCTTTTTTTATTCATAGATTTATTTTATCAATTTCTGTTAGAATTATCAGTCAAATCATGTCTCGACAGTACTGAGCTGTTATAATTTTTAAGGTTTTTGAACCTCTAAGCTGTGATTGGAATTATTTTTTAGTGTTTTATTTTACCAGTAATAGAAAGTCTGTGGAAGATATGCCAGAGAAAAAGATAAAGAATTCATTGAATATTAGCAAAACGAAAAAACAAATGAAATGCATAGCTTTGATATCTAATGATTTATGCCTGTTAATGTGCAATTTATGTTCATTTATTATTTCCACAATAATTGTCCGTGCTTTCAGAATCACTATCATTGATATATAAAATGGTATATATTATGTATATTTTCCAGGGAGCAGAAACAATCGACTAGAGACAGAGATGATGTACAAACAACGACCAGTGATCTTTGTTCTCACAAATAAACAACTGATAATGTAGTTCCTTTTATATGGACATTTCATGAGGGATTCTACCACTCGAGCAATCCAACTGCATTGGGAGAGAAAAAAAGGAATATGAATTGGAACTAATATTCCACAATTGGAGCTCAGTTATGAATAAGTTTGTGATTATCTGTGTACTGCAATGTATGAGTGTGTTTGGAACTGTTATAGTGGAAAAAAGTTTGAGGACTAGAGAACAACCTCATTTTAAGTATACTATTGATCAACTTCTTAGTTCAGTGTTCCCCAAAAAGACTTCCAATGATATCGATCTGGATCCCTGCAAAGCTGGTAGGTTATTCTTGTACGACCAAATTATTTCTAAATAAAGGCAAATTTCTTTTGAAAATCTATATTTGATGTCATAACGTAACATACCTACTACATTGTTTAATTATTCTCTGCATTGGACTATGAATTTGAATATTGAACGGTACTACATTTCAAATTTCAAACAACTAAAACCTGTAAAACATTTCTGTGAACTCTTACAAATAATACTTTTTTGTCCTGATTTAGATCGTATGCCTAACTTATAGTACTTAATTACTATTTTCATTCTAGATTCTGAAAACTCATGCAAAACAATCTTGTTGATAACTTGTACTTGTAGATGATCGCAATAACTGCAATTTCTATCTATTATAGTGATCCTTTTTACAAGATAATTATTTCATTAGTTGTTGTAGTCTAGATATATTTGGAAACTATGTAGGCTTTCACTGCTTTTGAAGTGGAAATTCTTTTATGTTTGATTCTGATTTATTTCCTTTTACACGTCCCATAAAAAAATCGGACGAAACGGAGTATCTATATTACTACAGCTTATATGTATTTGTTTTTCTAAGTACTTACTTATTTGGTAAACATAGCATAACTAAAAAATAACTTTGTAAGTAATAGATACGGGAAATAAATACATAATATGTATTTTTGTATTGGAAAATCTATTGGTACACCAGAAAGGTAGGTACAGTTATCTACTATTTTACGTAATATGTATTGAATAAACACACAGAATTATAGACCTCATATCTTTGAAGGGTGTGAAAATGAACAAAAGACACGTTATCTAAAGATCTACAGCGCTGTTCTAGTTAATTAGCTTATGCCGATGAGTGATGATGTCCATGGAAAATATCGGAACGGAATGTGATAAATTGTACTAAATCAGACATAAAGTCTGTTATTCTCTCAGGATTTATGTAGCTCTACTGTACCTTATCAACATTGTATAATTTATTGGTTTATTTAATCTATACGCTTGTATATCAACTCTAGTAAATAGTAATTGTGTTGTAAACATGGTTTATAAATATATAACATTTGAACGAGAGTCAATAAATTCATAATATTGTCTCGTATAAATGACGAGTTATATCGTAAGTTTAATTGTGAAATCGAAATTACTTTCTTTTCATCAAAATATAACATATTGGAGCTATTTCTTATAATGAAGAGAATGCACAAGTGATTATGAGCCGTAACAGAGATTATAATTAGGAACATCATATTTGAAGGATCCATAGTAGTTTCAACATCTAAAGGGAAAAAATATCTTCTACAAAAAATAGACCGACTTTTATTAATGAAAAATACAAAATAATATCAAATTTATCGGTGCTCGTAATTATGATTAGGTGCACCTGCCATTAAATAGACGACTTTTAGCACCAACTTCAAAAGTATCAGCTCCAATAGAATTAATTAACATTATTATTTGGTATTTTTCAGAGGGCCAACTAAAAAAGTTTTTCCTATTTTTTTATATTTATTCCACATTTCTGAGTGTATCATTTGTAATGAAAATTGTTATCCAGTTATAATCAGAAATTTTAAAATATAGCGGTAGAAATCTTTCCCAGTTTTCTGATGCTGTAACTCGGAACCGTTTTTTATGTCCAATTTAAGCTTTCTAAAGAAAGACGAATCATGGAAAAATAGATAAAAAAGCAAACATACAAATGAATTGTATACCTGTTTTTGAAGTCTATTAATAAAATTAATTAAAGATTGACTTAAGAGGCAAACATAGCTATATTTATATTATTAAAATGATGTTGAATCAGCTAAATTATATTATATGGTAAAGTCGTGTAAGGGTGATATAACATACATAAAAAATTGGACCACCGTTGAACACCAGCCAACTAAAATTCTATTTGATAACAACACTTTCCGTATATAGCTACTCACCTGTTAAAAAGTAGCAGACATTTTACCTAAAAACTCGCTCGTGATATTAATAGTTGCAAAATGGTTATTGGGTGATGTAAACAATGGAATTAGATGTAGAAATATACTATTATTGACGAAAAAATACCACCGAGATACGATCCCTTAAACCGCTAACTATCCAATTTAGATGAAGACTCGTCAGCATAATAATTATCTATACATATCTACTAATAAATAAAATCGACGGGTCTGTTTGTAATATCAAAATAACGGTTTTTAATTAATTACATATGAAGTATATGTGTTACTAATAACATAAAAGCAATTTTATAATTTTTGTTTGTTTATTCCGTCGAATCTCTGTAACGGCCAAACCGATTCCGATGGGCTTTTCACTGGCAGGTACCCAATGTTATAAGTAATGACTTATTTTGCTGTTTTTTTTTTTAAATCTATACCTTCATATAAACCGAAGTGTAGGTTTTTTATTTCAGAATAACAGGTTTTAAATAATTGCACATGGAAGTATATGTGTCACGAACAACAAAACAACAATTTTTACATTTTTTGTCTGTCTATTTGTTCCGGCTAATCTCTGTAACGGCTGAACCAATTCCGACAGGACCCAATGTTAAAATGAATACCTATAAAATGTAGAAATATATAAAATCGAAGTGTATATTTGTAATTTCAAAATAACATGTTTTAACTAATTGGAAGTTCATATTAGAAAAAATATATTTTGATGCACTGAAAAATACAAAATAATATTATTTCTAGTCGTATCTTTGAAGTTGGTGTCAACAGATTTCAATCTAATTGCAACTGCACAACTTCAAAAGTACCAGCACCAATAGAATTGATATTATTTTAGGTAAATTTCATATAGAAATGTACATATTGCGATCCTTCACACTTTTGAATTTCGAAAAAATTTCAACGGCATGTTGTTATATATCTATAAGTTAGTCCAAAAAAACATTTGGTTCAAAAGTTTATATATATATATATATATATATATATATATATATATATATATATATATTTGATAAAATATATTTTTGTTGGGGATGCAGTCATTAAATAAATAAAATTCTTTGGATTATGCCAAGCTTTCGAGAATGTTTATTCTCTTCTTTGGGGCAAAATTCGTGAATTTAGATAAAATTAACCACAAACAGGAAAGATTTCATAGCCATCAATCAGAAATGTCATTAATTAATCTCACGTTAGCAACTTAAGAGAAAGAAAAATTTTACAACTAAAGGTTTTTTAAATTTGAAAGGGATTTCTACATACTCATAACATAATCTTTGATTTGATTATATCTGTGAGCCCTATAATTCTTAAGAGGCTTACCTCTCTGAAGTAGACACGACCAAATCGACAAAATCGAAACGCACCTATCACACTTTTTATTGCTTATTTTGTGCTAATTTGTGATACTAAAAAATTGTACCTCGTTGAATTTATGAAAAAATCCGTGGCGCTCTAGCGAAAAAAAAAATCTACAAAAATGTAAAACAAGCACATAAATCGAAAGTGCATAATTTGTGCCATCAAAAAGTAATTCATATTCACATTCAGTAAAAAAAAGCCGTTATATAATACAGTAAATTAAAAACCGAGTTGTAAAACCAAAAATTAAATAGAAAAGTAAGTACCCACTTTTATGAATAGTCTCGAACCGTAAATTTTGCAATTGATACCGTTTATTTAGTGCTACTAAAATATGCAATTGCAGAATTAGTAGCGGCATTTCATCAGAAACCAAGAACCAGCTAACGCTCATGAGTATTGTGCCATTTGTTATCAGCAAAATCGAGCCGCAACTATTGCAAAAGTTCAAGCTTACTTTGTGCTACCAGAATATGTAATTACAGAATTTGCCAGCGGCATTTCCTCCGAAACTATCTCAGAACTTGTGTGTTCAGTTCCTGCAATTTCAAAGGGTGGAGAACTGTCCGTAATATGTAGTATGTTTTCCCCTTTTTGTTGGATCTTCACATGTGTACTTTTTCTCTTAAAAGCGATATTTCAAAATATTTTTCAGTGCAACTGTTTAGTGACTCATTCGCAGATTTTTTTGTGCCACTAACTAAACTTCTATAATACGTGATATCAGATTTGTTATCACACGAAACTTCGTTAAACAGTTAATTTCTTACATTAAATTTGCAATGACAAATCTTAGTAGCACAAAATAAACGGTACCTGTATCTGCAAGATTTGCTGTGCGAGTGTATTCATACTTACTTACTTATGTACTCTTTTATTTATGTGCTTGATTTTTAATATTTTTTTTGGTGCTGTCCTGCTGAGTTCATATGAAGGTAGCAGCGTCATGATTTTTTTCAAAACGGCAAGTGGTACAGACCTCTTCGAAGTTGGCATGGCAAATTTGGCAGGCAAACAAACAAAGTATTGAATAATTAGCCGTTAATTAACCGCAAATTAACCGTGAAAACAAAAATTAACCGCAAGCAAAGAAACTCGAGAACTGGTTTGCATGCTAGCTTCAAGTGGAGTTGGCATGCAAAAACCGTGAAATTGGTTGGGATCATCCCAGGCAATTCCACCCAGGCTCATAATTTGCTGCTAATTAACCGCTGACGATACAGCCACATACTTAAGGCCAATGAATTTTTTTTTCAAAACATCGCATATTTTTCAAAACATCGCATATTTTTCAAAACATAGCACGTTTTTCATACGTACGATTCAAGGAACGTTCTAAAATCTAACGGGACCGTTTTGGCTACCTGTATATGGGCCGAAATGTTACTCCAACTATCGCACTAATTAACCGTGAAAGAAAAACATTAACCGCAAGCATAGAAACCCGATAATTGGTTTGCATGCTAGCTTCAAGTGGAGTTGACATGTAAAAACCGTGAAAGCGGTTAGGATCGCCCCAGCTAATTCCATCTAGGCTCATAATTTGCCGCTAATTAACTGTAAACGATACAGCCTCATACTTAAGGCCAATGAATTTTTTTCTCAAAACATCGCATGTTTTCCAAAACATCGCATGTTTTTCATACATACGATAGAATTAACGTTCTAAAATCTAACGGGATCATTTTGGCTACCTGTAGATTGGCCAAAATGTTACTCCCACTATCGCACTAATTAACCGTGAAAGAGAAAAATTAACCACAAGCATAGAAACTCGAAAATTGGTTTGCATGCTAGCTTCAAGTGAAGTTCCCAGCTAATTCCATCCAGGCTCATAATTTGTCGATAATTAACCGCTGACGATACAGCGAGGATCCCCGGTGTTCTAGTTGGTAAGACTTTGGACTTCTAACCGAGAGGTTGTAGGTTCGAGCCCAACTAGGTCAAAAAAGAAAATTTCCTAAAAAATTCTGGGGGTAGAAGGATCGCTATAAAATTGCAAAAACTATCGGTCGACATCACTTGCCCCTTACCAACCCGCGTTGAGGCAGTGTGGTAAGGTACGCCTCAAAAACCCTCTGTTAAGCTAGCAGTGACAAGTTAGCAGAAACAATCGAAACCGGCATGGGAATTTGTTGCTAATTAGTTGCTAAAATCCCGATTTTGTTGCTCGAACCAGTTTTGAAAAAAATGAGTTACTGCTATCTTAACGTGTAAGATAGCAGTGAAACCACTAAAAAATATTTGTTTTCAATGTAACACCACCTGAATTTGTTGCGAATTTGTTGCTAGAAGATAGTATAAAGAAAATTGAAAAAATATTCAAAATAAAAAAAATATGAAAAAATATAAAAAAATATGTTGAAAAAACGTACTTTACAATAGTTCTTCCTAATGCTACGCTAATCCAAAACTCAAAAAAATAGTAAGTAGTTAGGATATCCACTGATTAACCTGAAATCAAGTATTGTTGTTGAAGCTTAGAATTCCTATATTTTCTCTCTTAATTTCTAGCAGAAATTTTGTTGCTCATTGGATAAGTCTTTATTAGTGCTTGCATAACCAGCTACAAAATCCAAACAAAGAATATTACCAATAATAAAATTGTGACTAATTTTTATTCGTGTCGCTATCAGAATACCTCCATTTTTGGTTTTAATTTCTAGCATAAATTTTGTTGCTCATTGGATAAGTCTTTATTAGTGCTTGCATAACCAGCTACAAAATCCAAACAAAGAATATTACCAATAATAAACTTGTGACTAATTTTTGTTCGTGTCGCTATCAGAATACCTTCATTTTCGGTTTTAATTTCTGGCAGAAATTTTGTTGCTCATTAGATAAGTCTTTATTAGTGCTTGAATTACCAGCAACAAAATACAAACAAAGAATAATACCAATAATAATCTTGTGACTGATTTTTTTTGGTGTCGCTATGAGAATACCTCCATTTTCAGTTTTAATTTCTGGCAGTAATTTTGTTGCTCATTGGATAAGTCATTATCAATGTTTGAATAATCAGCAACAAAATACAAACAAAGAATATTACCAATAATAAAATTGTGACTGATTTTTGTTGGTGTCGCTATCAGAATACCTCCATTTTTGGTTTTAATTTCTAGCATAAATTTTGTTGCTTATTGGATAAGTCTTTATTAGTGCTTGAATTACCAGCAACAAAATAGAAACAAAGAATATTGCCAATAATAAACTTGTAATTATTTTTTTTGATGTTGCTATCAGAATAACTTCATTTTCGGTTTTAATTTCTGTCAGAAATTTTGTTGCTCATTAGATAAGTCTTTAATAGTGCTTGAATTACCAGCAACAAAATACAAACAAAGAATAATACCAATAATAATCTTGTGACTGATTTTTTTTGGTGTCGCTATGATAATACCTCCATTTTCGGTTTTAATTTCTAGCAGAAATTTTGTTGCTCATTGGATAAGTATTTATTAGTGCTTGAATTACCAGAAACAAAATACAAACAAAGAATATAACCAATAATAAACTTGTAATTGATGTCTTTTGTTGTTACTATCAGAATACCTCCATTTTTTCTCTTACTTTTCAGCATGATTTTATTTCTCTAGATATTTTTTCGGAAACAAATGTGATTAAACATACCTCTAATGTTATGTACAGTTTTATTATAGTTAACTCACGCCGGCCTCGAGGCAGGCAACGAGATATTACGCCAGAGATAGCCCAACGTCAGAGGCGACAATATCGGATCTCTTTTTCTGGTTGTTAGTTGTTTTGTGACAAAATACTTATTTTGGAATGGTCACCGCTCCCCTCATTCGATGAACGACCAATTACAATTGATTTGGGGAACCACACAAATACGGTTTCTTACGAATGTCGAATATATATATTATAATAGAGAAATAGAGATATAGGTATTCTGATAGCGACACAAACGAAAATCAGTCACAAGTTTATTATTGGTATTATTCTTTATTTGTATTTTGTTGCTGGTTATTCAAGCATTGATAAAGACTTATCAAATGAGCAACAAAATTTCTGCTAGAAATTAAGAGAGATAATGGAGGTATTCTGATAGCCACACCAAAAAAAATCAGTCACAAGTTTATTATTGGTACTATTCTTTTTTGTATTTCGTTGCTGGTAATTCAAGCACTAATAAGGACTTATCCAATGAGCAACAAATATTCTGCTAGAAATTAAGAGAGATAATGGAGGTATTCTGATAGCGACATAAAAAAAATCAGTCACAAGTTTATTATTGGTAATATTCTTTGTTTGTATTTTGTTGCTGGTAACTCAAGCACTAATAAAGACTTATCCAATGAGCAACAAAATTTCTGCTAGAAATTAAGAGAGATAATGGAGGTATTTTGATAGCGACACCAAAAAAAATCAGTCACAAGTTTATTATTGGTACTATTCTTTTTTGTATTTTGTTGCTGGTAATTCAAGCATTAATAAAGACTTATCTAATGAGCAACAAAATTTCTGCCAGAAATTAAAAACAAAAATGGAGGTATTCTCATAGAGACACCAAAAAAATCAGTCACAAGTTTATTATTGGTATTATTCTTTGTTTCTATTTTGTTGCTGGTAATTCAAGCACTAATAAATACTTATCTAATGAGTAACAAAATTTCTGCTAGAAATTAAAACCGAAAATGGAGGTATTCTGATAGCGACACCAACAAAAATCAGTCACAAGTTTATTATTGGTAATATTATTTGTTTGGATTTTGTTGCTGGTTATTCAAGCACTAGTAAACACTTATCCAATGAGCAACAACATTTCTGCTAGAAATTAAGAGAGAAAATATAGGAATTCTAATAGCTTCAACAACAATACTTGATTTCAAGTTAATCAGTGGATATCCTAACTACTTACTATTTTTTTGAGTTTTGGATTAGCGTAGCATTAGGAATAAGTACTGTAAAGTACGTTTTTTCAATATAATTTTTTATTTTTTTCTTTATATTTTTTCATATTTTTTTTATTTTCAATATTTTTTCAAGTTTCTTTATACTATCTTCCAGCAACAAATTAGCAACAATTTCAGGTGGTGTTAGAATTGAAAAAAATATTTTTTAGTGGTTTCACTGCTAGCTTAACAGAGCTCTCTGATCTGGTAGAATGGTATGTCTCTTAGAGATATATCAGTTGTTCGGAGTCCACCTTAAGCTCTAGGTCCCCTTATCAGTTGCAATACTGTTAAGGCGGTGACGAGGAGGCCTGTTCAGTAGTGGACACAAAAAGGGCTGACGATGATACAGCCTCATACTTAAGGCCAATGATTTTTTCTTTCAAAACATCGCATGTTCTTCATAAGTACGACAAAACAAACGTTCTAAAATCTAACGGGATCGTTTTGGCTACCTGTAGATGGGCCTCCTAATCGCATTAACTAACCGAGAAAGAGAAAAATTAACCGCAAGCAAAGAAACAAAATGTTTCCAACTCGGTTCCCAAATCTGTTCAAGAAATATTCACCAAATAAGAAAATAGTTTCTTGAAGCTGTGCGTGTCAGGTTAGTAAATTCATTTTGTTTATTGGCTTTTGTAAGCAAGTACATACATACAAGTACATTTCGGCCCATCTACAAGTAGCTAGAACGATCCCGTTATATTTTAGAACGATCGTTTTATCGTACGTATGAAGAACATGCGATGTTTTGAAAAAAAAAATCATCGGCTTTAAGTATGAGGCTGTATCGACAGCGGTTAATTAGCGAAACATTATGAGCCTAGATGGAATTAGCTGGGACGATCCTAACGTATTTCACGGCTTTTACATGCCAACTTCATTTGAAGCTAACATGCAAACCAATTTTTGCGTTTCTATGCTTGTGGTTAATTTTTCTCTTTCACGCTTAATTAGTGCAATAGTGGGAGTAACATTTCGGCCCATCTACAGGTAGGCAAAACGATCCCGTTAGATTTTAGGATATTCATTTTATCGTACGTCTGAAAAACATGCGATGTTTTGAAAAACATACGATCTTTTGAAAAAAAAATCATTGGCCTTAAGTATGTGACTGTATCGTCAGCTGTTAATTAGCGACAAATTAACTGATTTCACGGTTTTTGCATGCCAACTTCACTTGAAGCTAGCATGCAAACCAATTTTCGAGTTTCTTTGATTGCGGTTAATTTTTTGTTTTCACACAATTCAATGCTTTGTTTGTTTGCCTGCCAAATTTGCCATGCCAACTTCAAAGAGGTGTGGTACAGAATTTTTTTACTAGCACAAATGAGCACGAATTATGTACTCTTTTATTTATGTGCTTGTTTTTAATTTTTAATACTTTTTTTGGTGTTGTCCTGTTGAGTTCATATGAAGGTAGCAGCGTAATGCTTTTTTTCAAAACGACACGTAGTACAGAATTTTTTACTAGCACAAATGAGCACAAATTATGTACTTTCTATTTATGTGCTTGTTTTTAATTTTAAATAATTTTTTTGTTGTGGTCGTGCTGACTTCAAATAAATTTAGTAGCGCCACGATTTTTTTCAAAACGGCACGAAATACACATTTTTTCAGTAGCCCAAATTAGCACAAATTATGCTCTTTCTATGTATGTTCGTGTTTTTTCTTTTTGTTGTAGTAGTGCTAACTTCATATGAAGATAGCAGCGCCACGATTTTTTTCAAAACGGCACGAGGTACAAATATTTTCTTAGAAGCACAAATTAGCACTAAAAAGTGTAGTGGGTGCGTTTCGATTTTGCCGATTTGGTCGTGCCTACTTCAGAGAGGTATATATATTATTTTCTTACTTCCTACAGCTGTTTTAATTTCATAGCGTGGGTGGGTTTGATGAATAGTTTCTGAATAATATTTTTCTCAATAGAAGGTTTAATAATTGATTTCAAACTTCCTGTATCGATTAGTAATTTAAATTTTGGATTTTAGACTTCTAAGTATGGAGGAGCGTTACTAGATGAAATTTATTTATATCAAAGTTGTTGGTTCTTAGGTGGATCTTGGTGATTATTTTCTGGGAGATCTATATTTTGGAGAGAATTTAAGGTTCGTCTTGGCAAGTATTTGGGTATTGATATGTATCTGTGTATGTAATGTAGCGTGACTAGGCCAGATAATTGGAAAGCAAACAATGGGTGAAATAATGTAGCTGCGCGTCGAATTCCCAGGAGGTCGAATCGCTTGAGTATCGAAATCCGAGGACACCGAATTCCGAGGTGACCGAAACTTATCCTCACTCAAACCGACTGCGTTGACATATGAGTACCTTGCGTAGAGAGTAGAAATATACAGAAGAAGCTGCTGTTATGTCTGTGGTTTAGTGTACAGAACTACTATTTTAAGGAGAGGACCAAAAATAATTTTTGTATGCGCTATTGTCAATAAGCATGAAGATTCTTTTTTTCCTAAAATTTATTAACTTCCCATGGGAAGTTAATTTAATGGGGCGGGCCAATTTTGTGAATCCCCAGCTCTTGCATATTTCCACGTTTCAAAATCACCAGGATCCAAATTCAACGTTTTTATCGAGATGTCTGTGTGTGTATGTACGTATGTGCGTATGTACGTTCGGAATTTTTCGTCTCCATTATCTGCCGAACCAATGACGTTATTAATGT
The DNA here is from genome assembly GCA_958507055.1 of Crioceris asparagi. Classification (NCBI taxonomy): domain Eukaryota; kingdom Metazoa; phylum Arthropoda; class Insecta; order Coleoptera; family Chrysomelidae; genus Crioceris; species Crioceris asparagi. The sequence goes on along the minus strand of OY293828.1, from coordinate 48,567,019 downwards.
GGGATCATTCGATACGTAATTAAGTATTTAAGAACTGAAGAAGATTCCAGCCGAGTCACGTTAGTTGATTTTTAACAGCAATTCAAAAACTAAGAAAATTCCGATAGCCAGTAGCTAGCGGAAAGCTAGACGTACCGTCAAATTTTTAACTGTGTGGCGATAGCCTAGTGGGTAGAACATTATTTTAGAGTTGTTAGTGGAGAGACAGGTTCAAATCCACGCCGTTTTTTTTCGCTTATTTGCTGATCAGTATAATAATTTTATATAAAATGTTGGAAATCAAGATGCATACTAACAACAACTGAAAATTCCTATTGAGTTTTTATGTTCGTCTGAATATTTTTAATTCTACTGGGAAGTTCATCGTGTGGACCTCGAGGGTCACACTCATTTTGCTGGTGTAATTAGTCGTGTAGTAGTGCTGGTAACCAAACAACATGTTTTTTTCTTAAAAAAAGTTTAAGAAATATTGCGCTTAATGCCTGATTAAGGGAAAAATACTCAGTTTAATAAAAACAATTAAAGATTCAAACCATATAATGAACAATAAAAATTATAATAACACATAAGAAAGCAACGAAAATAAAAATAAGCCAGAATATTTCAAATTGTAGCTGATTGTCATACTCTTATTGAAATATTCATCATTTTCTCTATATTGAATTTAATTGCAATGGGGCAAATTGACAAAAAAGTCTGGTATCCACTGCAGTAGTTCTATCAAGTTATTATATTTCAAAACACTTATAGGTCTGGGATTTGTAGATATGACAAACAGGTTATCTGGCAGATACATCTTATTTTTGACCAACGAATCCCGAACAGAGGAGGTATACAATTCGACCGTCTGTTTTTTTTTGTTCGTTAGTAGTTAGTAGTAGTAATCTTAGTCCGATTTTGATGATTTTTGATTCATTTGAAAGAAGAGGCTTGAGAAATGTTCCCACATTCATAAAAACATAAATACGAAATATCCAATTTTTTTAGAAAATTCATCAACTTTAGTGGTATAATCTGATGTGGTATAATTAAAGATCGGACAATATCCGGAAACGTTTAAATTGAACATTTTTTCAAAAAAGTTACGGCTTTCGAGATAGATGCATATTAAATTCTCAAATAAGTGTATTTTTGCTATGTAGAGAGGGCGATTTCTTTCGAAAATTGAAAATCTGTGGATACTACATGGAAAACCTAATTATTTGTAGCAACATTTATAATGAATATTTTTTCCTTACAGTTACGGTTTTCGAGATAAGCGGTGGTAAAATTGTTAAATCTAAAATACTTTGCGTATTTCCGCAGCGATGATCTCAATATTAAGAACTACAAGTAAAGAATATACGTGGATAATAGGTACTATCTTCATTGGTATTAGTGAACGTTCAACAATTTTCGTGACTAATGTTACACTCAAAAGTGTGAAATAAATATTTTTTACAAAGAATTGGACGGACTTATTAGATGGTGCACTGAAAAATACAAAATAATATTAATTCCATTGGTGCTGGTACTTATGAAGTTGGTGCCAAAAGTTATCAATCTAACTACAACTGCATAACTTCAAAAGTAGCAGCCCCAATAGAATTAATATTATTTTGTATTTTTGTACAAAATACTTTTATTGCCAATCCAAATTTTTCTACAATTGGCCCTTGGCAGTTTGCGTTATGACGCCCTATCCACAGCCTTTTGTGATTGGAAACAACTTCATCTTGGTGGGTGTGGTTTCCTCTCTAGCCTCTTAAGCTACCTTTTGTGTGTTGGAGATTTGGGGATTCTGGTATTTGAAGATTCACGTCATTGGCTGAAATGGTCACGTGACCATAGCGAGAAAGGTCAACATCGCCAAATCTCCAAATACTCAAGAAGTTTGTTCAAGTTCAACTTTCTGAGTCTCCACAATTTTGCGCACGCGCAATTTTCGATTGGTTTGTTGGCCTCGGCTTGCTGTCATCTCATCAGGGTCAAAATTTAATACTAAGAATTATTTTTCCAGGGAAAAAATAATTAGAGGATAGTGGCAGATGACATTTCTGTAAGATTTTAGCCTTCGCAATGTAGAAATTGGATGGTCGCAAGAGATTCATCTATCTGTCAAGTCAAAATCTGCAATACCAAAATAACCGAAGCTGTAAATACCGTGAACATTGACGTTTCCCCCACCACTCTATATCTCCAAATCCCCAAATAGCCAAATAACTAATTCTCCCTCGCACAAAAGGAAGCTTGAAAGGGTATGCATATGTCAAATGGCCCTGTTGTAGCGGGGATAAGTTTCGGTCAGCTCGGAATCCGGTATCTTCGGAATTCGATGTGCAAGGATTTCGAACTCCTCTGGATTCGACTTGCAGCTACGTACTCGAATTCAATTATAATTTATTAAATCAATCGAATAAAATCACACATTGATTATAAATTTAACAAAATAACTGGTGTGGAATAAATTGCTATGCTTCAACACTTGAACCCTAGGATAGATAGATACATCGCTGGTTTCGGTCTTCTGCTCGCTGCTTTTTAGCTACCAATGATAACATACCGACTACTGGCTAGATCCTCCTCCTCCTCCGCCGCTCGCTATACAGGATTGATTTTAGAGGGACAGAATTGCTAATTTTTAAACAGTAAGAGATAGAAGGATGGTTAAATTGGAGCCTACTTTAGACCTTTTCAAAATTCTAGTTTGCAAGTTAAAAAAAAAAACAAAGGTACCTGAAATATTTTGAAAAAACTGAAAATCATCGATTTTGTTTTTATCTATTTTCTCAATTGATACTCAGAGAGGAAAGCTGAAATTTTGCGTATGCAAGTACTTAATGCACCAAGATAAAGATGGTGGAATACACCTTTAGTTGTTCTTATGGGCCCCATATTTGTTTTATACCATTCAATGAAACCAAAAATCTTCTTTGCAACAATGTATAAAGTTTCGACATCTAAAGCCAAAAGAGAGAAACGGGAAAAATATTTTCGAATATTTCAATCACCATGACAACAGTATCAATATGACATTTAAATCTTAATATAGTCACTTAATATACAATATACATGTATAGGTATTGTTTTTAATTTTAAGATTGTAGGAGATGGTAGCTTTGTTTGCCCATAGATTAGTTTTTTTGCCCACCTCAAGTTATGGAAATAACTTAGGTATCATGAATGTCATGGTTCATAAAATTCGTTTTTTCAGAAAATGCAAATATGCCCTCGTTTGATCATCGTTTTAACATGTTTGCCCATCCTTTAGAATTTTTATATTTTTGAAAAAAATGTATAATTTATTAGTAGACAGATTGCTGCCCCCCAAATTAAAAATTCACGGACAATTTTTGGGATGTGATAGCCCATCGTCTGACCATGTTTGCCCATAGTTTAGTTTTGATATACCACCCATAGTTATGGAGATACCATAGGTACCATGAATGTTATGGGTCACAAAATTATTTTTTCCATAAAATGCAAATATGCCCTCGTTTGACAATCGTTTGATCATGTTTGCCCATCTTTTAGAATTTTTATATTTTTGAAAAAAAATATAATTTATTAATAGACAGATTGCTGCCCCCCAAATGCAAAATTCACTCTCAACTTTTGGGATGTGATTGTCCATCGTTTGATCATGTTTGCCCATAGTTTAGTTTTGATATACCACCCATAATTATGGAGATACCATAGGTACCAGGAATGTTATGGGTCACAAAATTATTTTTTTCATATAATGCAAATATGCCCTCGTTTGCTCATCGTTTGACCATGTTTGCCCATGCTTTAGAATTTTGATATTTTTGAAAAAAATATATAATTTATTAATAGACAGATTGCTGCCCCCAAAAGCAAAATTCACGCTCAACTTTTGTGATGTGATTGCCCATCGTTTGACCATGTTTGCCCATAGATTAGTTTTGATTCACCACCCTTAGTTATAGAGATGTCATAGGTACCATGAATGTTATGGGTCAAAAAAATAATTTTTTCATAAAATGCAAATATACCCGTTGGCCCATCGTTTGACTATGTTTGCCCATCCCTTAGAATCTTTAATTTTTTGAAAAAAATATCAATAGACAGTTTGCTGCCCCACAAATGCAAAATTCACGCTCAACTTTTGGGATGTGTGATAAATATTATAAAAAGGACTGGAAAATTGAAATTACTTTTTAGGCAAAATTTATACACATATCATAAGGAAGAGTTCATTCAAAATTCAAGTTCTAACAATTTATACAGGGTGGTTCAAATGAACGTATTTCCCGCATAACTCCGTAACCCTTGAAAATATGAAAAACTTTTTGATACAAAAGTTGTCCAGATTCTTGAACTGCATATTTTAAAAATAATTTAGAAGATAAGCCACTCCGGTTATACCGGAAACCCATACCAACTTTGTTATTTTATATGGAACACCCCTATTATTATTGCATTTTTGAAATCCTCGAATAATTTTAGGGCCACTTTAGTAAACATACATTGTATCTCAAATGCACCGTTTTCGAGAAAATCGGCACTTAATAAAAAAATCAACGATTGCGGTAGTCTGCGTCATCTTGTTTTTTTTTTGAAAATAGGGCACTTAAAAGAATGCGGTTTTCGCACGTCGCTTTGTTAAGGAATTAACTAAGCTGTAACTTTTGAAATTTATTAAAGACACTGCTTTGAAAATGCAAATTTTCAATCATCAAAAACATTTTATTTTCTAATGGAACATACTACATTTTCTTGCAACACTGAATGCAAAATTCAATTTCCTTTCCCCTGATATAATATTATTGCTATCTGTTTCCTACCGTTCTCGTGAAATGTGCACTTCTATGTTTTTTTCGATTAATTTCTCTTTATCGCGTTAGCCATGACTTGTATGAGAACAAATGTCACTTTTGTCATTTTATTCCTGTGTTCGATAATTTCTGTTAGTTTGTTATAAGAAAATTGATGACAATGTCTTTGACAGAAGAATTGACCGACATGATTTTCATATTGGGTGAATGCCACAAAAATCCATTGTTGGCGTCAAGAATTTATTCAGAAAGATTCCGCTACCGGCGGCATCCACACGAAACATCTTTTCGAAGACTACTTCAACGATTTGTTAAAAATGGAGCTGTGAGATATAAAAGAAAGGTGGGATCTAAGAATATTAAAACCGAAGAGATTGAATTCTTGGTGCTCGGTTCAGTTGAGGAAAATCCAAATTTGAGCCAGAGGGAAATTATGTTGGAATACGACCTGTGTAAGGATCGAATTTTATACAGAATCGTGTGATTACAAAAGCAACAAACATGACACCATTTGAACTATGGAATTAAAAGAAACCAGGTATAGAAGTTTTCCAGATTTTTGGTTCCAAATGTTACGTTCATGTACCAACGGAAAAGAGACAAAAGCTCGACAAGGCGGCAGTTGAAATTATATTTTTGGGCTACGATGAAGATTCCAAGTGAACAGTGAAACGAAAATGGTTGTCATTAGTCGAGATGTTCGTTTTCACACATTGAATCGAGACAAAAGCAGTGAAATTTCGATCGAGCTGACGGTTGGAAATCATTCGAATGCTAAATTACCGGTTCAGGAGGAGCTGCTAGCAAGTGAAACGCTAAGTGAAGATGACAGGCTGGAAAATAAAGATGTTCAGGAGGAGTCACTAGCGAGTGTAACGCCTATTGAACAGTCAACTCAGACAGTAAATGAGGTTCCAGAGGTGAAGCCACGTCTATCAGCCAGACCAAACAAAGGTGTACCGTCACGACGTTTAATCGATGAGATGATGCTCATGAAAGAAATCATCGAACCAAGAAACTATACGGAAGCCATTTAGTGTGATCAAAGGGAGCATTGGCTTGTAGCTATGCAAAATGAAATCACATCGCATGAAAGAAATGGAACTTGGGAGCTAGTCGATTTACCAGCGGGAAAAACGGCAATCAGTGGCAAATGGGTCTTCAAAATAAAGACAAGAGCTGACGGTGATATTGAGCGTTTCAAGGCGAGATACGTTGCACGAGGTTTTTCACAAAAATACGGTGAAAATTATGATGAAGTTTTTGCACCGGTTGTATTGCACACAACGTTTAGAGCATTGTTATCATTGGCAGCTAAAAGAAATTTGCTGGTTTATCATTTGGATGCAAAAACAGCATTTTGGAATGGAAAGCTGACAGAGACGATTTACATGAAACAACCAGAAGGCTTCGAAGAAGTGACACATCAAAGGTATGTTTACTAAAAAAAGGATATATGGTTTGAAGCAAGCGGCGAGATCATGGTTTGATGTGCTAGACGAAGTTCTTGAAAGTGGCGGATTACAGCAGAGCTATAATGATCCTTGTTTGTACTCGAAGAAAATTAATGAAAGTTTTTGCTATGTAATCGTCTACGTAGATGATTTGCTCATAGCGTGAAAAACGATGGAACAAATGGCAGAAATTGAAAATTTTCTGAAAGAAAATTTTGACATGCAAAATTTGGGTCCAATAAATCACTATTTGGGCATGGAAGTGACAAGAGATGTTGATGGTAATTTTGAAATGTGCCAGTCAGCATATATTCGACGAATTGCATCTGATTATGGTCTCAAGGATGCAAAAGCAGCAAGGACACCAATGGATGTAAACTATGGAAAGTCGAGTATATCTGAACAGCTTGAAAGTAACAGAATGTACAGACAACTGGTTGGACGATTGCTTTGTTTGTCGGTAAACACAAGATCGGACATTTCAGCGAGCGTTAGTATTTTGGCGCAAAAGGTAAAATAGCCAACATTTGAAGACTGGAATCAGCTAAAGCGCTAGTAAAGTATTTAAATGGAACGCATGACATGAAACTGATATTGAGCAACAACTCATCAGACAATCGTTCATTGTTTGGATATGCGGACGCTACATGGGCAGATAACAAAATTGATCGAAAGTCAAACAATTGTCGAATCTTTCACTTCAATGGTGGTACAATCAGCTGGTCGTGCAATAAGCAAAGCATTGTCGCAACATCATCATGTGAGGCTGAGTACATTTCAATGTCTGATGCGCCAAAAAAAGCGAAATGGTTATGACAGCTATTAGGTGAGATGAACGAAAACGTTAACACATCAATAGTAATTTATGAAGACAACCAAAGTTGTATCGATTTGGCGCGCGACAACAAATTCTCCTGCAAGACCAAGCACATCGATACAAAGTACAAGACGATTCGTGATTTGGTGAAGCAAAATGTCATAAGATGCGAGTATTGTCCAACGGAAGAAATGGTTGCAGATCTACTGACGAAGCCATTAGCAGTGATGAAACACAACCATTTACGGGAAAAGTGCAATGTTGTTCAGTGAACGAGGAAGAATACGACCTGTGTAAGGACCGTTCACTGATCAAATTGAACAGACTAATCAAGATAACGTTTATAGAATAAACTAAAGAATCATACTGTGTACTGATATATATTGACATGAAAAAGTTATTTTGTTTAAGTTGAATGTTGTTGATAGTAACAGAATAGAATTATAGTTGATTACAGTTTTACACACATTTTGCAGTTTCGCTAATTTTATTTTCTGTTTGTTTTACGCTGATTTTGCTGCATTTGTAAATCTCAACAAATTAGTCGTACGTGTGACCTCAGCAAAACGTCAGTCCAAATAATCTTACGGAAAGATAAATATCATCCTTACCACATTCAACGGCATCAAGAATTACAGAATGAGGATTTTGAAAAAAGACATGCGTTTTGTATGTGGGCCCTTGATAGACTGACTGAAGATGATTCTTTGTTTTCTAAAGTTCGGTATTCGGATGAATCGACCTTCCATCGGAATAGTTGATAGTCATAAATTCCATTATTACAGCACCAAAAACCAACAATTATTTACAACAAAAAGTTAACACCGATGTTCCTTAAACGTCTTGGCAGGAATTTTAGGCACTCATTTAATAGGCCCCTACTTTTTCAACGAACATTTAACTGTTGAAATTTATGTGGAATTTTTACGAAATCAACTCGACAATTTATTAATGGATGTTCCCTAGGGACATCCCCGCAAATGGATAGGTCGAAGAGGTCCCGTAAACTGGCCAGCAAGATCTCCAGATATAACCAAGCTGGGCTTCTTTTTGTGGGGCTTTGTAAAAACCCCGGTCTACCGCACTCCTCCAACAACTGCTGATGGTATGCGCAATAGAATAGGGTTGGCATTTCAGTGGGTGACTCGTCAGATGTTTCTCAGAGTTGAGCAGTCATTCCAAAAGCGACTTCGATTGTGCATTAAACAAAATGGCGGTCATTTTGAACATTTACTTTCTTGATCGACGACAGATAACGTACATGAATGAATAAATTTCTGCCTCTTCAAACTTCATTTCGTTTCTACGGATGGAACATTATTTTGGTAGTAGGCCTTAGCATAGTGTCCATTTAAACATTATTAAAATGTGAGAAATGTGCTAAAAATGTGCGTTTTTAAGTAAATACATATTTTGTGTCATTATGTACTAGTAGTGGCTAAATTTGTTTTTGTCAGTAGAAATAGTTCTGCATGAGCGTTTTAGGACAAAAAATCCAATTTAATAACTTATGGATGTTTGTTCATCACTCTTTTCCTCTTGTACCATTTATTGATTGGATTTCTTTCTGCACACGCAATTGTCACAAAACAAGTCATGACTAACGCGATAAAGAGAAATTAATCGAAATAAACCTAAAAGTGCACATTTCACGAGAATGGTAGGAAACAGATAGCAATAATGTTATATCAGGGGTAAGGAAATTGAATTTTGTATCAATGCAAACTGTAGTTTGCAGAGGTGAGAGCGGTATCTCTCACTTCTGCGTACAGAAGCATTATTTACAGAAAAATGTTGGATTATCAAGGTCACGTAATGGTTTTTCCCGATTAATTTATGAGCATCAAGTTAGCTAAGCACCTGTCAAGAATCGACTCGAGAGTAGGTGGATAATTTGCCGCTAATTAGTCGTGAATTAGTTGTGAAAATACCGATTTTGTCGTTTATTGTTTTTTTGTTTTTTTCGGATGCTTTGCTAACTTGATATAAAGTTAGCAAAGCACGGCTCCAAAAATGAGTTTAAAGCGTTCGTAGAAGAATGGGAATAAAACAAGAATTTGCCGCTAATTAGTCGCTAATTAGTTGTGAAAAAACGACCAAAAAAATATTTTAGGAAATTTGTTTCTTCACAACTAATTAGCGACTAATTAGCGGCAAATTCTTGTTTTATTCCCATTAATCTACGAACGCTCTAAAGTTATTTTTGGAGGTGCGCTTTGCTAACTTTATATCAAGTTAGCAAAGTACACAAAAAAAAACAAAAAAATTATTTTAGGAAATTTGTTTCTTCACAACTAATTAGCGACTAATTAGCGGCAAATTCTTGTTTTATTCCCATTACTCTACGAACGCTCTAAAATTATTTTTGGAGGTGTGCTTTGCTAACTTTATATCATTTTAGCAAAGCACCCAAAGAAACAAACAAAAAAAAATATTTGGAAAATAAATTTCTTTACAACTAATTAGCGACTAATTAGCGGCAAAAACTTATCCCAATACCATTCTTCTACGAACGCTCTAAAGTCATTTTTTGTAGGCGTGCGTTGCCAACTATATCAAGTTAGCAAAGCACCAAAAAAAAACAAAAAAATGATATTAGGAAATTTGTTTCTTCACAACTAATTAGCGGCAAATTCTTGTTTTATTCCCATTACTCTACGAACGCTCTAAAGTTATTTTTGGAGGTGTGCTTTGCTAACTTTATATCATTTTAGCAAAGCACCCAAAAAAATAAACAAAAAAAAATATTTGGAAAATTAATTTCTGTTCAACTAATTAGCGACTAATTAGCGGCAAAAACTTATCCCAATACCATTCTTCTACGAACGCTCTAAAGTCATTTTTTGTAGGCGTGCGTTGCTAACTCTATATCAAGTTAGCAAAGCACCCAAAAAAAAACAAAAAAATGATTTTAGGAAATTTGTTTCTTCACAACTAATTAGCGACTTATTAGCGGCAAATTCTTGTTTTATTCCCATTACTCTACGAACGCTCAAAAGTTATTTTTGGAGGTGTACTTTGCTAACTTTATATCAAGTTAGCAAAGCACCCAAAAAAAACCAAAAAAATTATTTTAGGAAATTTGTTTCTTCACAACTAATTAGCGGCAAATTCTTGTTTTATTCCCATTACTCTAGGAACGCTCTAAAGTTATTTTGGGAGGTGTGCTTTGCTAACTTTATATCAAGTTAGCAAAGCACCCAAAAAAAAACACAAAAAATATTTTAGGAAATTTATTTCTTCACAACTAATTAACGACTAATTAGCGGCAAAAACTGATCCTATTCCCATTCTTCTACGAACGCTTTAAAGTCATTTTTGGAGCCGTGCTTTGCTAACTTTATATCAAGTTAGCAAAGCATCCGAAAAAAAAACAAAAAAACAATAAACGACAAAATCGGTATTTTCACAACTAATTCACGACTAATTAGCGGCAAATTATCCACCTACTCTCGAGTCGATTCGTGACAGGTGCTTAGCTAACTTGATGCTCATGATTAATTTAAATATATGGCTTGAAATTAACGAGATATTGTATTTAATACAATCCTTCAATGATAAGTAATCATTTGAAAATGTTTTCAACTCGTAAAAGGCTGTAATAATTATATTATCAATATATGTAAAACCAAATAGACGGATTTCACAATTTATTATTTTCAAGACTCTACGGTGTTGCCGGTGCTAAAATCTTACCTGTTTTTAAATACCTAACTGATATAGATATCGGATAAATACCTAAGTGAAACTGACAAATTAATTATGATCATGATTGTAAAATCATTTATTATTTATTTACTACTTCGCTCTTATTCGAAAGTGGTACATTTTTAAGGCACTAATAATATTTGTCAAACGTATACTATACTAAATGGCAACAATGAGGTAGATGTAGCAGTAGCAGGGAACAGAGACGTATATAGAACTGCAATCCTTAATGTTAATACATCTATTTACTAAGAGATGGCAGAGCGATCAGGAATTAGACGTTTTCGTTATTCTATTTATTAGTCCATGGTTTTCGTACGCTGTGGGTTATTAATTAATTAATTAATATTTGATACCTAGTTATATTTCTTCTAACATCGCCTACGCGTGCATACATTTTTTTGGTTCTAGCTTTTGGTTCAGATCACACGATATAGCTTTTTTATAATTAGACGCGGCCCGCTGTTGATAAATATCTAGGTACATTTCAAGTTATGAAATACAAGGTGGGAGATTAGGAGTGCGTAGGTATTCGGACGATTACGGGGTTATTGTAAAGATTAGGAGAGAATGTCTATAACTAACCCAATCGTATTTTAAACATTCTACAACATAAAAATATTTTCAATTATACCGGGTGTTTCTAAATAGTTGAAACTCTACACAACTTGGTTTTTTCTTATGGAATGTTTATAATTTTAATTTATTTTTCAGATCAAAATGGAAAAACAATGTCAGTTTATTAATATGACTTTATGTTTATAGCTAAGATTTTATGATCGAAGAGGGTTGCTATATATTTTTAGCAGGAGATTTTAACTTAGATATTATGAGTAAAGAGGCAATGTGTACTGATTTTCTGTCTTTATTGGGTTATTTTAACTTGCGTCCTTCAATTTTAGAATATATACGAATATGTGCTACAACTAAGAGTTGTATCGACAATATTTATACAAATATCTATACCTATGACTCGGTAGTTATAAGTACACACTTATCAGATCATACGGGGCAAGCAATACATTTTAAATCAGTTCTAAGCAATCTTAAAAGCAAAGTGAGGAAAAGGGTTTTCCGCTCTCGAAACAAAGAAATGTTTCAGGGGATGCTTGCAGAGCAATCCTGGGACAGCATATTTGAGGTGAGTGACCATGACGTTGAGACTCAGTGGAGCAGTTTTATGAGTATTTTTATACCAATTTTTAACAACTGTTTTCCATTTGTTCTTATAAATGTTAGTCCAAAAAAAACTAACTTTGATAATCCCCTATTGAAAGCTTGCAAGAGTGAACTGGATTTGTTATTGATACTCAGTAGATATCACAATAGATATTTAGTCTAACAGACTTTTAAATTTCTTCTATCAATATAAATTAATAAGTACTTCACAACATGGGTACCTTTAAGGCAAATAAATTGAAACAGCCGTCTATGAATTCATTGAAAATATAATATCAGGTAAGGAGGATAAACAAAAATTAATGGGAATCTTCCTAGATCTATCAAAGGCGTTTGACTGCTTCAATTATAATATACTTTTTGAGAAATTGGACAGATATGGAGTGAGGGGTGTATCTCTCTCGTGGGTCAAATCATATCTTTCGGGGCGGAGACAGATGGTGTTGATAGAAAGTGAAAATAAAAAATACTTCTCGCAGGAGAAACTGATCTCGCTCGGCATCCCACAGGGTAGTGTGATGGGGCCTATCTTGTTTGTGTTTTACATCAATGACCTACCCGGAGAGGTCGTCCGGTTGGGACACCTCATCAACTATGCTGATGACACCAGCATCTTGATTGCAGAAGCCTCATTTGAGAGTCTTCTGAACTCTGCTGACATGTCGTTGGAATGAGCGCGAAACTGGTTCACAAAAAACAGACTTACACTTAACGATGACAAAACAAAGTATGTATGTTTTCGTACTAAGCAAAGAAACTTAGATTTTTCAGACACAGCGGTGATGGGTTCAAGAGAGGTGACCTTTGTTGTGAGCACCAAATTTTTGGGTCTTCAACTTGATCAGAACTTTAGTTGGAGTAATCACATAACGGAAGTATGCCAAAAGTTGAACTCTGTTTGCTACACAATGAGAGTACTCAAGAACTATTTCAAAATATAATATCATTCTTTAATCCTACACTTGGTTTGACGCCAATTCATTTTGTTGTGCATGGTCTATTCATTGTACAATTCTCTGAATAATAAAGTGATTTATTTATTTATTTATTTATTTAATTAAAGGATGAGAGAGTCAGTATGTAGTTATTCGCGATTTCACATTTTTTTTTAGTATATCTATATTCATGTCCCCAACAATAATGGTAATGTTACTACCATTATCAATGTTGTGCAAATATGCTTCAAGATCTGTAACATTACATTTAATTTCTTGGCAAGCGCTGAAAAGAAAGATGCAGCATATATATATATATATGGGTGTCCCACTAAGGTCAGCGAGGTAGGATAATAGGGAAACCGTAAACCCTACGATTTCGGGAAAAAAATTCATAAGCAAATCGGTTAAAAGAAATTCAGCTAAAATATTTCCAAGTTTCTAAAAGGGCCGCTAGGTGGCGTAATTACCGTGGTATAAATTAAATTTAAATTTTTCTCAAAAAATCGAAATCTTAACGTATTGTTTTGGTACCGGAAATGAAAAGTTCATTACATTCTGCGTAATTTCGGTCCCCATACTTTTTCTGTATTTTTGATTATATGGGTGGGGGAGTACTTTATTAAACCGCTTTAATCTCCTAGACGCGTTATCCAAATCTAATAAGAAGTCATGTTTGAAAGATAACTTGACGCTTATTTTAAAAATAATGTCGGATGTGTTCGCAAGTTCACAACTTTACTCCACTGATAAACCAATATTCAGTTTTCATATTTTTTTTTTTGTTGAAAAATTAAATGACACGATACATTTATTAATCATTGGTATTAAGAGCCACATAATTAGCTACATATTGGCGAAAACCGCGTCTCGATATCTTTACTCGTTTTTGAGTTAATGTAAAATTGATATTTTTGTTTTATTAAGAAAGTAATAATCATTATCACTACCTATTTAAAGATATAAGTTACTTATTGCTTATTCAGTTAGGTTAGGTTAGGTTACCACTGAGTAAAAAAAATATTTCTTTAGATACTTTAATCATAATATCCCTAAAAATGTTGATAGCTGCGCAATTTTACTTTGCCGATAGACCATTAGATTATTTTTATTCGTTCTTAAGTTAGTGTAAAATTAATTTTTTATGAAAAAATAATTGGGGCCATAGAACCAAATGGTTTTTTGATCGACGAAAAAACGAGAAAAAAACATAATTATCTATTTAAGCAATATTAGTGGATTAATAACAACGTAAAGTAAAACATAAAAATAATTATTTGAGTGAATTAATAATTTTAATAATACGGACATGGCCACAAAACTACCGTCAGCTTCGGCTGTTGGGGATAACATTGAAAACGTTGGACAATTAAGTAAAAAGAGTGTTTGTAAATGTGTACTGTATGTGCTTCTCTTACTTAAGATTCCACCGCACGCCACTGCTCATAACAACAAGTAATGATAACAACTATGTGCTGGTTTCGGATTTGCTATTTTCTAACAAAAGCAGAAAAACATTTTTATTTATTTTCTTTCTAATCAGTCTATCAGTATTTTTGTTTCGTTTGAGATTACATTTTACAATAATTCAAAAACGAGTAAAGATATCGCGTCGCTAAACTGTGGCTATTTATATGGCTTTTAATACCAGTAAGAGAAAAATGTATCGTGCTATTTAATTTTTTACAAAAAACGATGAAAAGTGAATATTGGTTATTCAGTTATTCATCCGACATTATTTTTGAAATAAGCGTTGAATTATCTTTCAGACAAGACTAAAGTCGTTAAATTTGGATAACGCGTCTAGGAGATTACAGAGGTTTAAGAAAGTACTGTATCCCAGCTCCCCCACCCTTATAATCAAAAATACGGAAAAGTATGCTAGAAAAATACGTTAATGCATTGATTTTTTGAGAAAAAGTTAAATTTAATTTATACCATGGTACTTAATTACGCAACCTAGCGGCAATTTTAGAAATGTGAATATATCTTAGCTGAATTTCTCTTAGCCGATTTACTTAGGAATTTTTTTTTCTGAAGTCGTAGGGTTCACGTTTTCCCTATTATCCTACCTCGCTGACCTTAGTGGGACACCCGGTATATATATAGAGTGGCTCATGGTCGATGGTTAGTAGGTCATCGAGATAATGTTTATGGATTATGAATATAGAAATTTGTCCTGCGTTATACAGGGTCGTTCAAAATGTGTGATTTTACTGCTAGATACAAAAATGTTTAAAAATGCGTTTTTTTAAATGGAACACCCTGTATATTATAAAATATCCTGAAAGATACCTAAATTTCCTTTGATTTGATGTATCATGTTCCGATACCTAAGTAGCTTTAAAAAAACAAATTATATTTCTCATATTCATCTAGGTTGCTATTAAATGTCATCATAGTACATGACATAATGAAAATTTGACCATTAGTGCGTTATTAATTATATCTTTAAGTATTACTCAACGTAAGTGATTTGAATTGAATGAAATAACAATTTAAACGAAGTTCTATTAAAATTGTTTATTCTTCATGGAAAATGTGTGGAAACTATCGCAACGATACTCTTCCAATGACAGATTGTCCACGAAGTCGTTCACAACTGACCTTAGAATTTCCAAATATTTCTCAGAATTCAATGGTTCATCGTAAATAAGAAAACTTATTCGGTGATCCTTTTTAAGGCCAAATACGTTGAAACTAAACTTCTCCTGAAATCCCATTTCCTTGACAATATTTGGATTTTGATCAGCCTTAAATATTTTTTTTCAAGAGTTCATGATCTTCTTGGATGCGAAATAGGATTGTTTTGCAAAAGTGAACCCTACTTTGATGATCTTCTGGTTTTAGAGCTAGAACTTTAGTAAACTTGTACGGGCGCATTATGGATGGATAATCAACTGCATTGAAGAACTAGATGCCAGTGAAATAAGGAGGCCTACAACTGTATCTACAAATAAACGGACATCTAAATGTTTGGAAGCCAATGGTCGGCATTTTGAAAACTATTTATGAACATTTTTTAAATTTTAACAGATAATTAATGAAATTATTTTGTGATTGTACAAACTTCCTCTTGTTCACTGGATGTAAATCAAAGTAAGTTTCATTTAATTATCTGCACGTTGTTGCGATTGTTTCCACACATTTTCCATGAAGAATAAACAATTTTATTAGAACTTCGTTTGAATTGTTATTTCATTCATTTCAAATCACTTACGTTGAGAATTACTCAAAGGTATTATTAATAATGCACTAATTGTCAAATTTTCATTATGTCATGTACTATGATGACATTTAATAGCAACCTAGATAAATATGAGATATATAATTTGATTTTTTTAGACAATTGCTCTTATCTCGGAATTCTGGCTACTATAGGAACATGATACATCAAATCGAAGGAAATTTAGGTATCTTTCAGGATATTTCATAATATACAGAATGTTCCATTTAAAAAACGCATTTTTATCATTTTTATATCTAGCAGTAAAATCACACATTTTGAACGACCCTGTATAACGCAGGACAAATTCCTAGGAATCGAAATAACGCAGAAATAAACATTTAATTCGAGCTATGTTTTGGATAAAAAATATGGAAAATAATATCTCGAGAAAAGTTAAAGATAGGTGTAAGTAAGTGTGGCAAAAATATTAAGAAAGTGAGGACAAATGCAAAACGCAGTAATATATAGGGTGTTTTATTTGAAAAAAACAAAGATGCTGCTATTTTTTAGTATAAGCGACAACGCTGCATCGATGAAAATATTTTAGATCGATAGATTAGGAGCCATTACTTGAACAACCAAATTTTCAGAACGATCCTATGTCCCGTTCTCCGTAAATGTCTAAGGTACCATCGACAGTGAGCCACCTTGTATATACATATATATTTGTATTTACAATCAATATGATTATTGAAAATTAAAATTAGTCCGTGACAGTTAAGCGACTTCCAAAAAAATCCGTATCCCCAAAAAACATTCCCAATGTAAGACTTTTGGAGGTGAGAGCTATATTCTGCAAAACTCGACAAAAAAAAATCTCAAATCTTTCGCATACGCTCAGTAAGAGCTCCACACCCATACAACTTTTTATGTTTCTTTGTATACGAATTTTGCTTTAATGGTACATTTTCATCAAGTGATGCTATCGCTTCTCACCGCCCCCAATATTCCTTCCATGGCGTTGAAACATAAGTTGTTCATTTTTTTTTTCAACTCAATAAGTTTTATACATACTCCACGCCTTTCTAAGTCTTCTTAATACGGTGTTAGCAATTATTTTCATTAGGTTTAAATATACAGGATGCGCAGGAATTGAGGATGTGATAGCTCGTCCAAAAAAATTAAAAAAAAAAACTTATCCTCTAGAATATCTTTGCGTGTTTTTCTCCCCATTTCCTACGCCAATGGAAAAATTATAGTTTTGAGATGCCCATTTGAACCGTCGTGAGCTCTGAATTCGACCGTTTTCGTGAAAAATCAATTTTATAATTAGAGGTCACGACCAACAGTACCTTTTTGGTGTAGAAAACATTGGCGGTTCAAATGGGCATCTCAAAACCGTACTTTTTCCATTAGCGTAGAAATTGTGGAGAAAAACACCCACTACTCCTTGAAAATCTTCACCATTTATGACAAAAATGTTGTTCTGACTCAAAACTTATACGACAAACGGTTCAGGAGATAGTCGCAAGAAACGATTTTTCTTTAATTTCAACGCCCTGTAGGTATCTCGAAAATGACGCATTTTAAACTCTAAGTTAATATAATTTTTTTTTTCATATTTTTGGACGAACTATCATATCCTCAAGTCCTGTGAATATATTTGTAATACCCTGTATATTAAGAAATTGATCGTATTGCACTTTTGTATTTTTGATGTGTGTTAGAATATTGTAGATCACTAACAAAGTTGATTTTTTCTCCCAATAGAAGGAATTTTGGGGCGGTGAGAAGCGATAGAATCACTTGATGAAAATGTACCATTAAAGCAAAATTCGTATACAAAGAAACATAAAAAGTTGTATGGGTGTGGAGCTCTTAGCTTAGAATATAGCTCTCACCTACAAAAGTCTTACATTGGGAATGTTTTTTGGGGATTCAGTGTTGCAAAAAAAAGTAGTATGTTCCATTTGAAAATAAAAAGCTTTTGATGATTGAAAATTTGCATTTTCAAAGCAGTGTTTTTAATAAATTTCAAATGTTACAGCTTAGTTGATTCCTTAACAAAGCGACATGCGAAAACAGCATTCTTTTGAGTGCCCTTGTTTCAAAAAAATCAAGATAGCGCAGACTACTGGAATCGTTGTTTTTTAATTAGTGCCCATTTTCTCGAAAACGGTGCATTTGAGACACAATATATGTTTAATAAAGTGGCCCTAAAATTATTCGAGGATTTCCAAAATGCAATAATATACGGGGTGTTCCATATAAAATAAGAAAGTTGGTATGGGTTTCCGGTATAACCGGAAGTGGCTTATCTTCTAAATTATTTTTAAAATTTGCAGTTCAAGTATCTGGACAACTTTTGTATTAGAAAGTTTTTCATATTTTCAAGGGTTACGGAGTTATGCGGGAAATACGTTCATTTGGACCGCCTTGTATTTTAAATTCTAATACTGGGAAGTAAGTTAAGCATACAACTTTTATTTATATTTATATCAGGTATTAATAAACATTTCAGATTTATTTTGGAAAAACGGCTGAATATATTCCAAACGAGTGCCATAAGAGAACATAACATTCATGGTACTTAAGTTAATTCCGCTAAAGGTGATCAGTCACAGTTAATCCATGGGTAAACCTGGCCAAATGATGGGCAAACGAGGACATATTATCATTTGCCCCATGGCACATCTCTATAGCTATGGTTGGTACATCAAAACTAATCTATGGGCAAACATGGCCAAACGATGGGCAAACGGGGGTATATTTGCATTTTCTGAAAGAAACTAATTTTGTAACCGATGATATCCATGGTACTTATGACATCTCCACAACCAAGGGTGGAAAATCAAAACTAATCTATGGGCAAACATGGTAAAACGATGGTCAAACATATCCCAAAGTTGGAGCGCGAATTTCGCATTTGGGGGGGCCAGCTTCACAAAGCCGGAGATGGTGTATAGTGATAGTGAAAAAGGATATGTATGACGTTTATATTAGATTTTGAAGAAATGTTGATATAGCAGTGCGAGAATATGCTAGATTGTATCCATAAAGAAAGGCGATAACAAGAAAAACATTTTACTCAATTTCAAGAAACTTGACAGAAATTGGGTACGTCTAGAAAATGCGTTGAAAATATTTTGTCATAAATACACATAACGATATTAATGAATTGGCACAAGTGAGTATCAATCCAGTCCTTAAGAAGCACAAGTATCATGAAACATTTCAAATTGTTTCTTGGGGATTCCGAGCACCGACTAATTGGTAACAAACCATGTTATAGCAATTATTATTTCAATATACTATTTCATGGACAGATGAAACATCATTTACGAATAGTGGGGTTTTCAATATAAGAAACAAACATTTTTATGCAATAGATAATCCTAATTTAACACATCAGACTAGACCTCAAATTCGTTATAGCATTAATGTATGGTGTAGAAATATTGAAAATCCGATAATAGAACCCAAAATTATTGTGAGAACTCTTTTGCATCCTTGCGAAATATTGAATAGTTTATACAAGATGGTTGTGCAGCTCACAACTCCGCATTGGCACGAGATACTTTATACACATTTTTCCTGACTGACGGATCGGAACTCATGGTCCTGTGAGGTAGCCTGCCAGATAGCCTGGTTTTAATCCATTAGATTATTTTTATGAGGCTTCCTGAACAATAAAGTTTATCACAATGGAGTGAATAGTGTTGACGAATTGTTTCAAAGAATTCCTTCAGCCTTTAGAAACATCACACATGAAATTGTATCGAGTGCAGTTGCGTCTAAGAACCTAAAAATGTATTGAAAATAATGACGGGCATTATGATCATGGCCTACCACATTTAAAAATATTTTTACCGTTTTTTCTGTGCCTGCCTGGCTTTAAGTCTCGACATTTATTCATTGTTGCAAAAGATATTTTTAGCTTCATTTATTGGTATAAGTAACAAATATGACGTCCATAAGAGACACAAAAGTCTAAAAATTCCATCATTTTCATCTTGGTGCATTACTTGCATATGCAAAATATTGATAAAAGAAATAAAAACAAAATTAATGATTTTCTGTTTTTTTTTTTATATTTCAGAAACCTTTGATTTTGAATATTGAAGAATAGAAAATCTCACAACGTTTCTGTTCGGAGTTTTCCTTAGATTAGAGATCAGATTAGATTAATTGGAGTGGCTGCGCGTCTTAGCCTCCCGCCACCAGTTTTGGTCTATTGTGTCTATTTGTCGCACTTTTTGTGGGTGATATTATCATCCGTTTCTGCATCATAACTAATTCGTAATAAATTAATTCTGAACGTCTCCGCTTTGTAACAATCGTCAAAATTGCATTTGCTCATTTTGATCATGTTGAAGTTAGCATTACCACCCTTTATATAATAATTTTGTTTTGAAAAACATAACTAATTGAGTTCAAACTAGCACCACTACACAGTATAAAGAGATAAAAAACGAAGTTTTTTTTGTGCATTTACGTCATAACTAATTTGCGACAAATATGTTATGGACAATACAGTCGTGAACGGACAAAATTTTATGTTTTTAGGGGGTGGTAGTGTTAACTCCAATATCAAGTTAGCATTACCAACTAAAAAAGGTGCGACAATTAACAACAAATAAGCGGCAGTTAATCCACTTCTCACTGAATCGAAATTAGATAATGGTAGTGCTAACTTTAAGGACATCTCTATCCACATGTACATAAACAAGAAGTACAGAGACAATTTAAAAATATGCTCGAAAATATGTTAACTAACAAAATTATTGGACAATCTACCAGTCCATTATTATCACCAGCTAGCAGTACCCGGCGCGTTGCTGCCGTAGCAGTAATAATTGTAGAGATATATGAAATTTAAAATGAATAGTTATGTTGGTTATTGGCCATGTACAGTCTAATAGAAAAAAAATGAGTACATAGAACGAATTTCAGAGTAATCACTTTAATTAGTAATTTATTATCTCAATTTTAAATGACTAATCACAAAAATAACTTGCTTTTGTACACTTCAGTAATAATATAATATTTTTATTGTAATGCTTTATAGTACAAGATATTTTATTACTTGATCGATTATTTTAAATAACTTACTTGTATCACCTATATTTCCACAGTATAAGATGGAATATATTTATTATTAATCCCTGTCCCTACCAGAAGTGCTGCCCTCTCATAGCGAAAGGCCACACTCTTCTCAGGAAAAAGGATCATTGTTCCAGATAATATAGTTGTTCTTTGGATAATGGTTCTTGAGTTGTATGACACCTGACCTGGTGTTTTCAGTATTTTACTCGCAATTTTTACGATTCTCCATAAGAACCTTCCTTATGCCTTAACGAAAATATTAAAACAAAAATTATCCGAATTGGTCGAGCCGTTCTCGATTTTTGCGCTTAGCAGCGCATTTGGCGATTCATTTTTATTTATATAGAAAATATGGATACTTCCGAAGAAAATTGGTTCATTCAGGATAAAGAACTGAACAACAAAACAAAACAAAAATGTTAACGATTTACTAGACAAATTTGGAAGATGAATAGAGATTAAATTGCAAAGATACCTAGCTTTTAGCGTTGAGCACGGTCATTACGAATACTAGCTGTTTGGATTGAAAAAACGCACCCGCAACTTTCCAACGTGAAAAGGACGGATGTAAAGTTATAAAAGAACTTTAAAATAAGATTTTTATGATATACATGGATAATATAATTATATTTATTGCAGGATTACAGAAACATGTTCAAAATCTAGAGTTAGTGTTGGATAAATTACGTGATGCAGGTTTAAAAGTACAATTAGACAAATGTGAATTTCTTAACAAAAAAGTTGAATTTCTAGGGCACGTTGTGACCGAAAATTGAATTATACCAAACCCTAAAAAGATTGAATCAAATAGAAATTTTCCAATTCCTTGGACTCAGCGTATTAGATAAAATTTATTGAAATGTTATCAGTAATAAAGAAATCTCTGAAAAATTGCCTCAAGAAAGACAATAAGGTAATACATTCTTATCCCGACTTTGAAAAACCCTTCTAACTTACAACAGACGCCTTAAATTATGAATTGGTGCTGCTCTTTCCCAAAATAAGCATCCTATATGCTATGCTTATAGAACTTTAAATCCTTCAGAGACAAATTATTCTACTATAGAAAAAGAACTTTGCAATTGTATGGACTTGCAAATACTACCATACTTGTTCCTTAGAAAGTTTATAATTAATTCAGATCTCAAACTCCGTCAGTGGATATTTTCAATGAAAAAGCTGAATTCAAAACCCATTAGATGGCGATTTCAGCTCGAAGACTATGATTATATTGTTGAATAAATGAATCGTAATTCAAAAGAAGCTGCAGATACATTATACATTACATTATAATGAAACTCACCTCAGTGTGAATATAACTTCACACGAAGAACCCGTATTAGATAATAAAAAAATATACCCAAAGAACGTATCATATTTATTTTATTTCACGAATGATGGCTATTGCCTGTACTCATTCACGAACTACGTAAATCAAGCTATAATTCTAATCGCATGTCATCATCATTAGCATCATGAAATTTTCTACTACGTTGGTCGATCTAAGCTACGACATCATTATTTCAAGCTTATTTCCTTCAATATTATGATAGGGCGCTGCTCGTATGCCCGAAGGCAACGCAATCTTTATTTCATAGGCGTCATAAAGTCAAAGTGACATTTCAGAGAACTCAGATGAATAAATTTATATTTTATAACTCAAGCAAAAGATTTGAATTTTATGTTCCTGCATTATTGTTAATAATAAATATTTCATCTAATTGCTTATTTAATTCGATGCTTTTTCACCCTAAATATATGAATTTCTTTAAAGCGCATAAAGAAAACTGAAATACCAGATCTTCTCTCAAAATCATTACTGATTTACTCCCCTCGATCAAAGGTGTATTTGATCGAGGGTTGCGTTGCGTTTCTCGTGTTTTGGAGACAAGCTCCATATTCTTTCATGAAACAAACTTATATAACTCTATAAAAAATTAACAATAAATTTCATGCAGCTGCTTTACATAATGAACTCATCCAGTGCACTAAACTACAAACTGACTTGGAATATATATAAATATATATATATATATATATTTTTGTAATTGATGGATATGAAATCTTTCCGGTTTTTGGTTAATTTATTCTAAATTCACGATTTTTGCCCTGAAGAAGAGAATAAACATTTTCGAAAGCTCGGCTTCAGTCAAAGAATTTTATTGAATATATGACTGCATCCCCAAGAACATCTTTTTATTTATATATATATGTATATATATATATATATATATATATATATATATATATATATATATATATATATATATATTTACACTCTTGTTATGATTCTTGGGATTTGATAAAAATATAAAATAATTTAAAAAAATTTGACGTTTCGACCTACTTTATGTTCTTTTTCAATATGAGTTTAGAAACAAGATAGATAAATATATAATGATGAACTGAAATAGAAGATTATTGATAAAATTTCTTGGGTTATGATAAATATTTAAGGATACATACCTACGACGTGCATTCGAAAACCAGTATTTTTTATTAGCCAACAATGAAATCAAAAAAATCAACATAATTCTTCTTCCTCATCTTTTTATGTGTAATATTAATACATACTCGTAACTAGAAATATATTCATGTAGATTTTCAAACAAACTTATATAACTCTATAAAAAATTAACAATAAATTTCATGCAGCTGCTTTACATAATGAACTCATCCAGTGCACTAAACTACAAACTGACTTGGAATATATATATATATATATATATATATATATATTTTTGTAATTGATGGATATGAAATCTTTCCGGTTTTTGGTTAATTTATTCTAAATTCACGATTTTTGCCCTGAAGAAGAGAATAAACATTTTCGAAAGCTCGGCTTCAGTCAAAGAATTTTATTGAATATATGACTGCATCCCCAAGAACATCTTTTTATTTATATATATATATGTATATATATATATATATATATATATATATATATATATATATATATTTACACTCTTGTTATGATTCTTGGGATTTGATAAAAATATAAAATAATTTAAAAAAATTTGACGTTTCGACCTACTTTATGTTCTTTTTCAATATGAGTTTAGAAACAAGATAGATAAATATATAATGATGAACTGAAATAGAAGATTATTGATAAAATTTCTTGGGTTATGATAAATATTTAAGGATACATACCTACGACGTGCATTCGAAAACCAGTATTTTTTATTAGCCAACAATGAAATCAAAAAAATCAACATAATTCTTCTTCCTCATCTTTTTATGTGTAATATTAATACATACTCGTAACTAGAAATATATTCATGTAGATTTTCAGTTAACTGATAATATTGTACATTTGGAGAAACATACCTCTATATATATAGTAGAGGGAAGAAATATGAAGAAAAAAGTAATTGTTTTGAATTTGCAAATTGTATTTTGCGGGTAAAATGTGGCAATTATGACAGTTGATTTTATACCTGTCACCTTTCATTCAAACTATCTTGAGACATCACAGGACGAGAAAATTGTTATAAGACGAACCAAAAACAAAATAAACACAAGGTTGCTTAACCACAAAATTTTTCCTTTTAATTTTGAACGCAATATTTTGCAATTAGATATGCGTAAATCGAGCTGAGACCGCGTAAGTCAGAGCATTTGTTCATTGCTTGGGGTTCCTTGCTAATCTCTATCATTTCGTGTATCAGTCTTTTTTTGTAACAGGACTCGGTTTTTAAGATGCAGGCCCCATCATAGTTAGGAGTGTGCTGTTTTATATTGGAATGTTGGGCTAGGGCACAATATAGTTTTTTATTCTTACAGTCACTTTTGTGTGAGGTGATACGGTTTCCAAGTTGTCGTTTGGTTTATCCAATATATACAGAATCGCAATCATTGCATGGGATCTTATAGACCACATTTCTCATTTTTCTTGTGGGAATCTTGTCTTTTATGGTAGAGAAATGATAACCAAGTAAGTTTACATTCCTTTTGGCAACCTTCTTGGTAACCAACACTTCCCTTATGATACTGACCAATTTAGGTGTGAGATCCCTTATCCAAGGAATTGTGAAAAAACCCTGATGCTGCTGAGATACGGGATTGTTTAAGATGTTCTGGTTGTTGTCAATGGAAGGATTGCTGTATAGAAGCTTACGTAGAAGTTTGTTGGGGTAAGAGTTATCCAATAGGATGTGGTATAATTTGTCAATGTTCTGATTAATTAGTGATGGATGGCAAATCTTTTGTATCCTATTCTTCAAGCCCAAAACCAAATTAATCTTGACTCTTGCATCATGGTAAGAGTGATAATTGAGGTATCTTCCACTGTTGGAAGGTTTCTGATACCAATCTAGGACTATGGTTTGGTTCTCAGTACGTATGCATCTGGTATCCAGAAAGGGTAAGGAATTATTGGATTCTTGTTCAATTGTGAATTTCAAGTTGATGTTATATGAGTTGAAAATTTCAAGAATTATATCAGATGTATCCGTAGGAATTGAGCAAATAATGTCATCAACGTATCGCTTGAGAAAGGGAACTTGAAACGGCAATTTTGGCAAACTGTCATCCAACAAATCATCCATAACAAAAGCAGATATGATGGGTGAGAGTGTGGAACCCATCGGAGTACCGAAAATTTGCAAGTATATTTCTCCTTGGAATGTGAAAATTGTGCTTTCGAAAATAAACTTAAGGACTGAGAGGAAAGAATCCAAATCTAATTGACTGTGTGAGCTAATTTCATTCCAATGTTTCCTAATGCTCGATTCAGCCAGTTCAAAAGAAATGTTGGTAAATAACGAAGAAACATCAAGACTGATCAGCATATAGTCCGGAGGTAATTGAAAATTATTGATAAAAGTTGCAAACTGGAATGAATCTTGAATAAAATAGTTGTTATTTTTGTTATAGGCATTGGTTAGGATTTTGGTTGCAAATTTGCATAAGCCAGAATTGGGGGTGCCGATGGACGCGATGATAGGTCGAAGACACAGAGGCTCCTTGTGGATCTTCGGTAAGGCGTAGAATCTGGCAGGGACGGAATCATATGTGGTGTATTGTTTTTTTGTTATTTTATCTATTAAATTGTTATTGAACAGCACAGCGAGAATCTTATTTGCTTTGCCTTGTAACGTGATAGATGGATCTCTGGTTAGTTTCTTATAGTATTTACCGTCATTTAACAATAAATTAGACAGATCTCTATACTGATGTTGAGATATTAAGACCGTCACGTCACCTTTGTCAGCTCTAACAACTAGTAATTCTGAGTGTTCTTTTAGAAATCTCTTAGTCTTAGAGATTAGTTTGTGATAATGTCCCCCACTATTGTTTGGAGAATTGACATAATTTGTGATAAAATTAGTGGCCCTAGCAGTCATAACAGTCAACAAATCAGCTACAATAAGGTGT
Organism: Crioceris asparagi; assembly: GCA_958507055.1. Classification (NCBI taxonomy): domain Eukaryota; kingdom Metazoa; phylum Arthropoda; class Insecta; order Coleoptera; family Chrysomelidae; genus Crioceris; species Crioceris asparagi. The sequence continues at coordinate 48,540,494 of OY293828.1, read as the reverse complement.
TCCACAGTTACAATGTTAGAACAAAAGCAAAATTAAATGATTTGATAGCTTCACAAATAATACCAATCAAAACTAAACCTAGTTGGATCAAGAACTTAACTGATGTGACAGTTCCTGCTGATATACTTAACTTTCTTGCTTTAGGGCCTAAATTCAGTCTACCACCTACAATAGATAATAATCTAGTTCAAAATGTTTTAGCAGACCTTGAAACGGTTTTTGACAGCTTAACAGATAATAAAATTAGAAGCATTATGACTGCTAGGGCCACTAATTTTATCACAAATTATGTCAATTCTCCAAACAATAGTGGGGGACATTATCACAAACTAATCTCTAAGACTAAGAGATTTCTAAAAGAACACTCAGAATTACTAGTTGTTAGAGCTGACAAAGGTGACGTGACGGTCTTAATATCTCAACATCAGTATAGAGATCTGTCTAATTTATTGTTAAATGACGGTAAATACTATAAGAAACTAACCAGAGATCCATCTATCACGTTACAAGGCAAAGCAAATAAGATTCTCGCTGTGCTGTTCAATAACAATTTAATAGATAAAATAACAAAAAAACAATACACCACATATGATTCCGCCCCTGCCAGATTCTACGCCTTACCGAAGATCCACAAGGAGCCTCTGTGTCTTCGACCTATCATCGCGTCCATCGGCACCCCCAATTCTGGCTTATGCAAATTTGCAACCAAAATCCTAACCAATGCCTATAACAAAAATAACAACTATTTTATTCAAGATTCATTCCAGTTTGCAACTTTTATCAATAATTTTCAATTACCTCCGGACTATATGCTGATCAGTCTTGATGTTTCTTCGTTATTTACCAACATTTCTTTTGAACTGGCTGAATCGAGCATTAGGAAACATTGGAATGAAATTAGCTCACACAGTTAATTAGATTTGGATTCTTTCCTCTCAGTCCTTAAGTTTATTTTCGAAAGCACAATTTTCACATTCCAAGGAGAAATATACTTGCAAATTTTCGGTACTCCGATGGGTTCCACACTCTCACCCATCATATCTGCTTTTGTTATGGATGATTTGTTGGATGACAGTTTGCCAAAATTGCCGTTTCAAGTTCCCTTTCTCAAGCGATACGTTGATGACATTATTTGCTCAATTCCTACGGATACATCTGATATAATTCTTGAAATTTTCAACTCATATAACATCAACTTGAAATTCACAATTGAACAAGAATCCAATAATTCCTTACCCTTTCTGGATACCAGATGCATACGTACTGAGAACCAAACCATAGTCCTAGATTGGTATCAGAAACCTTCCAACAGTGGAAGATACCTCAATTATCACTCTTACCATGATGCAAGAGTCAAGATTAATTTGGTTTTGGGCTTGAAGAATAGGATACAAAAGATTTGCCATCCATCACTAATTAATCAGAACATTGACAAATTATACCACATCCTATTGGATAACTCTTACCCCAACAAACTTCTACGTAAGCTTCTATACAGCAATCCTTCCATTGACAACAACCAGAACATCTTAAACAATCCCGTATCTCAGCAGCATCAGGGTTTTTTCACAATTCCTTGGATAAGGGATCTCACACCTAAATTGGTCAGTATCATAAGGGAAGTGGTGGTTACCAAGAAGGTTGCCAAAAGGAATGTAAACTTACTTGGTTATCATTTCTCTACCATAAAAGACAAGATTCCCACAAGAAAAATGAGAAATGTGGTCTATAAGATCCCATGCAATGATTGCGATTCTGTATATATTGGAGAAACCAAACGACAACTTGGAAACCGTATCACCTCACACAAAAGTGACTGTAAGAATAAAAAACTATATTGTGCCCTAGCCCAACATTCCAATATAAAACAGCACACTCCTAACTATGATGGGGCCTGCATCTTAAAAACCGAGTCCTGTTACAAAAAAAGACTGATACACGAAATGATAGAGATTAGCAAGGAACCCCAAGCAATGAACAAATGCTCTGACTTACGCGGTCTCAGCTCGATTTACGCATATCTAATTGCAAAATATTGCGTTCAAAATTAAAAGGAAAAATTTTGTGGTTAAGCAACCTTGTGTTTATTTTGTTTTTGGTTCGTCTTATAACAATTTTCTCGTCCTGTGATGTCTCAAGATAGTTTGAATGAAAGGTGACAGGTATAAAATCAACTGTCATAATTGCCACATTTTACCCGCAAAATACAATTTGCAAATTCAAAACAATTACTTTTTTCTTCATATTTCTTCCCTCTACTATACATAGGTTTATAAAAAAAAAGAAATATTTCAATTCCCTCTCATTCTGTAATGACAATTCTTAGTTTTATCAATGTGTTTATTACCTTAGAGTGTATTATTAATTTCTCTCGCTTTTATTTCACTATTTTATTAGATGTTTCAATACCAATATTGTAATTATATGTAATGAGGATGCTCTTTACATACTGTAGTTTAACTAACATATTTTAAACCTCAAGTTGCACAGTAAGTCTAATATATATTTATCGAATTTTTTTGAATTTATACATCGTTTTGTATTAATTTTAGCCCTGATGAAGAGAATAAATTTTCTCGAAAGCTCGGTGAGCAAACAGAGTAAGCTTTTTTAAGTCCCAGTCCTTCGACAGTATCCCCAATCCATTTTTGTAATTGTTGTGATTAACAAGCACTGTCGTTCTTCCACCTACTATATATTATATATATATATATATATATATATATATATATATATATATATATATATATATATATATATCAAAATGAGAATGCTATTCACCTTTATGCTTTTATTCCATCGGACACAGTCATCCACTAGAAGCGGATCACGTGATTTAAAGCTTATTTGCTTTCGTCAGCGCCATACAAGTGGAAGCTGTATCCGAAGAAACAAAAGCAACTGAAAGATGTCATAGGTGCATGACAATAACCTCTCAGTGGGACGCAATTCGCGCCACCTAGGTATTGATAGCTGGTTACGTTTAACGTAAAGTATATAATAAATATAAAGAAAACTATAATTCAGTATTACTGAGATTGAAGATATAATAATTGGAAACACCCGTTTATTATGTGGACTTTGAACTTTGTATAAGGTTGTCTATACCAAAAATTAGTAGCTCTTAAAATAATTGTCAATTTTCCATTTAATGCTACACATCTTTGAAGTTGTGTAAAAAGTGGGCCATGATTGCATTAGAAAATAATAACAAATTTCAATAAAAGTCAAATATTTTTCAAAAAAGACAATATAATACTTTTCATTTGCAAATTTTGAGCAATTATCATGCCGAGAAGACTTTATAATAAATGTGAAAATTATTTGACTTTATTTGTTATTAAGGAGAATGTGATAAAGTTATTTCAAAAACATGTGTAATACAATCGCAACGCTATATCCACAGAAACACAAACCAACACCAAAATCTGTTAAGAAAATAAATATTTTTTACAAAAAATTGGACCGACGTTATTAGTTGGTGCACTGAAAAGTATAAAATAATATTAATTCTATTGGTGCTGTTACTTTTGAATCTATCTGCAATTGCAGATAGATGATAACTTTTGCACCAACTTCACAAGTACCAGCACCAATAGAATTAATATTATTTTATACTTTTCAGTGCACCAACTAATAACGTCGGTCCATTTTTTTGTAAAAAATATTTATTTCACACTTTTGAGTGTAACATTAGTCACGAAAATCGTTGAACGTTCACTAATACCAATGAAGATAGTATTTATCCTATTACCCACGTATATTCCTTGCTTGAAGTTGTTATTATTGAGATCTCAGAACATCGCTGCGGAAATCCGCTTGAATATTTTAGTTGTTACCATTTTAACACCTATTTTACTCGAAAACCGTAACTCTAAGGGGAAAATGTTCATTATAAATGTTGCTACAAATAATTATGTCTTTCATGTAGTATCGAAAGATTTTCAATTTTCGAAAGAAATCGCCCTCTCTCCATATAGCAAAAATGGGAAACTAACAACAATTTAAACGTTTTTAAACTTAGATTTTCGATTTTCGATAAAATTTGCCCCCTCCACTCCTTCGGGGGCGGTTTTCGAAGAGAAGGAGATTTCGGATCTACGTTTTTGTGAATATGGGACCATTTCTCAATCTTCCTCTTTCAAATGAATCAAAAATCATCAACATCGGAGTTCGTTTACTATAAGGCTGTTCGAGCAGTAGTTTGGGACGGTTTGATAACTGTTTAAAATGCGCATGTGCAGTTTGAAACAGTTTCCAAGTGGTTTGGGATTTTGTTGCTCGAACACCAAACTGCAGTTTGCAAACTACCCCTTCCACTTTCTTATAATTTAGTCGTCATAGAACAGATGACTATGCCGATAGATATGTTTTATGACCAAAGATAAGAGACAACATCAATGAAAGACTGATGGACAAAACACAAAACCATGACTTTGGTGGTGTTCCCTGAAAGGGATTTCTCCAACAGAGAACACTATACTCTAAGAAGAAGAAGACGCTTCAACTGCGCCTGTCTCAAACTGAGTTTGGAAATCGTCAAACTACTGCTCGATTATCTTACTACTACTTACTAGTAGTTGGAAATAAATTATTTCATCGAAAATTCAAGTGCGCAGGCGTCTAACGGTTTGGCACTGGTTTGAACCGCTGCTCGAACACCCTTTATATAAAACGCCCGGTCAACAAAAAGCAGACAGTCGAATTGTATACCTCCTCCGTTCGTGGTTCGTCGCTCAATTATATAAGACTTGAAGAACTTTGGAACTATAAGGCCTTAAGTACGTAGAAATAAACAAATTATTGTTAACAATGAAAATATTGAAATCGTAATTTTGGGATATATGGCCACATATCCAACAATTTCTACAAGACAAGTAGAATGCGGATTAGGAAAATCTAGTTGAAAGAATTTTATGTCAAAACGGTTAGACTTAGGTATAGGACATTATGCATAAAATATTTTCAAAATTACACAAGAAATCTAAAAATGTGGTAATATGTAGGGTATCCTATTTAAAATAACAAAGTTGGCATCTATTTTCGGTATAACCGGAAACGCTACTGACATGAAAATATTTTAGACGGATGTCCCCCATTGACTTGTATGTCACCAAATTTTCAGACTCTTCGTAGTTATCGTTTGCCCACAATCCCATATATATATATATATATATATATATATTCAAGGGTAGTTGTTGCTGACAGATTGTAATTAAATCAAGTTGTGGGGACGCAGCAAAATTGAAAGAATACTCTTTAAAGTGATATCCAAGCTTTCGGTAATTTATTCATCATTACCATCCTCAGGGAAACTACAAGAATACAACACAGTCAATAAGTTTAAAAAATAATCATAAACAACTTACACTTTTACGAGATTGATTATAAAAGGTGATAAAAATACTTGAAAACATTGCACGGACATTGAATAATAAATAATATCTTGAAATTCACTATACACAATAAGATACAAAACTATGTAACTAAAATTATTTAAAATTATTGATAGTAAACATTTAAGTGTTGTTATTAATGTTTACATTATGGTTGTGCAGGCGACAACACAAAACTATAATATAAAAGTCATCAGATAGGCAACTTAATGTGATTGACACCTTGTAAATCAGGGAGATTTGATTCTCAATCTTCTAATGAGATGACAGCAAATTTTTATATAATCCACCAAGATTTTGTATATCTTTTCTTGTATTAATGCAAGCATTTGTTTTGAAAATTCGGGCCATTTCCAAGAACAGTCTCTTTCTTTCCATCGGTTCATGATCCAACACTTTGACAGCCTCATAATTCATACTATGTTTCAAAGAAAATACATGATCTGCCAATGAACATCTCTCATGGTGTAATCTGGAGTCACTTCTGTGCCCTATTATTCGAGTGGATAGCATAGTTGAAGTTTGACCAATGTATATTTTGTTACAATCAGAACAAGGTATGCTATAGACCACTCCCGATTGAGACAGCAATGGAGTTTTATCTTTCAGTCTAGAATATAATGAACCCAATTGCAGTACGTTTTTGTTGGCAACTTTTATATTGTTAAATGCGCTAAAAATCTTTGTGAGTTGTGGAGTGATTTCCCTAATGTAGGGCAAACTTACATACATAGGATTAATAATTATTGCGTCATTGTTGGATGAAATTATCACTGAGCTATTATTATCTGTGTTAACAGGTTGACTTGGTACGTTGTTCCCTTCTAATATTGAGTTGTTATGCAATTCGTTATGTATGGTATATGTTGTGTTAAATAAAATGTGTTTTACCAACCTTGGAGGATAACCATTCTTGATAAATAGATCTGCTAAGATACGTAGATTCTTGATATGAAAATAGTGATCTGCGATGTTGAGTATTCTATTTTTCATTTGTTTCAAAAGGTTCAGTTTCATGTTATATTTATGATAAGACTGGAAATTTATGTATCGACCGGAACTACACTCCTTTCTGTACCAATCTACCAGAATGGTGTTATCAGGACAGCGAACTAGTCGCGTATCCAAAAAAGGGACAGAATGATCGCCGTCTTCGGTTTCAATGGTAAATTGAATATATGGGTCATAACTATTAAATGTGAATAAAATCTCATGAATACCATCATTTGGCAAAGCCACTATTAGATCGTCAACGTATTTCTTTATGAAAAAGGGTCTAAAGGAAAGAACCGATAACACAATGTCTAACAAATCATCCATAACATAGGCTGCCAAAATGGGAGAAATACATGCACCCATAGGAGTGCCAAATTTTTGCTTGTAGAACTTACCATCAAAGGAGAAGTATGTGTTATCAAATAAGAAAGAAATTAGTTCAAAAAAATGTTCCTTATGTAAATTACAATGGAGTTTTATGTTTGACCATTTATTATTTAATGCTCGTAGTACTGAATCTAAATGTACGTTACTGAATAAGGAAATCACATCTAAACTAGCAATTATGTAACCCTGTGGTAGCTGCATTTTATTGAATAATTTCGAAACTGCAAATGAGTCCCTTATATAATAGTCATTATTATAATCGTATGCTGCTGTCAAAATGTTAGTCAAAAAAGAAGCGATATTATCAGTTGGTGCACCAATAGATGCAACAATCGGTCTAAGTGATAAAATAGGTTTATGAATTTTAGGTAAAGCATAGAATTTGGGGGAGATGCCAGTGTAACAAGTTAACTTCTTTCTTAATACCGAGTCAATTTGCCCCGTGTCTGTTAAACCCTTTACAAGAATGTTTGCAACCTGTTAACACAGATAATAATAGCTCAGTGATAATTTCATCCAACAATGACGCAATAATTATTAATCCTATGTATGTAAGTTTGCCCTACATTAGGTAAATCACTCCACAACTCACAAAGATTTTTAGCGCATTTAACAATATAAAAGTTGCCAACAAAAACGTACTGCAATTGGGTTCATTATATTCTAGACTGAAAGATAAAACTCCATTGCTGTCTCAATCGGGAGTGGTCTATAGCATACCTTGTTCTGATTGTAACAAAATATACATTGGTCAAACTTCAACTATGCTATCCACTCGAATAATAGGGCACAGAAGTGACTCCAGATTACACCATGAGAGATGTTCATTGGCAGATCATGTATTTTCTTTGAAACATAGTATGAATTATGAGGCTGTCAAAGTGTTGGATCATGAACCGATGGAAAGAAAGAGACTGTTCTTGGAAATGGCCCGAATTTTCAAAACAAATGCTTGCATTAATACAAGAAAAGATATACAAAATCTTGGTGGATTATATAAAAATTTGCTGTCATCTCATTAGAAGATTGAGAATCAAATCTCCCTGATTTACAAGGTGTCAATCACATTAAGTTGCCTATCTGATGACTTTTATATTATAGTTTTGTGTTGTCGCCTGCACAACCATAATGTAAACATTAATAACAACACTTAAATGTTTACTATCAATAATTTTAAATAATTTTAGTTACATAGTTTTGTATCTTATTGTGTATAGTGAATTTCAAGATATTATTTATTATTCAATGTCCGTGCAATGTTTTCAAGTATTTTTATCACCTTTTATAATCAATCTCGTAAAAGTGTAAGTTGCTTATGATTATTTTTTAAACTTATTGACTGTGTTGTATTCTTGTAGTTTCCCTGAGGATGGTAATGATGAATAAATTACCGAAAGCTTGGATATCACTTTAAAGAGTATTCTTTCCATTTTGCTGCGTCCCCACAACTTGATTTAATTATATATATATATATATATATATATATATATATATATATATATATATATCTTAAATTATCGAACGCCGAGAAGCTCTTTTTAAAAAAATATTTTATTTTATAAAATACAAATACCGGTTACTAACTCTAGGATCTAATTTAGACTACTGGATATAATGTTAAGGTATCTTAAATAAGGTTTGTTAAAATTGATGAATTGGCAGCGTCCCGCTGGTGGACCTGGAAACGGTTTGCGTGGGTACCGCTGAAGAAGCAGTATCGTGGTTGCAGGAATATATTATATATACAGGGTGATCCTATAACTCCTCCACCCTTAGAACGAAGCATCTCCTGGGAGGCTGAGTTTTTTATCCTCTCCCTTCTTGGTCGAGTTTAGCGGCTCGGTGTTGGGAATTTCTTTTGCGTTTCTTCTTCTCCATTTGAGGGCATCCGATTAGTATTGAATCATAAATGATGATAGTCCATATACTCGGAATGTAGTAATTGTGACTTGATACGTCTTCAATCTGTATCATTCGGTTGGTGGATATTTCTTTGAAGTTCCGCTTTTTCAGATGAATTTTGATTCTTGGTTCATCTATTATCTTTGGTTGGAAGGTGATATCATCGATGACTAATGGTTTGCCATGACTAGTTTCTTGGAAATTTAATTTGCGATTTCTGAAACATAACGTACAAGAATCTCAATCGATCGTTGACACTGGAATTCGATCTTCTCTTCTTTTGGGGAAACAGCTAGGTATTGTTTGATTTCGAATATCGGTTCGATTTGTTTATCAGCGATATCCAAACGGGTGTAATGGCAGTTACTGGTATTTTGGTGAAGAAGTACATCTTCCTCGCAAGGAACTTTGTAGTTAACTAGTATATTGGTCGGACAATTGTACCATTTGCCTTGGGTACATATGCCAGATAGAGGTATAAGAGAGCCATCATTTTCGGCTTTTAAAATGAATTTTGCATTTGGAGTGATCGTAAGATATTCTGATTCATGTTTTGTTGGTATAGGTAACATACGGAAAAGGTCATACGACTTTTCTAAATAAATTGGCAATGATAGTATATAAATCGATTTGATTCAATTTTACAATGTACCTTTGATAGTGATTCAAAATCTAATATATTTTCATACTTGATTTCAAAAGTGAGTTCTTATAAAAATAAGAAATTGTTTGAATTTCTTTCAACAATTCAGAAGATCTAATTATACTTGGGTGTAATGTATTTAATTTGCATAATGTGACTGAGTTCTCTATATCTTGTAAGATGTTAAGCATTATATTATAAATAATAATTAATTGATGGAATAGATCTTTAGCAATGAGAATAGTTTGATGATCGACTCTTTCTATAAGAAGTTGGGTCAGCTGCATAATCTTTGATCTTAACATTAGTTCATTATGCTGAATGTCCCGTATAGTCTTATTGAAATTATTTATCAGTTGACTATTAACAGAATATTGAATATTTCCAGTAACGCTTTTAATAATTGAGCCAATACCATCTATTAAAGCTCTTTTGGAGAGTCTTTTATTATTAATTTTTATATTTTCTATTTTGTTCAAAACTTCAGTTCTACTATAAGTTACTATCTTATTGTAATTTTCTGTTTCTCTATAAAAAGCTGTACTATTGCTATAACTTAACTTAAGATCTTCGTAATGAGTGTTCAGCTTTTCGTACTCATCATTTGATATATTCCTAAGTCATAGAAGTGGATTAAGGTATGTTCACTTCGCTGGAGTTTTGCTGGTCCTAGTTTTATAGGTAGTATACCAGGGTTGTTAGTGATATCTCTTATTTCTATTCCTTCTCCGATTTTGAGGAACCTGGAATAGGTTTTGTAGAATCAGTTATCTTTTTCGGTCTTTTAATATTATATAGATGGATCTTTTCACAAGTATTCCCATGTTTTGGTTTTCAATTTAGAATCAATTTTTGATACTTTTTCGGATGAATATTTATTGCGTGTTTTACTTTGTTTTTGCTTGTTCTTGATAAATATTTTCTTTGATATTTGAGGTAGTTCTTCTCGTCCTCCGTTGGCTTTGTTAATAGCTGTTTCATTCTTTCTTTGTATTTCTTCGATAAGTTTTTGATAAAGCAATTTAACCTTGTCTTTATGTTTTTCAATATAGTTATTAACTACTGATGTTCGATATTTATAGCAAACGGCGAATTTGTTTCTAAATGACCTGTTATAATTTCATACGGCTTCATGTTTGTTATTGAATGAATAGTATTGTAACGAACTTGGCTTCGGTGATCGGTGCCATAATGGTGGGTGTGTGCGATTCGTCGGAAGGCGGAGCACCTTAGCGAGTGCAGACGTTAGTGGGACCCGGGTGGTGTGTTGCATACCGCTATTGGTATTGGCCAGCCATGCATGCCTGGGTCAAGATATTTTCCCGAAGCTTCTAGTAACTTCGCGCAAGTTCGGGAGAGCTCGCTTGGCATCGGAAGATGGGTGTAGAAAATACGAGAGCCAATTTGCTTGCCTATATATTGGAGAGTGCTGCGGAGTCAGTTAGTCAGTCAGGGGCAATCGCCCGGTGCAGATGAGAAAGTCCGGGACAGTGAATATAAGTTGTAAATAGTTGAATATAAATTGTACATAGTTATAAATAGTGCAGTGTAAATATAAATAGTGTTGAGTTAGATAAATATTGAATATAAATTGTTTATAGCTATGGATATTTAGTCTGTAGTGTAGAAATAAATAAACTGTTGTAAATAAATTAATCCCAGTCATTTTTATATGCCCGTTACAGTATTGTTATATGCTCGGTTATATGCTAGTAAAGCGTAATTAACTTTCATTTCAATCGAGTCGTTTTTATATTCGTCTTGATTGTTGAGCAATCTAATATGCTGAATAAGAGTTGAGTAGAACCTTTCTATGAGACCGTTGCTTTCGGGATGTTGCGAACTTACGAAATGTATATCGATCTTATGTGTTTTAAGAAGTTCTTGCACTACTGAATTTCTAAATTCCAAACCGTTGTCGGCAATGGTTTGTTTAGGAATACAGTGGTGTGTAAAATATTTAATAAGGGTATTTGCACTTTCGATACCTTGTGCTGAATTAAGTTTATAAGCTTGGACATATTTTGAAAAAGAATCTATAATAGTGATAAATGTAGTTTTCTCTAGAGAAATTGAATCTATGTGCAACGTTTGAAATGGTTTTGTACTTGTAGGGGTAATGTTATTATGTAATTTTAGTGGCTTCCGATCGTACTTTGTTAGCTGAAAGGTTTCACAGTTGTTAATGTATTTTCGAATAGATTTTTGTTGGTTCGGCCAATAATAAGCATTTTTAATTCTTTTTTCAGTTTCTTCTATACCTCGGTGGTTTGTCTTTCCTTCGTGGTGGTTCTTCATTATCTCTTTGATTTCTTCATCGGTTGTGACATCGGTTAATAATTTTGTACATTTAACCATATTAATCATAGAGTTTTTGAAATAATTTTGAAGTACTGTACTAAGTTCCTCATAAATTTGACTTTCGAAGTAAACATGATATTTAACTTTGGGAACTATCCTTTCTTTAACAAAGCTTATAATTTCTTGTTCTATGTTATTTTTTGAGAATTGGATAATTTTTTTTGTGTGTCAGTATGTAAATTAATTGTTGTTGGTTTTGCAGGAGCAAAATCGACTAGTGAGATCAATAACTGGTTTTTGCCGTAATTTAGTGGTGAATCAATTAATGAGATGTCAGTTATGGGATATTCTCTTTTAGAATGAATCGTAATGTCATCACTATGGGTGTCTTCTCGTTTTTCTATATCACCGGGTTCAACAATGACTGATTCGCTACTGGTGGTTTTCTTAATAGTGATTCGTTAAATTCGTCCATGTAATCGAAGAGTGGTAATTTTGATGGTCCAACTTCGTTGACATTAATTTCTATTCTTGACAATGCGTCTGCGATTTTATTTAAAGAGCCTTTCCTGTAGATGATCCCGTAATCGCACCTACTCTTCAAGTTTCAAGCGCCATCGTTTTAATTTTGAATTTGGTTCTTTCAGCGACATTAACCATTGTAAAGGTTTGTGGTCGGTAACAATTTTAAATTTTCGACCAAAAAGATATGGGCGAAAGTACAGCCATTTGAATTTGGTGAAATCCATAAGTAAGATCTAGAGTACTGAAGTACTGGCTTCGGCCTAGCTTATCAATAGATCTGTTATATTGGGTAGTGGATATCTATCCCCAATGGTCTTTTCGTTCAACTTCCTGTAATAGACTACGATTCTCCATTTTTTCCATCCTGATGCATCTGTCTTCTTTGGCACAACCCATATAAGTGAACTCCAAGGAGAACATGATGGTCTTATTATCTCTTGTTCCAGCATCTGCTCAATTTGTTTTTGGACTTCCTTCCGATGTATTTCCGGGTATCGATAAGTCTTCGTATATACAGGTATCTCATCAGATGTTTTAATGTGGTGTTTGATTTTACTAGTAAAGCATAATTTGTTTCCCTCGACATAAAAAATATCTGAATATTCTTTAATCAATGATAAAATTGCGTTCTTCTCTTCCGAATTATATGGTCAGTTCTGAATTTAGATAAGTCTAATTTTGTTCTCTTAACGCTAAAATTATTTAAATTTTCTTCTGTGATTGGATTTTCATCGTATTAAAATCAATTGCATCGATTGGTTCATCAATTTCTAATGAAATTGACTTGTCTAATGGATTCAAGATGGTACAAATCACTTCAAAGTTATGAACGTGCGCTATACATTCTGGTATTTCTAAATTTGACAACTTTGGATAAGGAATAATAACATCACCGTTCTTAATATTCTTCACATTTATTTTTATGACCTGTTCACATCTTGGCTGTAACGCGATACAATTCGTTGAGGACTTGTGATAATGCAATGTAATTTTGCATGTGGGTGTAGCTATGAGATTTTTATTTATCAAAATATCTGCTTTCAATAGTTGCAAGTTATCAATGCCTAATAATAAATCGAAATAATTATGGAATTTGAATAGACGGAAATTTAATTCACATTTTGTGTTGAATAATTTTGGACATGGTATAGAAGTACTATAATTTTCTATAGATGTTCCATGTGCTGTTGAATTTTGAAATGGGTCTTCGAATATTCCTGGTTTATAATATTTGTGGGCAATCTCTGGTCTCATAAAAGATTTTGTGCTTCCAGTATCGATTAACACTTTCAGATTGTGTTCTGGGAAAATGATATATGGAAGTTTGTTATCGTTGTAATCAAAATTCATTAATTCTATGTTTTAAATTCTTGATTTGGATCTGGAATCTCTTCTTGCGAGGCTTGTTCGTGAAAAAAATCATTTTGATGATCTGAATTTTCCTCATAATTCTCTTCGTCTGAGAATTCGACAAAAGGTTGTTCGTTTTCTTCATTGATTGGATAAGCATTATAATTATGGATGTTATTGCGAAATTGATTCGGTCTATTATTAAATTGCGAATATCCTCTCGTCTGTCCATGTCTGTATGTGTTATTAATTACAGTACTCGATGGTTCTTGTTTTAAAGGATTGTTGGTGTTATTAGACGAATGAGAATTTGGGTTCGGATTAAAACGTTTTTGACTGAACCGATTATTATGCGGATGGTTAGTTAATTGTAATGGTTGAGAATATTTCCTATAAATTCTATTCTTATCAACATTTTTCTGCATGGGCTGAGTATGTTTAATTTCGTTTTTAAATTTCAAGTGTGGATGTAATTGGAAATCAATATTCAATGCGAAATTAAGATCTGTTGGGTTCTTAGTTCTCATTAAGGAACCGATTGGATCCTTAAGACCTCTAAGTAATACTCGTAAAGCTAAATTACGGTGGTGAATAATTAATGTAACACTTTTTTTACCAGTGGTATGAATTGAAATAAAGGAAATTTGTAAATTCAAAATCCGTTGAATTCTTGTATAAAACTCAAATGGTGATTCGTTACCTTGCCTTAGTTCAACTAATTCAATGTTGAGAGTATATAAATCTCTTTATATCAGCATAAGTATTAAGGAGAGCTACCTTTAAATCATTCCAATTTGAAATAATACAGGATGATATGTTTACAGCTGCTTCGCCTCTTATTTTGGAAAGTATACTTAGACATCAGATATTTATTTTGGAAGTCATTCACATCTACTTTATTATAAAATTTGTTTACTAATTTCTCGCTTTCTGCCTGAACACAAAATTCTGGTATCATATTTAAATATTCCTGTTTTACTACAGGTGCAGTTACTGTTTCGTTAACCATTTTGGGTATAATTACTTTTAATTCTTTAATTTGAATTTTAGATTTGCTTGTTTGTAGTTTACTCAAATCGATATTAGATTTTGCGTTACTTGATGTGTTTGGTGAGAATGAATCAGAATAAGAGTTGGCAGTTACGTAATGATTTAAAGAGCCTCTATAAGACATAAATGTACTTACAGCAATGCGATGATAAGTTCCATGTAGATGACCCAAAGGGGTTGCTGATGTTCTCTCAGTCTCCACTTCTCACTAAGCTACTTTTCCTCTTTCACCTAGCCTGGACACTACACTACTTGAATTTGTTGGTATTTTGCCAATAAATCGTTGAAACGAACCGATATTATATTCACTAATACCGTTTAGCACTATCCTATTGACTACGCCGAGAAGCTCTTTTAAAAAAAATATTTTATAAAATACAAATACGGGTTACTAACTCTAGGATCTAATTCAGACTACTGGATATAATGTTAAGGTATCTTAAATAAGATTTTTTATAATTGATGAATTGGCAGCGTCCCGCTGGTGGACCTGGAAACGGTGTGCGTGGGTAACGCTGAATAAGCAGTAGGTATCGTGGTTGCAGGAATATATTGTATAATCCTATAATATATATATATATATATATATATATATATATATATATATATATATATATATATATATATATATATATAGGGTGATTCACGGTCGATGGTACCTTAGATTTTTAAGGAAAACTAGGTAGGATCATTCTGAAAATTGTATTATGTAGATAGTACCTAGGGATCTATCGACTGAAAATATTTTCTGCCTTGCGACGTTGCCACTTATATCAAAAAGTATTAACAACATTCATTTTTTAAATGAGACACCCTATATATTATTAATTTATTAGATTCTCTATCACCTTCTGGTTATTTTTTCATAAGATACCTACTCTTTCCTATCTTTAACAGTTTCCAGAGAATTAATTAATTACTTTTCTTTTGTTTTGTTCAAAACAGAGCTCCAATCAATAGCCCATTACTCTGAATTCTAGAATTGTGAAACGATGAAATTCCAGTAATAGCTTTAGAAAGACTTATTTCTTAGTTATTATTGAAGATTTTCTTTTTTTGTTATACAGGGTTGGTCAAAATTCTTGATCTTTCCATCAGATCTATCAAGACCCAAAAAAGAGTTTTTTTTTAAATAGAACACCCTATATTTTATTATTCCTTCATATAGAGACTCAAAATACCTTTCAAATGATATATCATGTTCCTATACCGAAATGGTCAGGTTTTCAAAATATTAGCAACTATCTATTAAAGTGAATTATTTCTAGCATTCTTATACACTGAGAGAAAAGATGTTGCTAATAGTAGAGAAATTTTTATTTGGATGGTTTTTATTTACAAGCAATAAGATAAATTTAGAGTTAAAGAATGCATTTTATTGTCAATAATGCGCGTAAAATAATTTTCTTGTCCAAAACAAATGCTTTATTTAGCAACAAGGTATTTATAAAAACTAATTCAATATTTGTCCCAAAAAACATTTTTTTCGTAAATTTCATAGAAATTTTGTTAATTATCAAGTTAAAATTAATTTACAGTCAATAAAGTTATTCATATTGTAGTGTAACCAAAGACCCCAGGTCCGCGCTACAGTTTACCTCTAATTCATTATCTAACTTTACGACTCGTCTCTTGGCATGTGATCATCTAGTCTAGTGGATTTTAGGACTTACCTGACGTGTCAGGCACTCTAATAATATAAGAAAACACGTTTGTAGGATGCAACGGAGTTAACCTTCTAGTAGAGAAAGGGGGTAGACAGTAATTGAAACAACAAAATCCCTTACCAGTCCTTTTATTTAAACAACACATCATTTTTCATTTGAATTAAATAGAAAAACATTCAATAATCTAAAATAATACAGGCAATTTGAAAGAAAATAACATCTATAATTTAGACCAGGAAGGTCGCTCTTAATATCTTCATAACATGGGAAAAAGAGCGAAAAAAACCCATGTACTATCAAATATTTTAATAAATTATAAATAACAATGCACATTCTCTTTGTTGTGAAAATTCACAAAGGTCTGACACTACTACATAATAACTCTTGAAAACTCTTGATGAATTTACTTGTACTGTGATTAACAATAATAAATGATGGTATAAAACAAACAAATTAAGAAAGAATCACTCACCACCCAAGACAACCATATCTCAGATATACTTCGAAACACGACAACAACATTCGAAACAGAAGGGTACACGGAAGGACAGACCCGCCGCTCGCTGTCAGTCTGCTCAATTAGGGATTCAAGTCCCTGGGACAAATACTTTTTGCATGTTGATGTCAACGGTCAATACCATTTACCATTACAAAGGTGTTCATTTTTGAAATAAACAATAGTTATTGACATCATCATGAAAACAGTAATATATACCAAAATAAATAGTATTCAACAAATCTCTATCATACAATGGTCTCTTGGCCTGACTCACGATACTCTCGCATCGTCTATAAAAGACTTTATGTGATGAAGTAATTATTCCAAGTTAATTCATCAAATAAATGATACCAAAACAAGTGCATTTAATTTTAAGGTAGCTAAAACCTTCTTATAAATTTCCAACAACAATAAAACAAAAACTCATCAGTTACATACAACTATAAAACAAAAAAAAATACACCTTACCTTCTCAAAGTCTACAATCACTCTCCTATTTTTGCCGCACCTCGCATAACTTTTTCTCTCAAGAAGAAAAAAAAACCAAACAAAACAAATACTCTACACCTGACCGAAATATCACTAAACATAGAATGCCGTTCAAAACCGATCCGGCACAGCTGTCTATCAAATTTTAATTTTCTGTATTATGAGTAATAACATAGATATATCAAAATAATAAGACATCATATGTTGATTTTTATGATTCATATATAAAGAAAAATAAACAACCCGCGAAATTTAAATATGGACACCACAATATATTTAATAATTTTGTCTTAACAGTTACTTCCTACGCTTACTTAATATTAACGTCGCATTATTTTTAATAAACAAATACTCTTTTGTAATAAGTTGTTTCATATTCATAATGATTATGAACATATCAATTATTAATCAACTTTTATTTGGAATTATCATAGGTAATTTAATACCATACTTGTCTAGTCGCATGTCGTACCCACAGTCAACGGACTTCACAATCACTTTTCGTTTTCATTTTCATTACTGAACCAAAGATTAAATAAGCTTTG
Source organism: Crioceris asparagi (assembly GCA_958507055.1). NCBI lineage: Eukaryota > Metazoa > Arthropoda > Insecta > Coleoptera > Chrysomelidae > Crioceris > Crioceris asparagi. The sequence goes on along the minus strand of OY293828.1, from coordinate 48,522,744 downwards.
AAGATTCGTGAGTTTATATATTGAATAGAAAAGTGTGCTGTGCTTTGTCAAAAATCATGGATGGCCAGCAGGAGCAATTGAAATTGCACAAATTCCTGGAGAACAACGCCTTCGCGGATTTAACAGAAACTTTTATTGGTAAGTTTGTTACTAGAATATACATATAGGTATTTATGTAAGATTCCAAACTAAAATATTTTCCAGTCTTACGCATATAATTAACGGGGTGCTATTTTTTATTCTACATGTAGGTATGTGAATGCCTATATAAAGTTTATTGTAAGTTAGGTTGTAGAGAAAACGTTTCTATTTGGTTATGTGGAGGAAAAAAATGACGCGAAGTGAACATCATCCCACTTTTATCAATAACGTTTATAATAAATAAACTTGCGTATTATTATTTATAAAAAATAAGATCAAGTACTATCAATACAGTTTGTTTATTTTAATTATTAGTTATTTATAAATAATTATACCTACGTTTTTCAATATTTCTTATTGTAATATTTAAATATAGCAAAAGGCGTTAACAGCTTAAGAACATTGAGAGATGTGTGTACAGACGTCAAGGAGTTAAAAGAACTGATTCCTAAATTGACACAAAGAATAAATTTCAAAAAGAATTTACTTGCTGCAACTGATAGTAATGACTGCGATGACGTCACACTAGACGGAGACAGAACCACACTCTAAACAGAACATTTTTAAGTAGCTATAGGTAGACCTATGCATAAATAATAGGTATCTCTACCTAAATGTATAGAGCATGGTGATAAAACATTGACACAAAATTCATAACTCTTTTCTAAAACGATTAGCTCGGCCATGCCGATTTTTGATAATATAATACCAAATTTTGTTTTCTTCATCAAAGAAGGGGCTGATAACGTCCAAGACCATATTGGGGATTTGTCGCAGCCGACAAATAAAGAGAGAGAGATTTTTATTTGTTGTGAGTATGTTATTTTTTTTCGAGAGAAGACATTGTTATTTATTTATTTTTTTATATGGGTACCATAAATGTTTTTTATTTTAAGGGATACCTACCTACGTATTTTACGTCAATTTTTGTAAATTTAATTTTTTTTAATTAAAGTCAAAAAAGAAAACCATTTCCTTTCTGGCTCCTTCTACCAACCTAATTTGTTCGGCAGAAATATAATTATTTTTGGGTTATTAACTATTAACAAATTCGAAGTAAACAAGTTTATTTGCTATTAATCTTCTATCTATTTGCTATTAATATATTTTTATGTATGTTGAATAAATGAAAACATTATTATAAATATTCTGAATAAGGCAAGTATTGGTTATAGATTAATATTTACTTGAGAGGTATTCAAAGAAATTGTTTAATTAATATTCTTTGTTAACAACGAATAAATGCAGGTATTATTATAAGCGGCCCTTTATTTATCGTTAATGGTAAATCTTTTTTTAATAATTCTTGATTTGCCGCCAATAAAATGTATATTTCTTTAAAATTGATCCTTGTTTACTGTTAAACAGCCAAATCAAAAGAATTTAAATTAATTATTTGTTTCTCATAAATAAGTGTTCATTCCGCCATTATCGAATAAAGCATATATACTTTTTGATATATTTTTTAAATGTTTTAACGGCCGCCATTTTGAAACTACCTACCCGATAATGCCCAATAACGAACTCGGCCGAGATATTTGAGAGATTGATTTTTGTAGCAAATTTGAACTTGATACCTCCAAAACTGCGACCTCTATCGTATTAACAAATTTGGTAATATCTTCTTTTATATATATATATATATATATATATATATATATATATATATATATATATATATATATATATATATATATATATATATATATATAAATTTGATATGTTTAACACCATATATATATATAAAACAACTAGTGGGTATTCGTGGCTGATATGATAATGTAAATTTAAAATCGCAGGGTTGCAGCCAAGATGTGGGTGAAATAAAAAGAAGACTCTTTACATTTACTTGAGAGCTTTCGGAATCGGTTTTATTCCTTCTTCAGTCAAAATCTATAAAGGTGTAATATAAAGACTAGGTAAAAGATATAAACTAAAGTATAAACTGACTTACAAAGTATGAGATTGGTGTTGAAACCGATGTTCATCAAATAGCATATCCTTATTATGTAATCTTAATTAAATAAACATTTAACACGAAACACTTATGAAAAGATTGTAAATAATAAACAAAACAGGGCTGATGAAATTATGTTATAAGGTAAACAGACTTCACTTTCCATATTAGTACATACCATGGCTACACACGTCATCAACATCAAATCCAATTAAGGTGGTTGCCTATTTTGACTCCGTATTTTATCTAATTGTAATATATTCGAATAAATAACATTAAGATTCTGAATATCCGATTTTTTATTAAGGGAATCATGTTAACATTGTATATGTGCCATTTCTAAAAATTGTCTTTTAAATAGGTTTTTTTCTACTTCAAGAACTTTAGTGTTGTCAAAGTCAGCTTGATGTCCTGTTTCTTTGATATGTTGAGCCAGGGCACAAGCATCTTTTCTCACCTTAATGTCACTCTTATGTGAGTTAATTCTTGATTGTAAATCTCTAGATGTGATCCCTATATATTTCTTATTGCACCTGGTGCAATCTATTCTGTATACAACATTAGTTTTTTGTTTATTATCCGTTTTATCTTTCAGTTTGCTAAATAAGTGATTAACCTTTTTTACTGATTAATTTGCAATGAAAAGATTTTGTTCTTGTCGGAGTATGTTGCGTATTCTTTGTGTTAATTGTTCAATATAAGGAAGAGAGCGAAAAATCCTATTATTGGTGTTTTCTGATCTATTTTTTGTTGTCTGCGTAATATTGGTGATATTATCATTGTTTGTTGTAGTATTTGAGGTGGAGAATATCAATTTGTTAACCATATGTTTTGGGTATGAGTTTGCAATGAATAATTTCGCAATTTTATTCAAGTTCACAATTCTTAGGGATCTGTGGCATATTCTCATAATTCTATTTTTTAACATTAATATCAAGTTGATTTTCATTTTTATAGGATGGTTTGAATAATAATTAATGTACCTTCCGGAACTGCATGGCTTTGTGTACCAATTTAAAATAATTTTATTTTGTTCAGAACGGATTAGTTTAGTATCAAGAAACGGAACACTTCTATCAACTTCTTTTTCGATGGTAAATTGAATATTAGAATTGAACTTTTCCAGTATTTCACAATCTGATCCAACAGGAACTGCGCAAATTATATCATCAACATATTTTTTTATAAAGGGTACCAACTTCACAAGTACCAGCACTAATAGAATTAATATTATTTTATACTTTTCAGTGCATCAACTAATAACGTCGGTCCATTTTTTTTTAAATATTTATTTCACACTATTGAGTGTACCTAACATTAGTCACGAAAATCGTTGAACGTTCACTAATACCAATGAAGATAGTACTTATCCTGTTACGCACGTATATTCTTTGCTTGTAGTTGTTATTATAGAGATCTCAAAGCATCGCTGCGGAAATACGCTTTATTACTTTATTACCATTTTAACACCAATTTAACTCGAAAACCATAACTCTAAGGAAAAAATGTTCATTATAAATGTTGCTACAAATAATTATGTCTTTCATGTAGTATCGAAAGATTTTCAATTTTCGAAAGAAATCGCCCTCTCCACACAGCAAAAATAGATAGGTACATTTGAGAACTTAACATGCCTCCATCTCGAATTGTCCTATCTTTAATTATACCAACTCAGATTTTCGATTTTCGATCAAATTCGCTCCTTCCACCCCTTCGGGGGCGGTTTTCGGAGGGAAGGAGATTTCCGATTTGCGTTTTTATGAATATGGAACCATTTCTCAAGCCTCCTCTTTCAAATGAATCAAAAATCATCAAAATCGGAGCTCGTTTACTATATAAAAAATAGATAGGTACATTTGAGAACTTAACATGCCTCCATCTCGAATTGTCCTATCTTTAATTATACCAACTCAGATTTTCGATTTTCGATCAAATTCGCCCCTTCCACCCCTTCGGGGGCGGTTTTCGGAGGGAAGGAGATTTCCGATTTGCGTTTTTATGAATATGGGACCATTTCTCAAGCCTCCTCTTTCAAATGAATCAAAAATCATCAAAATCGGAGCTCGTTTACTATATAAAAGGAGCGCACGAACCAAAAAAAAAGAATAAAACAGACAGTCGAATTGTGTATCTCCTCCGTTCGGGGTTCGTCGGTCAAAAATGAATCCAGTTCAACGATATACATATGAATTTTGCGATCTTTCGTTAGATTTACGCAAAAGACTCTATAAAAACAGTATAATATCTAATTAATATTCAATAAGCAAGTGATAAGGACAGAGGTTTTAATAATAATTAGTAAAGAAATATAATAATTAAACATTTATAATACATTTTCAAAATGACAACTATTTCTTATCTTTTCTTATATCACGTGCATCTATCTCATCAACGCATTTAATTACGCCTTGCTGCAGTTCATCTTTACTTTGTACTGGTGTTGAATACACTTTTTTCTTCAAATCTTTGCAGTTCAGATAAATTATTTTAAGGAATATCTCATATAATGTTTGTTAAATAATAATTGTGTTTTATCACCATGGTAACCAGCAAATACCTACTATCAAAATGCTAGAAATAATCCACTTTAATAGATGATTGCTAATATTTTGAAAACCTGAACATTTAGGTATAGGAACGATATATCATTTCAAAGGTATTTTGAATCTCTCTGAGGAAATAATAAAAATAGGGTGTTCCATTTTAAAAAACGCAATTTCTGTTCTTTATGTATCTGATGGAAAGATCAAGAGTTTTGCGCGACCCTGTATAACATTAAAAGAAAATCTTCAATTATAACTAAGAAAGAAGTCTTTCTAAAGCTATTACTGGAATTTCATCGTTTCACAATTCAAAAATTCAGAGTAATGGGCTATTAATTGGAGCTCTGTTTTGAACAAAACAAATGAAAATTAATTAATTCTCTGGAAATTGTTATAGATAGGAAAGAGTATCTTATCTTAAAAATAACCAGAAGTTGATAGAGAATCTAATAAATTAATAATATATACGGTGTCTCATTTAAAAGATGAAATTTGTTAATACTTTTTGATATAAGTGGCAACGTCGCAAGGCAGAAAATATTTTCAGTCGATAGATTCCTATGTACTATCTACATAATACAATTTTCAGAACGATCCTACGAATAGTTTTCCTTAAACATCTAAGGTACCATCGACCGTGAATCACCCTATATATATATATATATATATATATATATATATATATATATATATATATATATATATATATATGTATATATATATATATATAAGTTATAGGATCACCCTGTATATACAATATATTCCTGCAACCACGATACTGCTTATTCAGCGGTACCCACGCACACCTTTTCCAGGTCCACCAGCGGGACGCTGCCAATTCATCAATTATAACAAATCTTATTTAAGATACCTTAACATTATATCCAGTAGTCTGAATTAGATCCTAGAGTTAGTAACCCGTATTTGTATTTTATAAAATAAAATTATTTTTTTAAAAAGAGCTTCTCGGCTTTTGATAATTCAATTGGCGCAGTCAGTAGGATAGTGCTAAACGGTATTATTGAATATAATATCGGTTCGTTTCAACGATTTATTGGCAAAAATTCAACAAATTCAAGTAGTGTAGTGTCCATCAAGCTAGGTGAAAGAGGAAAAGTAGCTTAGTGAGAAGTGGAGACTGAGAGAACATCAGCAACCCCTTTGGATCATCTACATGGAACTTATCATCGCATTGCTGTAAGTACATTTATGTCTTATAGAGGCTCTTTAAATCATTACGCAACTGCCAACTCTTATTCTGATTCATTCTCACCACACACATCAAGTAACTCAAAATCTAATATCGATTTGAGTAAACTACAAACAAGCAAATCTAAAATTCAAATTAAAGAATTAAGAGTAATAATACCCAAAATGGTTAACGAAACAGTAACTGCACCTGTACTAAAACAGGATTACTGCCCAGATTAGCGAGAAATTAGTAAACAAATTTTATAATAAAGTAGATGTGAATGACTTCCAGAATGAATATCTGATGTCTAGTATACTTTCTAAAATAAGAGGCGAAGCAGCTGTAAACATATCATCCTGTATTATTTCAAATAATTGGAATGATTTAAAGGTAGCTCTCCTTAATACTTATGCTGATAAAAGAGATTTATATACTCTCAACATTGAATTAGTTGAACTAAGGCAAGGTAACGAATCACCATTTGAGTTTTATACAAGAATTCAACGGATTTTGAATTTACAAATTTCCTTTATTTCAACTCATACCACTGATAAAGAAAGTGTTACATTAATTATTCACCACCGTAATTTAGCTTTACGAGTATTACTTAGAGGTCTTAAGGATCCAATCGGTTCTTTAATGAGAACTAAGAACCCAACAGATCTTAATTTTGCATTGAATATTGATTTCCAATTAAGTACATCCACACTTGAAATTTAAAAACGAAATTAAATATTCTCAGCCAATGCAGAAAAATGTTGATAAGAATAGAATTTATAGGAAATATTCTCAACCATTACAGTTAACTAACCATCCGCATAATAATCGGTTCAGTCAAAAACGTTTTAATCCGAACCCAAATTCTCATTCGTCTGATAACACCAACAATCCTTTAAAACAAGAACCATCGAGTACTGTAACTAATAACACATACAGACATGGACAGACGAGAGGATATTCGCAATTTAATAATAGACCAAATCAATTTCGCAATAACATCCATAATTATAATGCTCATCCAATCAATTAGGAAAACGAACAACCTTTTGTCGAATTCCCAGACGAAGAGAATTATGAGGAAAATTCAGATCATCAAAATGATTTTTTTTCACGAACAAGCCTCGGAAGAAGAGATTCCAGATCCAAATCAAGAATTTCAAACTTAGAATTAATGAATCTTGATTACAACGATAACAAACTTAAATATATCATTTTCCCAGAACACAATCTGAAAGTGTTAATCGATACTGGAAGCACAAAATCTTTCATAAGACCAGAGATAGCCCACAAATATTATAAACCAGGAATATTCGAAGACCCATTTCAAAATTCAACAGCACATGGAACATGTATAGAAAATTATAGTACTTCTATACCATGTCCAAAATTATTCAACACAAAATGTGAATTAAATTTCCGTCTATTCAAATTCCATAATTATTTCGATTTATTATTAGGCATTGATAACTTGCAACTATTGAAAGCAGATATTTTGATAAATAAAAATCTCATAGCTACACCCACATGCAAAATTGCATTGCATTATCACAAGTCCTCAACGAATTGTATCGCGTTACAGCCAAGATGTGAACAGGTCATAAAAATAAATGTGAAGAATATTAAGAACGGTGATGTTATTATTCCTTATACAAATTTGTCAAATTTAGAAATACCAGAATGTATAGCGCACGTTCATAACTTTGAAGTGATTTGTACCATTTTCAATCCCTTAGACAAGTCAATTTCATTAGAAATTGATGAACCAATCGATGCAATTGATTTTAATCAGTACGATGAAAATCCAACCACAGAAGAAAATTTAAATAATTTTAGCGTTAAGAGAACAAAATTAGACTTATCTAAATTCAGAACTGACCATATAATTCGGAAGAGAAGAACGCAATTTTATCATTAATTAAAGAATATTCAGATATTTTTTATGTCGAGGGAAACAAATTATGCTTTACTAGTAAAATCAAACACCACATTAAAACATCTGATGAGATACCTGTATATACGAAGACTTATCGATACCCGGAAATACATCGGAAGGAAGTCCAAAAACAAATTGACCAGATGCTGGAACAAGAGATGAGACCATCATGTTCTCCTCGGAGTTCACCTATATGGGTTGTGCCAAAGAAGACAGATGCATCAGGACGGAAAAAATGGAAAATCGTAGTCGATTACAGGAAGGTGAACGAAAATACCATTGGGGATAGATATGCACTACCCAATATAACAGATCTATTGGATACGCTAGGCCGAAGCCAGTACTTCAGTACTCTAGATCTTACTTATGGATTTCACCAAATTCAAATGGCTGAAGAAGATATTCCCAAAACAGCGTTCAATACAGAACATGGTCACTACGAATGTAATCGTGTTCCGTACGGATTACGTAACGCAGCGGCTACATTCCAAAGGAACATGGACAACATATTAAGAGGAATACAAAACGAGAGATATCTCGTATATCTCGATGATATTATTTTATATTCTCATCTAGTCTGCAAGAACATATAGAAAGACTACGAGAAGTATTCGAACGTTTAAGATCAGCGAAGATACAAATGGACAAATCTGAATTTCTCAAGAAAGAAGTAGCATATTTAGGTCACGTTGTGACACCGGAAGGATTAAAGCCAAACCCGGATAAGATAATTGCAATCCAAAAATACCCAATTCCTAAAAACACTAAACAATTGAACGGATTTCTTGGAATATTAGGTTACTACCGCAAATTCATAAAAGATTTCGCGAAGATTACCAAACCTTTAACAAAACGTTTAAAGAAAGATGCTATTATAGATACCAAAGATCCAGAATATGTCAACTGTTTCGAGCTTTTTAAACAACTTCTTACAAATGAACCCATTTTACAATATCCAAATTTCGATGAATCATTCATACTAAGTACTGATGCGAGCAATTTTGCCCTTAGTGGATTATTATCACAAGGAAAAATAGGTTCTGATCTACCTATAGCTTATGCTAGTAGAACCCTTAACGATTCGGAAACAAATTATTCGACAATCGAACAGGAGTTATTGGCTATTGCTTGGGCTACAATGTACTTTCGCCCATATCTTTTTGGTCGAAAATTTAAAATTGTTACCGACCACAAACCTTTACAATGGTTAATGTCGCTGAAAGAACCAAATTCAAAATTAAAACGATGGCGCTTGAGACTTGAAGAGTACGATTACGAGATCATTTACAGGAAAGGCTCTTTAAATAAAATCGCAGACGCATTGTCAAGAATAGAAATTAATGTCAACGAAGTTGGACCATCATAATTACCACTATTCGATTACATGGACGAATTTGACGAATCACTATTAAGAAAACCACCAAGTAGCGAATGAGTAATTGTTGAACCCGGTGATATAGAAAAACGAGAAGACACCCATAGTGATGGCATTACGATTCACTCTAATAGAGAGAATCCCATAATTGACATCCCAATAATTGATTCACCAGTAAATTACGGCAAAAACCAGTTATTGATCTTACTAATCGATTTTGCCCCTGCAAAACCAACAACAATTAATTTAATAACTTAGAACAAGAAATTATAAAATTTGTTAGAGAAAGTATAGTTCCCAAAGTTAAATATCATGTTTACTTCGAAAGTCCAATTTAGGAGGAACTTAGTACAGTACTTCAAAATTATTTCAAAAACTCTATGATTAATATGGTTAAATGTACAAAACTATTAACCGATGTCTCAACCGATGAAGAGATCAAGGAGATAATGAAGAACCACCACGAGGGAAAGACAAACCACCGAGGTATAGAAGAAACTGAAAAAAGAATTAAAAATGCTTATTATTGGCCGAACCAACAAAAATAAATTCGAACTTACATTAACAACTGTGAAATCTGTCAGCTAACAAAGTATGATCGGAAGCCACTAAAATTACATTATAACATTACCCCTACAAGTACAAAACCATTTCAAACGTTGCACGTAGATTCAATTTCTCTAGAGAAAACTAAATTTATCACTATTATAGATTCTTTTTCAAAATATGCCCAAGCTTATAAACTTAATTCAGCACATGGTATCGAAATTGCAAATACCCTTATTAAATATTTTACACACCACTGTATTCCTAAACAAATCATTGCCGACAACGGTTTGGAATTTAGAAATTCAGTAGTGCAAGAACTTCTTAAAACACATAAGATCGATATACATTTCGTAAGTTCGCAACATCCCGAAAGCAACGGTCTCATAGAAAGTTTCCACTCAACTCTTATTCAACATATTAGATTGCTCAACAATCAAGACGAATATAAAAACGACTCGATTGAAATGAAAGTTAATTACGCTTTACAAGCTTATAACCAAGCATATAACAATACTATTCATTCAATAACAAACATGAAGCCGTATGAAATTATAACAGGTCATTTAGAAACAAATTCGCCGTTTGATATAAATATCGAACATCAACTAGTTAATAACTATATTGAAAAACATAAAGACAAGGTTAAATTGCTTTATCAAAAACTTATCGAAGAAATACAAAGAAAGAATGAAACAGCTATTAACAAAGCCAACGTAGGACGAGAAGAACTATCTCAAATACCAGAAAAAATATTTATCAAGAACAAGCAAAAACAAAGTAAAACACCCGATAAATATTCATCCGAAAGAGTATCAAAAATTGATTCTAAATTGAAAACCAAAACATGGGTATACTTGTGAAAAGATCCATCTATCTAATATTAAAAGACCGAAAAAGATAACTGATTCTACAAAACCTATTCCAGGTTCCTCAAAATCGGAGAAGGTATAGAAATAAGAGATATCACTAACAACCCTGGTATACTACCTATAAAACTATGAACAGCAAAACTCCAGCGAAGTGAACATACCTTTATCCACTTCTATGACATAGGAATAGTATATGATGAGTACGAAAAACTGACACTCATTACGAAGATCTTAAGTTAAGTTATAGCAATAGTACAGCTGTTTATATAGAAACAGAAAATTACAATAAGATAGTAACTTATAGTAGAACTGAAGTTTTTAACAAAATAGAAAATATTAAAATTAATAATAAAAGACTCTCCAAAAGAGCTTAGATGGTATTGGCTCAATTATTAAAAGCGTTACTGGAAATATGGACGCGACAGATAGTCGAACGATATACACTGCCTTAGATCAATTGAAAAGGAACGAGATTAATTTGCAAAATCAATTAAAGTTTCAATATTCTGTTAATAGTCAACTGATAAATAATTTCAATAAGACTATACAGGACATTCAGCATAATGAGTTAATGTTAACATCAAAGATTATGCAGCTGACGCAACTCATTATAGAAAGAGTCGATCATCAAACTATTCTCATTGCTAAAGATCTATTCCATCAATTAATTATTATTTATAATATAATGCTTAACATCTTACAAGATATAGAGAACTCAGTCACATTATGCAAATTAAATACATTACACCCAAGTATAATTAGATCTTCTGAATTGTTTAAAGAAATTCAAACAATTTCTTATTTTTATAAGAACTCACTTTTGAAGACAAGTATGAAAATATATTAGATTTTGAATCACTATCAAAGGTACATTGTAAAATTGAATCAAATCGATTTATATACTATCATTGCCAATTTATTTAGAAAAGTCGTATAACCTTTTCCAAATGTTACCTATACCAACAAAATATGAATCAGAATATCTTACAATCATTCCAAATGCAAAATTCATTTTAAAATCCGAAAATGATGACTCTCTTATATCTCTATCTAGCATATGTACCCGAGGCAAATGGTACCATTGTCCGACCAATATACCAGCTGACTACAAAGTTCCTTGTGAGGAAGATGTTCTTCTTCACCAAAATACCAGTAACTGCCATTACACCCGTTCGGATATCGCTGATAATCAAATCGAACCGATATTCGAAATCAATCAATACCTATCAATTCCAGTGTCAACGATCGATTGAAACCAAAAATCCATTGGGAATATTTCTAATCAAAAGAGATTCATGTACCTTATGTTTCAGAAATCGCAAATTAAATTTCCAAGAAACTAGTCATGAATTAACTGTTTGACACCAAGAATTCACTTTTTAAAAACTAATTTATTTAATTAAGCAATACATAGACGATCATTCCTACAAGGATTATAATAACTGACTGATACAATTGGCGTGAAGCGCATATTTATATGTTTATACAAAGTTACTGATATAGCACATACAATATATATTCTTAGGGCTAAACGTTGATATTATTCCTCCCCTCGAAGATTCAACTTCGGCGTTTACAATGGATGTTGAACCTCTTGAAGCGAAATCTGGCTGGGTTGTGTTGGTCCTGGTTCTGAACGGGCATGGTATCTTTGGATGATCTTTTTTCGAGTTACATAAATGGCTGCTATGATAAGCATAGTGTAGATGAAGACTGTCCAAGCACTCGGGACATATGAAATAGAAGATGATGGAATTTCCAAATTTGTTTTTTCCATTGTTGTCTTGATATCTTGTAATTCGTCCAGGGTAGTGGTCTACGTTAATGGATCGTGTAGGAGTTTCTGCGGTTGCATCTGAATCTGGAACCAATATGGGTAGAGCAGTAATTGGGTGTTGCTCTTTGTTGACAATTATTTCAGATGTTGTTGATATCTGACATCCCTTTGGAATGGTTAGCAGATATGTTCCAACAAGTTTACGGACTTTTTCTTGTTGGTTGCATTTTAACTTGATAGTTTCGTCACTAGGCAGCAGGAGTATCCATTGGGTTTATTGTGATAGATGTTTGAACATTGGGCGATGTACTGGAAATTGAGTTCTACTGCATGTGGAGGTATTCTTGAGATCCAAGAGTTGTATCTCGCAGGGGTTGGTTTCGCTGATATTTTCGATATCCGATTGATCACAGATATACTTTTGGGGTACTACTTCCAGACAGGGCTTTCTTATAAATGTATAGTACAATCTGTTTTTTACAAGAAATTTACTTTTTGGGATGATTGCCTTAAACTGACCCTTTGAAAATATAGGAACTGGGTAAAGATGGTATAGGTCGAATTCTACGGGATAGGTAATTGGTATATGCAATATGTAGGTAATTTTATTTTTCCAAATATAGCAATCAACTTTTATAATTTTTTCATATAACAAAGTATGATCAAGATCGAGATCAATAGGCAACTGACCCTTTTCTAAAGAGTTCCTGCAGTGACTTCAATTCTTTAAATAGGTCCGAGGTTTTGATAATGCTGGGATGCATAGTTCCCAATTTGGCAAATGTAATTGAATTTTCAATGTCTTGTAAAATAGAATTTATGATTTCAAATGTATTTATAATTTGGATAAATACATCTTTGATAAACATACTGTTTTCTCTATAACTGCTTTTGCCTTCTACAATAAGGGAAATTTGTTGAAGCTTTGTATTTATCAATTTTTCGTTATGTTTGACTTGTTCAATGGTTTTGTTAAATTTATTTATGAGCTCCATAGAAAGCGTATTTTGTATCTTCATATTATTGGATATTTTCCGCTGGTTTTTTTGAAGGGTTTCTATCAATTTATCATACCTTTCGGCATCGCTATGATCTAATACTCCTGAAATTGATTTTAGTATAGACCCTAGCCCATTAATTAGTCCACGTTTTCTCCTGTGAGAAGTGGGTAGGGTTTCGTATAATTTTTCTTCAACCTTTTCTTTTAAAAATATCAATATTTTCTGGTGATTAGATGCGTCATCTTGGTAACCTGGGTTTCGACTTAAATGACTAATAAGGTCGTCTGATTTTTGGTTTAACTTATCTATCTCCTTTATAATTAAAATCAAACCGTAATAATAAATAAACTTGTGCGAGTATTCTATTATTTTTGCTGATCCTAATTTCAGAGGCAATAACCCTGGGTTGTTCATAAGGTCACGTACGGTTATTGTTTCCCATCCGAGAATTCCTGGGAATCTGAAAATGAAATAGCTCTTATTTAATGAATGAATACGATCTCCTAAGTGGGCGTCGTATATTATCCATATGAACTTTATTTTGTTTTTCTGTGGAAACAACTTTCAATTCTGGATTAACAGGCGATAGTTTACTAGCTTTGTTGAATTTATTTGCATTCTTTTGACGAATATTTTTCTTAGTAAATACCTTTTGTTGTGGCTGGAATATTTCAGGGTTATCGCGATTTTGATTTATCTTTCCTATAATTTTTTCTTTATTTTGAATGAGGTCCGAATTAATTTTTGAATATAATAATTTTGTGCGCTCTTTATGTTTTTCTACATAGTCATTTATCAAAATTCGTTCGATTTCGAGATTAAATGGGTCGTCATTTGAAATGTGTCCATTGATTAAATCTATTGGTTTAATGTGCGTTACAGAACTCACTGAATGATTGTATGCTAAAATTGCATAAATCATCTTCATTTTAATGGGTGTCTTTGAAAAGCCTCTAGTATTTAGTAACCTGATATGTTCGCTAATTGTAGAATGAAAACGTTCTACTATGCCGTTGGACTGGTGGTGATTAGGTGAACAGAAATTAATTTTTATTTTATGTAACGCAAGTAATTCTGAAACAACTGAATTTTTGAATTCTGTTCCGTTGTCCACAATAATTTGTGTCGGTATACCATGATGTGAAAAGAAATTTAGAAGATTATTTACAATTTCGGTTCCTGCAACAGCATTCAGGGGATATGCTTGGGCATATTTCGAGAAGCTATCAACTATCGTAAGGAAGGTGGATTGTTCGAAGGTGAAAGTATCCATGTGGATTATTTCAAACCGCTTCACGGCTGTATGTGTAATATTCATTTTCATCTTTACAGGGTTCCTCTCGTATTTAGACTGCTGGCATATCTCACATTCATTTATGTAGGTTTGTATAGAATTTTTCATATATGGCCAGTAATATTTCTCTTTTATTTTGTATAAGGTTTCATCGATGCCACGATGATTTGATTTTCCTTCGTGATAGTTTCTAATAATATCGTATTGGTCGTCTTTGTCTGTAACGTCAATTAATTTATTATTGCATTTTTTAAACTTGATGGAAGGCCATTTGAAGGTTCTTAAAATTTCTGAAAATGGTTCATAGATATCTGGGTTCTCAAAATATAAGTGGTACTGAACGTTTGGTGTGACATAATTTTTAACAAATTCGATAATTTTGTTTTCAAAATTATCATTTGCTATTTGGACGTGTATTCGTCGTTTCTTCTCGAATAAAATAGTTGTTTTGGGTTTAGCTGCTGAATGGTGAACGGAACTAATGATAATTTGATTCGAACCATAGTTAACAGCGTAGCTAACTATTGGAATATCTACTACAGGATGTTGTTCTGCATTGGAATGGACCGTTTGATCATCTTCTTCTTGATCACCGTGATCTATTCTAAGGTTGTTGGGCTGGTTTTCGTTCACCTTTTCAGACTGTACTTCTTCTTAGACTCGTTGTTTTGCCATAGGTGTAAAATAACTGAACTCAGGAGGTTGAGGTTCATCATCAATATTTACTACCATTGATGCATTATCCAAATCAAGAATGCAAGGACGCGTGGGGGTGTTTAATTCGGATACGTCTTGTTCTTGATTTTGGTTAGATATGAAGGTTATGGTGTTACCCGGGTTTAAAGAGTTTTCGCCAATAATTTCGTCTAGCTGTTGCCAGAAATCTGTTTCTTTCGTATGTAATTCGATCCTCGACAGGGCATCAGCATTGGTGTTGAGTTTTCCTTTTTTATGTATTATAGTATAGTCGTACTCTTCCAGTTTTATTCTCCATCTCATCAGTTTAAAATTTGGGTCTTTTAATGAAAAAAGCCATTGTAGTGGTTTATGATCAGTAATGATGTTAAATTTTCTGCCATAGATATAAGGGTGGAAGTACTTTGTGGCCCAAACAATCGCTAGTAATTCTTTCTCGATAACTGAATAATTCTGTTCAGAATCGTTGAGTGTTTTTGATGCGTAGGCAACTGGCAGATCTTTTCCTATTGATCCTTGCGAGAGTACTGCTCTTAAAGCAAAGTTCGATGCATCTGTTGTTAAATTGAATGTCTTATTAAAATCTGGGTATTGGAGTATTGGCTCATTAGTCAACAAATTCTTACAAGTTTGGAAACAAGATAGGTATTCTTCATCAAGTTCGATTTTGGCACCTTTTTTAGACCTCTAGTGAAGGGCTTGGTGATTTTTGCAAAGTCTTTTATGAATCTTCTATAATAAGAAAGAAGTCCTAAAAATCCTTTTATCTGTTTGGTTGTTTTTGGTAGGGGATAGTTTTGAATGGCTTTGATTTTGTCTGGATTGGGCTTGACTCCATCAGGTGTAAAGATGTGCCCAAGGTAAGCTAATTCTTTACTCAAAAAATGGGATTTTTCTAGTTGAATTTTGAAATTAGAATCTCGGAGTCTCTCAAAAACAATTTTTAAATTTTCTAGGTGTTCTTGGAGTGATGTGGACAAAATTATAGTGTCGTCTAGAAAAACTAGACATTTCTCGTTCTGGATACCGCGCAAAATATTATCCATCAAGCGCTGGAATGTTGCTGGCGCGTTTTTGAGCCCGAATGGCATTCTCAGGAACTCGTAATGTGCGTTTTCGGTGTTGAAGGCTGTTTTTTCAATATCTCTATCATTCATTTCAATCTGGTGGAATCCGCTCGCCAAATCAAGTGTAGTAAAATACTGGCACTTCCCTTATTTATCTAGTAAATCATTGATGTTTGGAAGCGGATATTTGTCATCGATGGTTTTTTCGTTTAACTTCCGATAATCCACTACGACGCGCCATTTTTGTTTTCCGGATGCGTCGGTCTTCTTTGGGACTATCCAAATTGGCGATGACCATGGCGAATTACTCGGTCTTATTATTTTAGATTCCAACATCTTGCTAATTTGGGTGTCTACTTCCTTTTCATGTATGAACGGGTACCTGTATGATTTGGTGTTTCATCTGTTGTTTTTATTTGATGATTCAATCGGCTTGTAAAGGTCAATGGCATATTTTCGTTATAAAATATGTCGGAAAATTCTTTACATAATTTGATAATTTTTGATTTCTCTTCTACATTTAGGTGGTCTATCCTAATTTTGGAAATTTCTAAATCGTGTTTTTTATGTGTTTCGAAATTATGAGCTTGAAAATTTTGGAAATCTGATGTTTCAAAAGGATCAACAGTAATGGGTTTCGAGAAATCTAATGTAACTGAGCTAGTAGTATTGTTTAATATCGTGGTGATAGCGTAACCATTTTTTGTTGTACAAAGACTCTCGGGTATTTCACAATTATGTATTTTCTGGTGAGGTATTATAATATCTCCTTCTAAGATGGATGTTTTGACCTTGATAGTTTGTTCGTATCTTGGTGCAATTGTTATCAGATTAATCTCTGTTGGCGTCTTGTAAAACATGAGTTTTATTCTTGTAAATTGTGTTATTAGATATCCGTTACTAAAGTTGATACTAGCTTGCAAAAGTTTTAATGTGTCGAGTCCGATGAGACCATGAAATACATTATGGAATTTGAACAGATAGAATTTCAACATAATAGAGGATGGAGTTTGAACGCTATATTTATGTGCAGATTTTTGGAAAACGGTGGAGACAACAAAAGGGTCAACTTTTATTAAATTTGGAAAGTACTTATTAGCTATTTGAGGATCAATAAATGATTTGGTGGAACCTGAATCAATTAAGAGTTTGATATTATACTCGAGAAAGATGATATAAGAAAGTTCACTACTGTTGGTAGTATTTAAAGAAATTATTGTAGGGTTTATGTTTGTTCGTCGTTTTGGGTCGCATACTGAACATTTGCATCATTACAAGTTTCGTCTACATAGGTTTGAGAATTGTAAGAATCATATGGTTCCTGACAAGAATCATTAGCGATTTCTTGATCAATAATAGTAGAGTTATTATCTAGGCTATCTAATTGTTCAGCCTCTGTATTGAATAGTTCTCCGGCTATCCATTTCTTCTGGGTATTTTGGGGTATAAATGGATGGGGTTGTCGTTGTTGACTCGGATTGAATGTATTCCTTGTTGAGATGCTCATTGGTGCTGGTTTGGGTAGGGGTATGTTAGGATTTGGTTTGAAAACATTCGTTTTTTGAGATCTATTCATAGGAAATTGTTGTTGTTGAAAATTGGGTCTCGGAAACGGCTGAGTGAGTGGTGGTCTTGGAAAGTGTGTATTCTGGAAATTGTTTGAAATCGGAGTTCGATGTGATTGAATGTTGGGTCGTGAATTGAAATTGAAATTTGTTGGGAATCTAGCGAATGGATTTTGGGTCTGAACATTATTAAATGTGTTTGGAGGAGGATTCGTTTGTGTGTTATGAGTAGGTCTCAGAGAGGCTTTAATCGGAGCTTTGAGTTGAAAATATTAAAAGTAGTGTATATTTTCTTCCTATATGACATATTGTAAAGCCATCGGCAAATCGGTTGGCTTCATACATCTAATAGTTGTTCCTAAGGGTTCACGAAGGCCCGATAAAAATGTTTTTAACGTGAGATCCTGGTAAAGTTTTCTCTTTAGGGCTCTTGCCGCATCTGAATTATCGTGACTATACACGTAGCTACAAAGAAGATTAAGCAAATGGAGGCATCGGTCGTAGAATGTTTGGGGACTTTCATTGGGATTCTGTTTGAGCATGACGAGGTCTCTGTTCAAACAGGCTTCGCCACGTTGGTCAGAAAAGTGTCTATAAAGTAGTCTCTTTAAATCTTCCCATGTTCCGGTTCCCTGAATATTCACTCACAGATATTCTAACGAAAGCTTATGATACCAATAATGATTTCTATATAAAGGATTCTTTTCAATTTAGTAATTTTATAAATGAATACCAGATTCCAAATGACTATGTAATTGTCAGTTTTGACGTAGTTTCCCTTTTTACAAATTTACCTTTCCCAGTTGTTTTAGATTGTCTAACCCGTAAATGGAATCATATTAAACAGTTTTGTTCATTAAATCTCGAAACTTTTGAATCAATTCTTCAATTTATTTTCGATTCTAATTTTTTTGATTTTTAATGACCAATATTATAAACAAATATTTGGCACTCCCATGGGTTCAACAATATCACCTATTCTTGTAAATTATGTTTTAGATGAATTAATACAAGTTTCAAAAACTAAAGTTTCATTTACAATACCATTCATTAAAAGATATGTAGATGATTTAATCTTAGCTCTACCCACTAATAGAGTTGATGAAACATTGAATATTTTTAATACCTATAACGAGCATCTTCAATTTACAGTTGAGAAAGAAAATGAACAATGTCTTCCTTTCTTAGATATGATGGTATGTAGAGATAACACCGGTTTATTAAGAACAAAATGGTATAGAAAACCTATATGTAGTAATAGATACATAAACTTCCATTCATATCATCCACAGAAAATAAAAATTAACTTAATTATGGCATTAAAAAACAGAGTGATCAAACTTTCGCATCCTATATATAGAAATGAAAGTTTATCAAAATTGAAAAAAATATTAATTGAGAATTCTTTTCCTATGAAATTGATTAATAAATGTTTAATGCAACCTCAAGTCAATATAGAAAACCCTGAAATAAATCATGAGAACTCTTTAAATGATAATAACAATAATGCCTCTACTACAAATATCCTCCCTATTTATAGATCTTTACCTTATATAGATGAGCTTACTAATAAGTTAGTTAATGTTTTTAGAGGGTATAATGTTATTATTGCAAGAAAAAATATTAAAACCGTATCTAATTTATTTTCCAAAATAAAGACACCTTTAGAAATGACAGAAATGTCTGGGGTAGTATATAAAATAAATTGCCTTGATTGTGAATTATCATATATTGGTCAAACTTCTAGAAGTATTTTAGGAAGAATAACATCCCATAAAAGTGATATAAGATGTAATAAGAAATCTTGTGCCTTGGCTGAACATGCCATCAATAAAAAACATAGTATTGATTTTGATAATACTATTGCTCTTTGTTCTGAGAAAAATTATTTTAAACGTGGTTTCTTAGAAATGATAAATATTAAAAAACATAATAATACTATGAATAAACGTTCAGATATTAATGGATTTAGTTCTATTTATTCTTATATATTAAATCTCTATAATAATAAATTTAATAATTTTTCTCAAAATATTTCTCAAAATTGAAATATATGTGTGAATATAATATGTACCTAGCTCTATATGTAGGTATAGGCTAATTATATTCTCATATCATTTAGTTATATTTGTCAATTTTTTTTCTGTTTTAGTATATTATAATAGATGGGTATATATGCGTTTACAGATTATACTGAAGAAGGATAAAAGTTTATAACAACAAATATTAAGAGTTTCGAGATCTCTAGATCAACTGATTGGTGAGAGAAATTTAGTTGATTCAAAAGGATTTTCATTTCATGTTTAACCTATAGTGAGATATAATACGATGATTTTTTCCTTCCTTGTGTTTCGCCATTTGCTTTTTTGATAACACTATTTAAAATGTATTAAATAACATGGAAAATGTTTAAAATATTCTTAAACGTTGATTTGTGAGAGAAATCAGCTTATCATTATTATTAGCTTCATTGAATGAATGGATGCTTTTCAGGATATTTTATATTGTGTATTTATCGTATTGTGAGAGAATACGATAAAGATGATATATGTTAATATTTCTCTATTAGATATATCTTATATCTTATACTGCAATACCTACGAATTCAGATAGTCTAGTCTGTGTACGGGTATATATTTATTTATATTATGTGTTTCTAAGTCTGTTATGAATATATTTTTTTATATATAATTGAATAATAACTTTTTCTTTTTACTAAACTTATATCTGCCTCAATATTTTTAAGTTTAATGTGTGACTTGTTAAAAAAGAGCTACAAACACAAAGATAACTCCTATTTGGATTTTTTCTAAGAAAACTTGAATCTAGACACTTTCAACTCTAGATATGCTGTTACCATGACATTTATAAATAACTAATGACATTTCTGATTGCTGACTATGAAATCTTTCCTGTTTGTGGTTAATTTTATATAAATTCACGAATGTAAGTACATTAATTAATAATCTATTATGTAGTTAAAAAAATTGTAACGATTTTTAGTTTGCCCCGACGAAGAGAATAAACATTCTCGAAAGCTTGGCATAATCCAAAGAATTTTATTTATTAAATGACTGCATCCCCAACAAAAATCTATTTTATTATATATATATATATATATATATATATATATATATATATATATATATATATATATATATAATTTGCTCCTCTGAAGATGGAAAATAAATTTCCGAAAGCTTAGGACAACTTTATAGAGTGTTCTTTATGATTGCTGCATCCCCAATATACCTTCTGCAAATTTTAATACTGTTCAGCAAATAATAAACTTGTGTATATATATATATATATATATATATATATATATATATATATATATATAAATACAAACGATAACTACAAAGAGTCTGAAAATTTGGTGACATACAAGTCAATGGGGGGCATCCGTCTAAAATATTTTCATGTCAGTAGCGTTTCCGGTTATACCGAAAATCGATGCCAACTTTGTTATTTTACATAGGATACCCTACATATTACCACATTTTTAGATTTCTTGTGTAATTTTGGAAATATTTCACGCATAATGTCCTATACCTGAGTCTAACCGTTTTTGACATAAAATTCTTAGAACTAGATGTGCCTAATTCGCATCCTACTTGCCTTGTAGAAATTGTTGGATATGTGCCAATATATCCCAAAATTACGATTTCAATATTTTCATTGTTAACAATAATTGGTTTATTTCTACGTACTTAAGGCTTTATAGTTCCAAAGTTCTTTTTTCTTTTCTTTTTCTTTTTCAACTTCAAAGATGTGTAGCATTTAATGGAAAATTGACAATTATTTTAAGAGCTACTAATTTTTTGTATAGACAACCTTATACAAAGTTCAAAGTCCACATAACAAACGGGTGTTTCCAATTTAAAAAAAATTACTTTTGACATTGTTTTGGATCTAGTTCAAGCTTCTTTTTTGATTACTCTTTATAAATTATTATCAAAATATCATAAGAATATTGTTAAAGTAGATCTTCTTCTACGAGAAAATTAACCAAAACGAATATTAAAGGCTTCCTCATAGGAAAGATTGATAATTATGTTTTGGACTGTAAACCTAATTTTTGACATAAAATTTGAAATATGTCAAAAATGGTTAGACTTAGGTATAGGACATTATACATAAAATATTCTCAAAATTATACAAAAAATCTAAAAATGCGGTAATATACAGGGTATTCCATTTAAAATACCAAACTGGCATCTATTTCCGGTATAACCGGAAACGCTACTGACATGAAAATATTTTAGACTAAACTAAACTAAAGTAAGTTTTTCTGGACTTACTTATAGACATATAACGACACGCCGTATAAATTTTTCGAAATTCTAAAGTGCGAACGATCGCAATAGGTACATTTCTATAAGAAATTTACCTATAAGGTATAAGATATCTAATGCTACTTGAGATATATTTTCACTTTCCTATGCTATTATAGTAGCTGTATAAGGAAAGTATTGTAATCGTGTAAAATTTTCGGTATCGAGATTTTTACAAATGTTGACGTTTCAGAGTTTTCTTAGTCTAACAAACATATGTTCAACCATTGGTCTGTCTGTCTTTCTGTGACAGCATTATCTCGGGAACGGATCGGTATATTTTGTTACATTCTTTTTTATTTTGTTTGAACCAATACCACTCGCCGGTGGCATCGGAGCCCTTTGCCAACCACATAATAGAACATAGAATAAGTATTTATGACCGAAACGGCTGTACACAATGGAGTTCCCGAAAATTGTTTTATTGCAAACTAGGGACCCGCTGATGCTTTGCACGGTTAACACTAAAATCGTTATTGTGAGTCAACCTTAAAAGATAGACAAGCTTTTTTTGTTAACGTCTTTAAGATATGCAATTCAGTAGTACATTATTTCGAATTATCATATAAAGTTTAGCCAGCGTTTGCAATTCAAGCCCACACAAATATGTTTTTACGACATCACAAATCTTTGACACATTACAAATCTTTGAAATTTTCGGCTTTTCCTTCTTCTTGAATCACTCTGTACTGTTCATTGATGAAAACTGCATTAAAATCCGTTGCCTAATTTAATAGATCTAAGCGTACATACGGCGGGAAGCAACTTTGTTTTATAGTAATCTTTGGTATTACCTTGAAAAACACACTGTATCACACTTTTGCGCTTGTGTCCTGTGTGTATCATATTCATTGTGTATTACTCTTACTCATTTCAGTCAAAATCTTTATAGTGCCTACATAATTATAAAGAAATAACTTCATGCGGACAAGGATTACGCACTATAGGAAGATGTTCGAAGAGGACTCAATAAAGGGGCTTTCAAACCTTTTCAGACATCTCAAAAATGAATGCCGCCCTATAAAAAGGCTCCATTGAGTGCACTGCTCAATCAATAACCTTTCGAATGAATCACTCTTTTGTCGCTTTAGCTGGGCCTTTTGAGGGAGGGTGAATATGATTTTGACTCAATCCACTTTCAGTCTGGTATTAACAAGTGAATATCATTCATATTTTACGACTACACCTATCTAATAGTTATATTAACAAAAAAAAACAGTTATTTTAAACTTGAATTTATGTTAGCAAATGGATACCCACGTACAAAAGTTGTTACGTCAGATGCCTTATTTAGCAGGAAATTCAAAGATAATTTTGAATAATCCAATTTATCTTTTAAAAACAAATTTGTTTTCAGGGTCACTTACCTAAAAGGTGCAAGCAATGTTATAAACAGCTTGTTACAAAATTTATTACCGAATTGCTGGCTTCATAACGAGTAGATGAGTTACTGCAAAATACAAAATAATAATATACTGAATATTGATGAAACACTAAAAAATGTGAAATAAATATTGTTGGATGTCGATTCTCTATTCCAAATTGTGAGTCAATGATGAGAAATAGTGACTTTTCTGAAAAGGTCCATTGGGTTGCTTACTAAAAATTTGTTAAATTTATGGCACTGATAATATATGAATATATGTTTGTTGCATTTATATAAACATATCAAAACTAAATAAAAGATACATTTTATTCGAGATACGCCTACATTACACACTAAACTTTTTATAAACGCAATTGAAATTCAACTAACAGATACTTCAGGGAAATTATTATTATTATAATATATCTTTTTATGGAAACTAAATAATTCTAGAAAGTTGTATTTGCTACTATATTTACTCTCTAACTTAATACCATGAATTGTCAAATTTTCTAAATATTTTCTCATATTCTGGCTAAACGGAAGTTAAAAATCTCTAATTTTCATCATAGCACATACCTATTTTTCTATCGTCATTAAGTAGAAAATTGAATTTTAGGGGAATGTTTATTACACGCTGTTATGTTTTTTCAGGTAATAAGAAAGACATTTGAGATTTTTATAAAATTGTCTATTTTACGAATGACTAAGCGACCTCGGACGTAAATCGCTGTTACTTATACCATGTTTTAGCTGTCAAATTCATAGTTTTGAAAATTGAAGTAAACGTGTGTTACAAAATCCAAATCCAAATGAATCAGTATCCAAAATGTGTCATTTTTGATCTGTTTACTATTTACGGAAGTTGTTATAGAATAGTGGAAAGAACCTGTCCTGAATTTATTGCCAAATATTTTGAGTTAGGTACCTCCAATGAATAGGAATAAATTTTCATTCTTAAGCCAATGTTTATTCTTTCTGGAACAAAAATCCACTCAACAGTAGGATTAAAATAATAACCCAAGTTGAACAGAAAAATTAAGTGAATGCTTTGATATTTAGCATCGAGTTTAGCATTAAGGACACGTTTATTACCTTACCCACAAATCGTAAAATAAATTTCAAAAAAAAAACTACAAGATATGCTCTATGTGTCCACCGTTTTGGTTTCAGCATTCAAAAAAACGTTCCTGAACAGCATAATTTGTGGCTCTTTTTATTTAATTTTCTCTATTAAATCCTAAAGAGATCTAGGTTCTGTTTTATACAGCTCTTCCTTGACTCTTCTCCACAAGTAGAAATCAAGTGGTGTCAAATCCGGCGAACGTGACAGCGAAAGTCGCGAACCTCTATTTCCCCACAACCTATCTTGAAACAAATACTGATTCATTTGAGTAACCGACTGCAAAAAAGGCTTCTCAATTCGACCGTACATATGCTTTTTTATGTTTGTTCGCCCCTTTTGCATAGTAAACGTGCTCCGATTTTGATGATTTTTTTTTAATTTGTAAAAGGAGGATTGAGAATTGGCCCCATTGAAAGAAAATTCAGGAGGTGGTGGGGTCAATTTTTCTAGAAAATTTGAAAATCCGGGTCGACAGAATTAAAGAAAATCCCATATCCGGAAATGTTTAAATTGGAAATTTTTAGAAATCATCATAGGTTTCCGAGTTACAGTCTGAAATATGTTCTCAGCTATGTAGAGGGGGCATTTTTTTCAGAAAAATTTGAAATTTCCAAATTAAAGAAGAGATACTATTCCGCATCATTTAATCTTGGCATTCTTCAAAAAGATCATAGCTTTCCGAGTTACAGAAGTGGGAAACTCTGAAATCTCTGAATAAGTAAGAGTAACGCATTATCTTCTTTGGCGAACGTTGCATGATTTTGATGACTAATGATACACACACAAAAAGTGTGAAATAAATATATTTTACAAAAAATTGAACCGACTCTATTAGTTGGTGCACTGAAAGATACAAAATAATATTAATTCTATTGGTTCTGGTACTTTTGAAGTTGGTGCCAAAATTTTTCAATCTAACTACAACAGCACAACTTCAAAAGTACCAGAACCAATAGAATTAATATTATTTTGCATTTTTCAGTGCACCAACTAATAAAGTCGGTTAAATTTTTTGTAAAAAATATTTATTGTAACAGAGGCTTTGTTCTTCAACTTTCAAAACTATTAGTTTGACAGCTAAAACGTGGTATCAGTAACAGCGATTGTTTTATATCCAGGGTCACTTAGAAATTCTTAAAAAAGGCATTTGCGATAAAAAAATTAAAAAGTCTCAAATATCGTATTTATTATTTAAAAAAAAAACATAAGTGTAATTCCCCTAAGAATCAATTTTCTACCTAATGACTATTGAAAAATAGATAAGTGCTATTAAGAAAAGTCGAGTTTTTTAACTTTTGTCATTGACGAATTGACAATAAAAGAGATATGTATTTTTAAATAGACATCTGTCATGAGAACTTTTTGCAGTAGAATTCACTTAAGTCAAAAACTATGACAGATAACTTATACCAACTGGGGCTTTTCATACTTAAATAAATGCGCGTAATTCAATTATTGAATAAAAAACAAAATAAATTTAATACAATTTCCGGTGTAACCGGAAGTTCTACCATCTTGTAAATATTTCCACTAGGTGGGCAACGTTGATTTTAGCCAGGGCCATGATTCATATTTCTGTCTCAATTTATAAGTGAAAATATTCGAATGGGCATGTTGAAAAAATCACCCTGTATATAAGGGACAATTTTGTGAATAATAATAATTATGACTATATATTTCATACAACAGACAATAATTTTATAGACGGTGCCAAACGTCTTGTATAAACATGCTAGTAAGAGTGGTATTGAAAATCCTAAACCCATAAGCGCTATTAGATTACGCAAACATTTGGCAACTGTGACTCAGTTACTTCAGTTTTCAGAGTGACTTAGAACAACTATCTAGATTCATGGGGCCCTTCAGACACATTTTAATCTTTATAGACTCTCCGATCGTTTCTACCAGACAGCAAAACCATCCAAATTGTTGCTTCTTGCATCTCAAAGAGGATTAGGAAAATATAAGGGCTTAGACTTAATATAAACATTGATTCAGCTCCCATTTACGAAAACATTCAAATAGATTATATTCTAGATGAACGATTACCGGATGTGGCGGTACAGACCATCAGCGATGGCATAACTATAAATTCTAATAATGAGTATATTCCCAGACAAGAATAAATTTAAAACATATGAAACAACCACGGTTACTTGTACACGAAAAAATTATGGCGTAATATTTATGTGACCACCTAAAGTGTCCTAAGGAGAGTGAATTAAATGTATTTTTAGAAGAACATTTCGGCTTATTTAACAATGGAATAACTTCCATAAAATCAGTTGTTTGGGACTTTTATACTGGAAAACTCATTGCACTTACCTAATACCCTGTGAATAACGTTTTCCGTTTCTGTTTTATTATTATTACTAGCTGTTTTACACGGCATCTCGGGCATATACTTTGTTAGATTGTGCTACGGAACCATAAAGTCATAAAAGCCTTGAGTATGGAACCGTTCTACTTCAAAGTCCTACTACCATGTAGAACAATCCATTCACAGACACAAAGAGAGAACAGAATAGGAGGCCCCGTCACACTTACAGCCGCTACCAGTTTATATTCTAATAACACTCTACATCATACTTGGTAAAAAGACCATTAAAATCCAGCCAACGAATTATATACAATAGACTTTCAGGTACGGAAACCACCACAAAGAGTCCCACAGGGACTGAAAATTTTACAGTAATTTGACTAAGGTTTTATAAACACGTGTGCTAAATTGGGTTGGGATATCTTGAATACTGTAAGAGCCCAAACGGCACATTCACACCCACTCATGCAAACTCAACATATTTGCTGTTTTTAGTACTCCAATAATAATTAAATATTCAATGATGCATACATATATTCAAACTTTGCTAAATTATAAGCAGTATGTAAGTTTGGCAACAACGCATGAGTCAGGTTTGTCAACAGAAATCCATAAAGTTGTATATTTGGCTCAGATTGGATATAAGTATCTAGTGGCTCAGGACTGCACAAAAATGAGTCAATATATAAGAATAAAAAAATAATGAAAAAAATGTTTTAGCGGATGTATATTATGGTAAATCGTTACACTTAAGCATATAAATGAACTGAAAATTGTCAAAAATATTTCCATTAATATTTAGAGTGTGGCTCAGTATAGTATGAAATATTTAGTGACCTGGGTTTGATAGAAAGATCTATATATATTCAAGGGTAGTTGTTGCTGACAGATTAGTAATTAAATCAAATTGTGGGGACGCAGCAAAATTGAAAGAATACTCTTTAAAGTGATATCCAAGCTTTCGGTAATTTATTCATCATTACCATCCTCAGGGAAACTGAAAGAATACAACACAGTCAATAAATTTAAAAAATAATCATAAACAACTTATACTTTTACGAGATTGATTATAAAAAAGTGATAAAAACAATTGAAAACATTGCACGGACATTGAATAATAAATAATATCTTGACATTCACTATACACACTAAGATACAAACCTATGTATATAAAATTATTTAAAATGATTGATAATAAACATTTAGGTGTTGTTATTAATGTTTACATTATGGCTATGCAGGCGACAACCCAAAACTATAATATAAAAGTCATCAGATAGGCAACTTAATGTGATTGACACCTTATAAATCTGGGAAATTTGATTTTCAATCTTCCTAATGAGATGACAGCAAATGTTTATATAATCCACCAAGATTTTGCATATCTTTTCTTGTATTAATGCAAGCATTTGTTTTGAAGATTCGGGCCATTTCCAAGAACAGTCTCTTTCTTTCCATCGGTTCATGATCCAACACTTTGACAGCCTCATTTTTCAAAGAAAATACATGATCTGCCAGTGAACATCTCTCGTGGTGTAATCTGGAGTCACTCCTGTGCCCTATTATTCGAGTGGATAGCATAGCTGAAGTTTGACCAATGTATATTTTATTACAATCAGAACAAGGTATGCTATAGACCACTCCCGATTGATACAACAATGGAGTTTTATCTTTCAGTCTAGAATATAATGAACCCAATTGCAGTACGTTTTTGTTGGCAACTTTTATATTGTTAAATGCGCTAAAAATCTTTGTGAGCTGTGGAGTGATTTCCCTAATGTAGGGCAAACTCACATATATAGGATTAATAATTATTGCGTCATTGTTGGATGAAATTATTATCTGTGTTAACAGGTTGACTTAGTACATTGTTCCCATCTAATATTGAGTTGTTATGCAATTCGTTATGTATGGTATATGTTGTGTTACATAAAATGTGTTTTACCAACCTTGGAGGATAACCATTCTTGATAAATAGATCTGCTAAGATACGTAGATTCTTGATATGAAAATAGTGATCTGCGATGTTGAGTATTCTATTTTTCATTTGTTTCAAAAGGTTCAGTTTCATGTTATATTTATGATAAGACTGGAAATTTAAGTATCGACCGGAACTACACTCCTTTCTGTACCAATCTGCCAGAATGGTGTTATCAGGACAGCGAACAAGTCGCGTATCCAAAAAAGGGACAGAATGATCGACATCTTCGGTTTCAATAGTAAATTGAATATATGGGTCATAACTATTAAATGTGAATAAAATCTCATGAATACCATCATTTGGCAAAGCCACTATTAGATCGTCTACATATTTCTTTATGGAAAAGGGTCTGAAGAATAGAATCGATAAAACAATGTCTAACAAATCATCCATAACATAGGCTGCCAAAATGGGAGAAATACATGCACCCATAGAAGTGCCAAATTGTTGCTTGTAGAACTTACCATCAAAGGAGAAGTATGTGTTATCAAATAAGAAGGAAATTAGTTCAAAAAAATGTTCCCTATGTAAATTACAATGGAGTTTTATGTTTGACCATTTATTATTTAATGCTCGTAGTACTGAATCTAAATGTACGTTACTGAATAAGGAAATCACATCTAAACTAGCAATTATGTAACCTGGTGGTAGCTGCATTTTATTGAATAATTTCGAAACTGCAAATGAATCCTTTATATAATAGTCATTATTATAATCGTATGCTGCTGTCAAAATGTTAGTCAAAAAGAAGCGATATTATCTGTTGGTGCACCAATAGATGCAACAATCGGTCTAAGTGATAAAGTAGGCTTATGGATTTGGGGGAGATGCCAGTGTAACAAGTTAAATTCTTTCTTAATACCGAGTCAATTTGCGCCGTGTCTGTTAAACACTTTACAAGAATGTTTGCTTTTCTTTGTATACTTAAAGAAGGATCAGTAGGAATTTCAGAATAAATTTCTAAATTATCTAATATGCCCCTGCACAGATGTTTATAGTGTTCAACATTCATAATAACTGTAACATTACCCTTGTCTGAATTCGTTACAAAGATTCCAGTATGTCGTTTTTTTTATACAAATTTCTAAAAAAAGGATTGATGGTAATTGATCTATTCAATTGATTGCTTATGGTATTAGTAGCCCTCGAAATTGTGATAACTTTTTGATCTTCATCCTCAATGAATGATGTAATATAATCAATGTCTGATAATAACTTGACAATGGAGACATCCTTTTTTATATCAGGTTGAATGCAAAATTTAGGACCTAAAGATAAAAACTGGGCAACGTCATCAGGAATGTCAATGCCACTTAGGTTCTTTATCCAGTTATTTTGACTCACTAAACTAGATTTTTGAAATTTGATTTTCAATAAGTCTAACTTTTTAATGTTACTGGTTTTGACTCTGTGAAAAATTTTGTTAAACTGCCTCTGTTGTTTGGCCTCAAAATTTACAAAAATAAACTCAGATGTTAAAGAGATGATTTCATATTTTAGGTGATTTAATCTATATTCTAAATATTGAATTGTTTTATGAGTATGTGATTTTTCAAGATTTAATATTCTTCTCATTAGTATTAATTGTTCCATTTTAGTGTCTTGTATGTTTTGTATAGCCATTAGGTTTTGTATGGGTTGTGTGACATGTCTAATATGGTTGGGGTAGATGTTATGTTTTCTGTATTGTATTCCTTTGCCAACTTTGTTTTTGTTTTTGACCAATTTTTAAATCCATTTACTGCAATGTGTCCAAATTGTGATCTGATGTTTTGGTAGAACCCCATGACCTTCAGAAATATTCAAGGGTAGTTGTTACTGACAGATAAGTAATAAAATCAAATTGTGGGGACGCAGCAAAATTGAAAGAATACTCTTCAAAAATCAAATCAAAAATACAATACGAACTTAACTTTACATGACTGTATGAATCTAGACTCACAAGTTGACTGACACATTCGCCAGAAGATTCACAAGTGATGTCGTTAGCTGGAGATCTAGTATTTAGACAATCCAAAATGTTTAATCATCATAAAAATATAAAAGAACGTAACTAAATACAATAGGTCTTTTCTCTTAAGGATAAATCGAAACTTCTACAAATATTATAAATATCGAATGGGCATGTTGAAAAAATCACCCTGTATATAAGGGACAATTTTGTGAATAATAATAATTATGACTATATATTTCATACAACAGACAATAATTTTATAGACGGTGCCAAACGTCTTGTATAAACATGCTAGTAAGAGTGGTATTGAAAATCCTAAACCCATAAGCGCTATTAGATTACGCAAACATTTGGCAACTGTGACTCAGTTACTTCAGTTTTCAGAGTGACTTAGAACAACTATCTAGATTCATGGGGCCCTTCAGACACATTTTAATCTTTATAGACTCTCCGATCGTTTCTACCAGACAGCAAAACCATCCAAATTGTTGCTTCTTGCATCTCAAAGAGGATTAGGAAAATATAAGGGCTTAGACTTAATATAAACATTGATTCAGCTCCCATTTACGAAAACATTCAAATAGATTATATTCTAGATGAACGATTACCGGATGTGGCGGTACAGACCATCAGCGATGGCATAACTATAAATTCTAATAATGAGTATATTCCCAGACAAGAATAAATTTAAAACATATGAAACAACCACGGTTACTTGTACACGAAAAAATTATGGCGTAATATTTATGTGACCACCTAAAGTGTCCTAAGGAGAGTGAATTAAATGTATTTTTAGAAGAACATTTCGGCTTATTTAACAATGGAATAACTTCCATAAAATCAGTTGTTTGGGACTTTTATACTGGAAAACTCATTGCACTTACCTAATACCCTGTGAATAACGTTTTCCGTTTCTGTTTTATTATTATTACTAGCTGTTTTACACGGCATCTCGGGCATATACTTTGTTAGATTGTGCTACGGAACCATAAAGTCATAAAAGCCTTGAGTATGGAACCGTTCTACTTCAAAGTCCTACTACCATGTAGAACAATCCATTCACAGACACAAAGAGAGAACAGAATAGGAGGCCCCGTCACACTTACAGCCGCTACCAGTTTATATTCTAATAACACTCTACATCATACTTGGTAAAAAGACCATTAAAATCCAGCCAACGAATTATATACAATAGACTTTCAGGTACGGAAACCACCACAAAGAGTCCCACAGGGACTGAAAATTTTACAGTAATTTGACTAAGGTTTTATAAACACGTGTGCTAAATTGGGTTGGGATATCTTGAATACTGTAAGAGCCCAAACGGCACATTCACACCCACTCATGCAAACTCAACATATTTGCTGTTTTTAGTACTCCAATAATAATTAAATATTCAATGATGCATACATATATTCAAACTTTGCTAAATTATAAGCAGTATGTAAGTTTGGCAACAACGCATGAGTCAGGTTTGTCAACAGAAATCCATAAAGTTGTATATTTGGCTCAGATTGGATATAAGTATCTAGTGGCTCAGGACTGCACAAAAATGAGTCAATATATAAGAATAAAAAAATAATGAAAAAAATGTTTTAGCGGATGTATATTATGGTAAATCGTTACACTTAAGCATATAAATGAACTGAAAATTGTCAAAAATATTTCCATTAATATTTAGAGTGTGGCTCAGTATAGTATGAAATATTTAGTGACCTGGGTTTGATAGAAAGATCTATATATATTCAAGGGTAGTTGTTGCTGACAGATTAGTAATTAAATCAAATTGTGGGGACGCAGCAAAATTGAAAGAATACTCTTTAAAGTGATATCCAAGCTTTCGGTAATTTATTCATCATTACCATCCTCAGGGAAACTGAAAGAATACAACACAGTCAATAAATTTAAAAAATAATCATAAACAACTTATACTTTTACGAGATTGATTATAAAAAAGTGATAAAAACAATTGAAAACATTGCACGGACATTGAATAATAAATAATATCTTGACATTCACTATACACACTAAGATACAAACCTATGTATATAAAATTATTTAAAATGATTGATAATAAACATTTAGGTGTTGTTATTAATGTTTACATTATGGCTATGCAGGCGACAACCCAAAACTATAATATAAAAGTCATCAGATAGGCAACTTAATGTGATTGACACCTTATAAATCTGGGAAATTTGATTTTCAATCTTCCTAATGAGATGACAGCAAATGTTTATATAATCCACCAAGATTTTGCATATCTTTTCTTGTATTAATGCAAGCATTTGTTTTGAAGATTCGGGCCATTTCCAAGAACAGTCTCTTTCTTTCCATCGGTTCATGATCCAACACTTTGACAGCCTCATTTTTCAAAGAAAATACATGATCTGCCAGTGAACATCTCTCGTGGTGTAATCTGGAGTCACTCCTGTGCCCTATTATTCGAGTGGATAGCATAGCTGAAGTTTGACCAATGTATATTTTATTACAATCAGAACAAGGTATGCTATAGACCACTCCCGATTGATA
This sequence comes from Crioceris asparagi, assembly GCA_958507055.1. Lineage (NCBI taxonomy): Eukaryota > Metazoa > Arthropoda > Insecta > Coleoptera > Chrysomelidae > Crioceris > Crioceris asparagi. The sequence goes on along the minus strand of OY293828.1, from coordinate 48,489,169 downwards.
CAACAATGGAGTTTTATCTTTCAGTCTAGAATATAATGAACCCAATTGCAGTACGTTTTTGTTGGCAACTTTTATATTGTTAAATGCGCTAAAAATCTTTGTGAGCTGTGGAGTGATTTCCCTAATGTAGGGCAAACTCACATATATAGGATTAATAATTATTGCGTCATTGTTGGATGAAATTATTATCTGTGTTAACAGGTTGACTTAGTACATTGTTCCCATCTAATATTGAGTTGTTATGCAATTCGTTATGTATGGTATATGTTGTGTTACATAAAATGTGTTTTACCAACCTTGGAGGATAACCATTCTTGATAAATAGATCTGCTAAGATACGTAGATTCTTGATATGAAAATAGTGATCTGCGATGTTGAGTATTCTATTTTTCATTTGTTTCAAAAGGTTCAGTTTCATGTTATATTTATGATAAGACTGGAAATTTAAGTATCGACCGGAACTACACTCCTTTCTGTACCAATCTGCCAGAATGGTGTTATCAGGACAGCGAACAAGTCGCGTATCCAAAAAAGGGACAGAATGATCGACATCTTCGGTTTCAATAGTAAATTGAATATATGGGTCATAACTATTAAATGTGAATAAAATCTCATGAATACCATCATTTGGCAAAGCCACTATTAGATCGTCTACATATTTCTTTATGGAAAAGGGTCTGAAGAATAGAATCGATAAAACAATGTCTAACAAATCATCCATAACATAGGCTGCCAAAATGGGAGAAATACATGCACCCATAGAAGTGCCAAATTGTTGCTTGTAGAACTTACCATCAAAGGAGAAGTATGTGTTATCAAATAAGAAGGAAATTAGTTCAAAAAAATGTTCCCTATGTAAATTACAATGGAGTTTTATGTTTGACCATTTATTATTTAATGCTCGTAGTACTGAATCTAAATGTACGTTACTGAATAAGGAAATCACATCTAAACTAGCAATTATGTAACCTGGTGGTAGCTGCATTTTATTGAATAATTTCGAAACTGCAAATGAATCCTTTATATAATAGTCATTATTATAATCGTATGCTGCTGTCAAAATGTTAGTCAAAAAGAAGCGATATTATCTGTTGGTGCACCAATAGATGCAACAATCGGTCTAAGTGATAAAGTAGGCTTATGGATTTGGGGGAGATGCCAGTGTAACAAGTTAAATTCTTTCTTAATACCGAGTCAATTTGCGCCGTGTCTGTTAAACACTTTACAAGAATGTTTGCTTTTCTTTGTATACTTAAAGAAGGATCAGTAGGAATTTCAGAATAAATTTCTAAATTATCTAATATGCCCCTGCACAGATGTTTATAGTGTTCAACATTCATAATAACTGTAACATTACCCTTGTCTGAATTCGTTACAAAGATTCCAGTATGTCGTTTTTTTTATACAAATTTCTAAAAAAAGGATTGATGGTAATTGATCTATTCAATTGATTGCTTATGGTATTAGTAGCCCTCGAAATTGTGATAACTTTTTGATCTTCATCCTCAATGAATGATGTAATATAATCAATGTCTGATAATAACTTGACAATGGAGACATCCTTTTTTATATCAGGTTGAATGCAAAATTTAGGACCTAAAGATAAAAACTGGGCAACGTCATCAGGAATGTCAATGCCACTTAGGTTCTTTATCCAGTTATTTTGACTCACTAAACTAGATTTTTGAAATTTGATTTTCAATAAGTCTAACTTTTTAATGTTACTGGTTTTGACTCTGTGAAAAATTTTGTTAAACTGCCTCTGTTGTTTGGCCTCAAAATTTACAAAAATAAACTCAGATGTTAAAGAGATGATTTCATATTTTAGGTGATTTAATCTATATTCTAAATATTGAATTGTTTTATGAGTATGTGATTTTTCAAGATTTAATATTCTTCTCATTAGTATTAATTGTTCCATTTTAGTGTCTTGTATGTTTTGTATAGCCATTAGGTTTTGTATGGGTTGTGTGACATGTCTAATATGGTTGGGGTAGATGTTATGTTTTCTGTATTGTATTCCTTTGCCAACTTTGTTTTTGTTTTTGACCAATTTTTAAATCCATTTACTGCAATGTGTCCAAATTGTGATCTGATGTTTTGGTAGAACCCCATGACCTTCAGAAATATTCAAGGGTAGTTGTTACTGACAGATAAGTAATAAAATCAAATTGTGGGGACGCAGCAAAATTGAAAGAATACTCTTCAAAAATCAAATCAAAAATACAATACGAACTTAACTTTACATGACTGTATGAATCTAGACTCACAAGTTGACTGACACATTCGCCAGAAGATTCACAAGTGATGTCGTTAGCTGGAGATCTAGTATTTAGACAATCCAAAATGTTTAATCATCATAAAAATATAAAAGAACGTAACTAAATACAATAGGTCTTTTCTCTTAAGGATAAATCGAAACTTCTACAAATATTATAAATAAAATACTTAGTAATGTCTTTTTGGAGGCCAAACTGGATTAATAACTAACAATGATCTTTATGGTAACTTGCTGACTACTGGTCGGCATCTATGGCACGTAAACATCCTTATCAATTCTGTTATCTTCTTAAAACTGCGTCTTGCAGATGTAATATGATGATATTATGAATTATAATATTTAAAAATAATACTTTATTTCAATGACTTTAAATAATATTGCAAATATAACTTCATATAACATATATATATATATATATATATATATATATATATATATATATATATATATATATATGTATATATATATATATATATACCTATATATTTATTTATTTATTTATTTATTTATTCACCAGAAAATGTTGGGGAGTAGTATTTTCCAGTAAACCCGCCCCCGATGTAAAATTTAACAACCAGTTACAATCGCGTTGTTGTCACAGTGTTGCCACTGTCTACATGTAGTCCATTGGACCTTCTCTATTAAATAAGTGAAAATAGCTATTTTATAAAGAACATGTTACAAAAGGTATGAAGTAATTTTTGCTTCTACCCCTTGCCAAATGTTATCAATAGATATCTCAGCTGTGTCATCTGCAAATGATATGATTGTATCATTAGGCATGTCAGTAAGTAAATCGTTGACGTAAATGATGAATAGCGAGGTCCCAGTATAGTTCCATCTGGCACACCAACACTAACTTTAGACCAGTCACTCGCACAATCATTTACTACAGTTCTTTGATATCTATCCATGAGATAACTTTCAATAATACTGTAAGCTTTTCCTCTAATGTTATAGTTATATAATTTATTTAATAGTATATTATGGTTAACAGTATCGAAAGCTTTCGCAAGATCCAAGAAGGTATTAGCTATTGGGGTGCTCTCATCTAACTTTTCATAAATCACATTAGTCAAATATGTCAACGCATCGTTGGTACCAATATTTTTTAAGAAACCATATTGTCTTTTGGATAATATATTATTTTATTTATGAATTTTAGGATTCTGTTACAGATTACTCTTTTAAAAAATTTAGCTATATTGGAGATCAATGAGATGGGCCTGTAATTTGAGATTTGGTGCTTGTTATTTGCTTTATATATTGGCTTGATTTCAGCTTTTTTAGAGAATCTTTATTATATGGACTAATGAATCTATAATGAATTTAGTTAATATTTTGATTGTTTTCGCATTGATGCTGTCAACTCCTCCAGTCTTGAATTTTAGATTTTCAATCAGGGTGTTAACTTTATTCGCGCCTGTTGGTGCAATTAAGATAGTATTGGGATTAATAGGAAGATACTTGATTCTTGATCCGAGTGGTTTTAAAATTTTGTTTCTCAATTGTTCCCCAATATTGCTAAAATAGAAATTCATTGAATTTGAAACCTTATGAGGTTCATAAATTTTTAGGTTAATGTTATAACTATCAAAAATATATTCGATATTTTCTACTTTCTTAGGATCCTTGCTAAGCGCTTCTGATTCACAATATTTCATAAATTTCTTGGGTTATTTTAAACTTGTTCACTCTCAAATCTAAGCTTAGCCTCTTTGATTACCTTCTCTAATACTTTCATATACTATCCATATTCATCTCTCAGGACTTGATTTTTTGGTTCTAATTGCCACATCTTATATAAAAATTCTTTATTTTTACATGAAATCATTAGAGCTTTAGTAATCCATTCTTTCCTATAAACTATCTTCCTACATTAATGATAGAAGTGCTTTCAGACAATTTGTCTTGTATATATATCACTACACCATCTGTTATGGTTATATTTCTATTGTTATAAAATATTTTGTACCCTGTTATATCAAAAAAATTATAATAAAGTATACGAGTTTCTGTACAGACTATAACGCACGGTTTAACTTCGAGGCTCTCAATAAATGTTGTTAGCTTTGTGTAATTTGCATTCAGACTTCTTATATTCACATATAATATAATATAATTATTGCTTATTACAAATTTATTTTGTGAATCTAGATCATGGCAGACTTCTTCTTTCTTAACAAGATCCATCTGCATATCATTTATTAAATCCAAGTACTGATACATTTTTATATAGAGATTTAAACTTGATTGAAAATAAAATTAAAAAGTCTTATATAAGTATTATAATATTGTTTAAGAGAGGTTTCTAAAAGTTTATTTGTATTTATATTAAATTGGATTGTCGACCTATTACCAGTTTCTGCTGTATCATAATACATGTACTGTGGCACATCTGGCTTGCAAGGAGAATCCGTCATTTCGATCTGTTTCCTTATGTTATTCTTCAGAATTTCCCTGGCGTTGGTATCATATGAAAGATGATTAAAGTTTAAACATGAAGTCTTATTTTTACATTTCTTTGCATTATGGTTATATCCTCCACAGTTCCGGCATAGATTTGCATCAATGGTATCAAAAACTTTACAGCTTTGATTTCCAACAAATAATTTATTATTATGATCCTTAATGTGTTGGTAGATTTTAGAAGACACTTCAATGATTGCTGTTCTTTTTTTAGTGTTAGGATTAACGTATATATGTATTGCTTTTATTTTGTCAACACTCTGTTCGAAATTCCTAATATTTATGCCTGTCTCCAGGTCGCTTATTTCCATATTTGAGCAGTTATCTATTCCAACAATTTCAATTCTAGGATTTTTTATTTCTTCCTTCTCTATTATTATTTTATTACCCAATTCGTTATTTAATAATTTAGTTGTTACATTTATACTTTGTTCATTCATACAATTTATTACAATTTTTTCTGGGCTTTTGGTATTTATAAATTTTTGTTTGTATTGTTTTTTCATTTGTGCATAACTGATTTTTTAACTTCATTATTGGCATTTCCGTCTCTCGTTCTAATAATTATTTTGGGAATTCTCTTCGATTTTGATTTGCAATTCGGATAATTTATTATTTCAGCATAAGATTTTTGCTTACCTTGGTTGTTCTCTTTCTCTTTGGTTAACAGCTCCTCTAACAGCTTGACGTTATCCTCTAGAGTTGAATTAATCTTTCTTAATAAGGCATTTTCAATCTTCACACTTTCACTATCATCTTCAATCATAGTTTTTTTATTAAGCACAGAGTAAGAATGTTTGGTTTCATTCACCAGTTATAGCTCCTTTTGGCAATCCTCTTTTTTGGTAGTTATTATTTAAGCGACTAAAAATTTCACTGATTCACTAAGGTCATCATCAATGGTTTTCGAGGTAAGCTTACTATGTTCGTAATTTGGGCACATAACCAAGGGATCTCATATATATTTTATATTATTCAACTTTTTAAATTCACTACTGCGGTAAACATTTTGACAAATAATACACACTACTGTAGCCACTCTTTGCGTAGGGTGGCAAATATAAAAATTTTCAGAGCACTTATCAGGTGGATCATTCGCCTCCGGCGCCATCTTGTTATATATTGAATCAAGAGTTTTAATTTTATAGGCATTTTGACTGCAACCCCAATCATTAAAAATTCATTATATATATACCTTCGAATTTATCCATCTTCTGAACCAGATTGTTTCTATAGTTAATATATATACATATACTTATATGTTTATGCGATGGCTTGCTATCACACAACTCTGTTTCCAGCATATGTTTACACTTGGCGCCCTTTCATAAAATAATCATGACAGCGTGCTTATATAAGGCAAGTCTTAAATTTTTCGATTTTATTTTGCCGACTTCTAAGCGCTCGGCCATGTTGCCATATTAATTTACCTTATAATTTCTATCTGTGAAGTCTAAAATATATGCAATGTCTGAATCTGCAGAGCTATTAAATTGAACAGTGGGTACAGGTGGCATTTTTTCGTTTTCTCTAAAAACAGCGCGATTGATCGCTCTTACGCTAGGAATTTTCGAAAATTATATATTGCACCGGATTTCCTGATAGATATTAGATATTTCTAGAGTACTTTCCATGAATTTGAAAAAGTTCTATTGAGTAACAAGCAAAAAAATCTAAATACCGAAATGGGGATAGCCAACCACTTTGGCAAAAATTAAATATTTCATCGAAGTTCCTGGTAGATAGGGAATAGCTCTAGAGTAATTTGTAAAAAAAATAATACTTTTATGGAATTTCGTGAAAAAGACTCAAAATACCAAAATGATAATAACGACTACTTTAGCGAAAAATAATAGAAAAATAAAAAATTGTGTAACAGTTCTGTTCAGAGTTGTCTTTAGTATTCTAAAATTTCTATCGAAAATAATTATATTTTTTCTGTAGATTTATTAATTCATAAGAAAAAAATATATTGTCGAAAAACAGAAGAAAATCCCACAATAGTGCTGTTTACAGATCTCAATACAACTAGGAGTTCTATCGAAAATAGTGATACTATTTTTCATTACAATTATTAATTTATAAAATATTACAAAAAGCTTGAATCTTAATTTTTCTTCTTTCATTATTCATTATTTTCAAATTTGACAAAATAGAAAAATAAAACAGTTCTGTTCGAAGTTCTTGTTAGTATTGCAAGAGCTTTATGGAAAATTCTTATAACATATTGTAACGTGCAAAGGGGAACAGCCGCCGGTATTGGCTACAAAGTAGCGGCATCCGTTTGAAGTAAGCGCGCGATATATGCTGTGGTTGGAAATACCAAAAGCGGCGTTAACAAAGAGAGCGACGGCAACAGTCGGCGTCTTCTGTTAAAATGCCGACAAAACGAAATTCGAGAAGCGTACAGTGGCGGCTTTCGTGTCAAAGACCAGAAGCCGCCCGAATGCTCTGGATCCTTTATCGGGTATATATATGGGAGAATTTTCGGCAAGAAGACAGAATGAAAAAGGCAGTGCGAATAAATAGAATAGTCCGAGTAAGTTAGAGAGAATATAGTAAAGTTAAGTTGTAATTTATATTATTTTGAGTGTAAATAAAGTTAATTTAATAACTCTAAATTAGTCTCACTTATCTGCGAACCCGCATACGCAACAATATTCTGTAGATTTAGTATGTAATTCATAAAATAATTGAAAGAAACTAAATTATTGAATAACAAAAAAAATCCCACAATAGCTTTGCTTGCAGTTCTCGCTAGCACTATAAGACTTCTATCGAAAACCTAAATACCATTTTTCTAAAAATTAGTAATTCATAAGATATTCAAAAAAAACTTAAATTTTCATTGTTCTTTTTACCATTGTTAAATTGAACAGTGGGTACAGGTGGCAGTTTTTCGTTTTCTCTAAAAGCAGCGCGATTGATCGCTCTTACGCTAGGAATTTTCGAAAATTATATATTGCATCGGATTTCCTGGTAGATATTAGATAGTTCTAGAGTACTTTCCATGAATTTGAAACAGTTCTATTGAGTAACAATCAAAAAATTCAAAATACCGAAATGGGGGTAGCCAACCACTTTGGCAAAAATTAAATATTTCATCGAAGTTCCTGGTAGATAGGGAATAGCTCTAGAGTAATTTGTAAAAAAAGTAATACCTTTATGGAATTTCGTGAAAAAGACTCAAAATACCAAAATGATAATAACGACTACTTTTGCGAAAAATAATAGAAAAATAAAAAATTGTGTAACAGTTCTGTTCAGAGTTGTCTTTAGTATTCTAAAATTTCTTTCGAAAATAATTATATTTTTTCTGTAGATTTATTAATTCATAAGAAAAAAATTATATTGTTGAAAAACAGAAGAAAATCCCACAATAGTGCTGTTTACAGATCTCAATACAACTAGGAGTTCTATCGAAAATAGTGATACCATTTTTCATTAGAATTATTAATTTATAAGATATTAAAAAAAGCTTGAATTTTAATTTTTCTTCTTTCATTATTCATTACTTTCAAATTTGAAAAAATAGAAAAATAAAACAGTTCTGTTCGAAGTTCTTGTTAGTATTGCAAGAGCTTTATCGAAAATTCTTATAACATATTCTGTAGATTTAGTATGTAATTCATAAAATACTTGAAAGAAACTAAATTGAAAAACAAAAAAAATCCCACAATAGCTTTTGCTTCTCTCGCTAGCACTATAAGACTTCTATCGAAAACCTAAATACAATTTTTCTAAAAATTAGTAATTCATAAGATATTCAAAAAAAAACTTAAATTTTCATTGTTCTTTTTACCATTGTTCTAAGAAATGTGGAAAAGTTGAAAATTTAAAACAGTTCTGTTCGAAGTTTTCGTTAAAAAAAAATTACAATAGTTATGTTAGGATATCCAAAAAGTATCTTTATGAAATGAAATCTATCTATCTAATATACCCGACAAGCAAAATTTGGTAGAGAGTAAACCAACAGCGGAATAATGTCCGCGATGTGATGATGAGTGCTTTGTTGCCACCTGCTACTAATAATTAGACGTTCCTAAAGATAGCAGAGCAAAGTGAGCAGAATCCAAAATACATATTTGGTGCTTATGTAGCTAATAATTGTATTGATAGATATTTAAAAAAATTATGACAATTAATTTCGGAATACAGCACTTAATTAGCCCTACAAGCACTAAAAAGAAGTTATCAAAAAAGTTGATGTTAAAGGTTGACACTTTTCAGAAAACTATAAGAGCAATCAATTTCGGTCTACAGCACTTAACTAGCAATTAATTAGCTCTAAAGCATTAATAAAGTTGATTTTTTAAATCAAAGCATCCATCTTCCAAAAAACAATGAGTAATTAATTTCGCGACAGCACTTGGTTAACACTTAATTAGCCCAGCAAGCACTAAGAAAGGGTTGTCAAGACAGTTAATTTTTGAAGGTTGCTGTGCTAGCTAAGATCATTTTCCTGAAAACTATATGAGCAATTAATTTTGAAGTACAGCACTTAATTAGCTCTGCCAGCACTAAAAAAGATTAAAGAAATATTTCTAAAAGCAAAAACAAAGTGCATTAATTTCGGAATACAGCACATAATTAGCACTAAATTAGCCCAACAAGCACTAAAAATAGATTATCAAAAAATCTGAATTTTAAAGGTTGCTGCGCTAGCTTCAGTATTAAGCGAGTAGAGAAGCGATTTTCGAAACAGCAGTTTATTTCGGAATGTAGCACTTGTAGCACTATGAAAAGGGCTTTTCTTCCAGAAGAGATAACCAAGATTTTTTTAACTTGGCTATTTCATATTTGGCTCCAGTGTCAATGTCCATAAAGTTAGCAGAGCAAGGTCAACAGATCACAGGTTTCTTAACATCATAATTAAAGGCTAATTAGATGCTAATTAAGTGCGAAAACCGCGATTTGAATGCTTTTCAACTTTTTCCGGAAATTGAAGATCTGCTAACTTTAGGTAAAATTAGCAGATCATGGCCAAAAATCATAGTATACTCATCCATCCTAATTAAAAATTAAAGGCTCATTAAATGCTCGGAGAAAAAGTGTAAAACATTTTCGATTTTTTAATTTTTTTATTTTTTTTCGGGTAATGTTTGAAATCAGCAGATCAAGACCGGAAATCATAGTATACAGCTCAGAATCGTTGTAAAACCTAATTGGTAATTAAAGGCTTATTAAATGCTCTGAGAAAAAGTCAAAATTTTATTGAAAAAAATTTCAAAAACCATTTATTTTTATTTTTTTCTGACAAAGATCGAACTCAGCAGACCAAGGCAGGAAATCATAGTATACAGATAGGGATCGTTGTAAAACCTAATTGGTAATTAAAGGCTTAATAAATGCTCAATCGAAACGCCCACTTATTTTTTTGAAAATTTGGGATCTGCTAACTTCATCTAGATGAAGTTAGCAGATCATGGTCGGAGATCATAGTATATAAATCGGCATCGTTGTTAAACCTAATAAATAATTAAAGGCTCATTAAATGCTCTAAGAGAAAGTCCGAAGCTTTTCCGAAGAAAAATTGTTTAAATTTTTTTCTTGACAAAGTTCGAGCTCAGCAGATCATGTCTTAAAATCGTAGTAAACAGATCGGGATCGTTGTAAAAACTTATTATTAATTTAAGGCTCATTAAATGCTCTAAGAAAAAGCACACATCAATCGAAAAGCCCACTTATTTTTTTGGAAATTTGGGATTTTAGATGAAGTTAGCAGATCATGGTCGGAGGTCATAGTATATAAATCGGCATCGTTGTTAAACCTAATAAATAATTAAAGGCTCATTAAATGCTCTAAGAGAAAGTCCGAAGCTTTTCCGAAGAAAAATTGTTTAAATTTTATTCTTGACAAAGTTCGAGCTCAGCAGATCATGGCTGAAAATCGTAGTAAACAGATCGGGATCGTTGTAAAAACTTATTATTTATTTAAGGTTCATTTCTAAGAAAAAGTGTAAAACATTTCGATTTTTTCATTTATCGGGCAAAGTTTGAAATCAGCAGATCAAGACAGGAAATGATAGTATACAGCTCAGAATCGTTGTAAAACCTAATTGGTAATTAAAGGCTTATTAAATGCTCTGAGAAAAAGTCAAAGTTTTATTGAAAAAATTTCAAAAACTTTATTTTTCGATGACTATATCCGATTATGAAGGGAAAGGCGTGAAAAAAAAGTTTGCTGTAACTGTGATAACTCAAAAACAATGCTTCTTATTCTGGCCGCCGGCTTGAAGAGAACTGGATGGGGTTGACCAAAAAAAAAACAGTTGAGGACCATTAGATATCTCAACAATCAGAAACATTTGCAAGATGCAATAAACTTCCCGGAAAATTCAAGTAATCCAATTCTCAAAAATGGTCTATCTGGTTGTGGTGTAGTAAAGAAAGGACTCCAAAATCTCGTTGCCATCAACACTTGTGCGTTCGACTCTATACTGCAAGTTATACTGCTTGCCTTGTCTGAAAACAAGAGTCTTCGTGAATCCGTTCAAAATCATGACAATCAGTTTCTACAACTGATATATTGCAAGAAAAGGACTCAGAGGACCAACAACATACAAAAAAATAACGAATCTCCTGTATCAGTATTTACATATGGAAAAAACAGATTAACGACGATCAACGACTGCGTCAGCCTTAATTGTGGGATAGGAATTCCTTCTGCTGTTCTGCATGCTTTTCGGAATGTATTTCAGGATGTAGCAGCATCACAAAAAGAGCGTCGATTACTCTAGAATACGAGTCATTGTTTTCAGAGAACTTCGACAATGGTGTCAATGAAAAGTTATTCTTATCTGCACTTCGATGTGAGAAATGTCCAGCCATAATCGAGACTAGGATCAATTCTCTACGTATGATATTTGAAGAAATATATATTTCAAGAAGTAGTTGAGCTATTTCTTAATTTATCTATAATGTGTTTCAGCTCCGTTCATGTTTTTCGAAATTCGCGATGCCGATCTGAGGCCTTGAGTTCAGTTGAAAAGGATTCCAACTTCCTACGTGGTAACTGTTCTGAAACGTCAGAGAAATTATGAGCTTGCTGGCCTAGTACATTATACAGCACCTGCAAATCGACGATCGAATGATGCTCTTGGTCATTATACGGCACTGTGTCGACGACAAAAAGGGAAATGGGTGGCATTTGACGATATGAAAGACAAAGAAGTACAGAAAAACAAATACTGTCTAAGTTGTCCTAGCTTAGTAGCTCTTGAAGCTAAATTCATTATGAATGGTGAAGAAATTATACTGTACAAAAACAAAGATATTTTCATTTGCTTGTTACCTACTTTTGTAGACCAATAATTAAAAAAAACAACAGAAAACCCCACGTTTCAACGATCCCGATCTGTATACTATGATCTCCGACTTTAGATGAAGTTAGCAGATCCCAAATTTCCAAAAAAATAAGTGGGCTTTTCGATTGATGTGTGCTTTTTCTTAGAGCATTTAATGAGCCTTTAATTATTTATTAGGTTTAACAACGATGCCGATTTATATACTATGATCTCCAACCATGATCTGCTAACTTCATCTAAAGATAGCAGATCCCAAATTTTCAAAAAAATAAGTGGGCGTTTCGATTGATGTGTGCTTTTTCTTTGAGCATTTATTGAGCCTTTAATTACCAATTAGGTTTTACAACGATCCCCATCTGTATACTATGATTTCCTGCCTTGGTCTGCTGAGTTCGATCTTTGTCAGAAAAAAAAATATATATTTTTTGAAATATTTTTCAATAAAATTTTGACTTTTTCTCAGAGTATTTAATAAGCCTTTAATTACCAATTAGGTGTTACAACGATTCTGAGCTGTATATTATGATTTCCGGTCTTGGTCTGCTGAGTTCGATCTTTGTCAGAAAAAAATAAAAAAAAATTTTTTTTGAATTTTTTTTCAATATAATTTTGACTTTTTCTCAGAGTATTTAATAAGCCTTTAATTACCAATTAGGTGTTACAACGATTCTGAGCTGTATATTATGATTTCCGGTCTTTATCTGCTGATTTAAAACTTTACCGAAAAAAAATAGAAAAATTAAAAACTCGAAAATGTTTTACACTTTTTCTCAGAGCATTTAATGAGCCTTTAATTTTTAATTAGAATGGATGAGTATACTATGATTTTTGGCCATGATCTAATAATTTTATCTAAAGTTAGCAGATCTTCAATTTCCGGAAAAAGTTGAAAAGCATTTAAAGCGCGGTTTTCGCACTTAATTAGCATCTAATTAGCCTTTAATTATGATGTTAAGAAACCTGTGATCTGCTGACCTTGGTCTACTAACTTTATGGATATCCAGTCTCAATATTACAGTAGAGCTTACTCTGTATCTTATGAAATAGTGAGTTATTAAGCTCCACATGAAAATATTATTAGGATATTCGACATAAGCCTCAAGTTCGACTGAGACATTTGAATAGAACTAGGTATTTGGGAAGTCTCTTGTTTTTCAATAATTTAGTTTTTATCGAATATCTGAATTACAAAATCTACATAAAAATGATATTAAAATTTTCGGTAGAACTCATAGAATACTAAATATAACTGTGAACAGACTGTCTTAATTTTTTACATTTCCTTGAAAATAGAACGAGTAGATTGAACATTCAAGTTTTTTTTGAATATCTTATGAATTACTAATTCTAAACAAAAATGATACTAGGATTTTCGATTGAACCCTAGAGTTCGAGCGAGAACTGCAAACAGAGCTAGTGTGGGATTTTTTCTGTTTTCAACAATTTAGCTTTTTTCAAATATCTTATGAATTACTAGATCTACAGCAAAATGATAATAATATTTTCAATAGAACTCTAACAATACTAACGAGAACTTTGAACAGAACTGTTTTCATTTTTCTACTTTTCCACATTTTCTTGAAAAACTAGAAGAAAAAAATTAAATTCAAGTTTGTTTGAATATCTTATGAATTACAAATTTTCTAGAGTTAGAACTGTAAACAGAAGTATTGTTCATTTATTAGATAAAGAAAAAAATAAATTATCAAATCCGCATTTTTAAAGTCTAATAAATTAACGTTAGATTAGGTTAATTATTGATTTTTATATTAAAAACATAGCAGAATCCATTTCCACTTTCCTAGTTGAGCTTCTTGGATATATCTTATGCAATATTTAGATAGTTATATTGACAAAGCTTAGATATGGGATATTTCCGTTATCCAGAAGCACGTTTATTTATAATTTTGAAACTGTGAGTACAATCTCAAGCGTTAGGTATAAAATTGACTTTTAGTTTGCGAAATTTTTCTTTCCTTTTTATGATACAATTTTACACAAAATTCACGAATATCTAAATTAAACTATGTTTGCCATATTTGAAATTTTATATCAAAAATAGTAGGTACTTGGTGGCTTAAATATAATTATAAAACAGTATCATATTATGTAATTACAAGGGGTGTTGGGATCTAAGTACGTATCAAACTAACAGAAAATGATACTGGTCTTCCGATTTCCAATCAATGTTAATACAGCATATAGGTACTATGTAAGATATAAGGTATGGAGCTACAGTCCATAATACAAGGAGAAATTTATGTTAAGATGACAAAATATAAGTGGAGTCCGGATGCTCAGAAATAGACAACATGAAAAAAAATAATATGGCAAATATATAAGATGGTACAATGTTGCCACTTCATGGACGCTCAGGGATAGGTATGTCTAATATTCTCACAGATATACGGACGCTTGGTAATCGTCAAAATTAAACCTTATATACATTTATCCATCCAATCAAGTGCTGGAACTACTCATATACACTCATGTATGTAAAAATCAATTTTCGGAATTGAATTCAGGGAATCTGAAGATGGAAATGATTAAACATTTCCGAAAGCTTAGAAAAACTTTAGAGTATAGTATATATATATATATATATATATATAGACCTTAGACCCATAAACTTATTAAGAAGTAAACATTGAAACAGTTGAAATGATTAAATATTTAGCTGTTTATTTAGATCTAAAACTAAGTTTTTGTAGTTATTGGATTGTATTTTTAAGAAGTCTTGAATGAAATTGTCAAGATACACTAGACGAACAATTCATAATGCCATAATATACCTACAGTTTACATAAATGTAAGAAGCATCATGTTAACACTAAGGTTTTCCAAATGAAACAGATAAAACAAGCAAATTATATATTTTTAAAAAATATATAAATGCAAAATATGCAGTTCATATAATCAACACAAAATCTTTCATATCATTCCTAGCATTCTAATTAAACCCAAGAAATCACAAAATACAGAGAGCACTAAAATGGATCTTCAAAGTAAGGTTAAACCCTATGATGAAAAACTATAATTTGTCGAACACACAAATGAATGTTTAAAAGATGCTGGGTTTCATTCCAAAAAATACACATAAATTTTGTATCAAAGCGACCAGAATGGTCTATTGTTCTTTAGATCGATCTGTGATTGAATACTGTTCGGTGGTAAGGTCGCCATTTTTTCGAATCCATTCAGATTCCTTGGAGAGGGTTCAACATAGATTTCATAGAGCCTATATCTTTAGAAGTAATGTTAGGATTCTAGATCTGGACAATAGCCTCATTGAAAGAAACTTAAATTTACCTCCATTAAGTGAGAGAAGAGACTTGTTTGGTTTAGTATTTTTTTTTAAGTTGACTCCAACCCTTTTGAATCAAATTAGTCTAAATATACCTTACTATCATGGTTTGAGAAATCATTCAATATTTAATACTCCATTTAATAGAACTGCCTAAGAGACTAATAGTCCAATTAATAGATATCTTTGTATGCTAAAATAATTTTAATATTGATGTTTTTAATATGGAGTTGTCAACATTTAAAAGAAATTGCAAAAATATCATACATGTACATTAGCAGAAATTTAAAATAACTTAATTCTTAGGGTTTGTTAACTTACTTGTAAAGTTACTTTACATATTATTTAAACTGTATAATACATACAACATTGTTATTTAACCTATTTATTTATATTTATTTGGTTAGCATTGATATTATTTAGTTAATTATTCGACTGCAGCACAGTACAGCAATATTTTTTTCTCTTAACTGCCTTGTTAATTGTAATATTTTTTCTTAATGGGGTTATGCCACAAATAAATAAATAAATCTGATCTACTAATTGTGATCAAAAACATCAGGCAAACCAAGAATGAAAGTATGAAATCGACAATCAAAAAAACTGTAAATGCTGCAAGAAAAATGTAGTTACTACAATAATTAAGTGCTCAGTGTGTGAAGCTGTATTTCATCCCTCCTGTGCACTAAGGGTAGCTGGCTTGGTCGTTGTGGGTTGTAATAATCTAGTAAAATGCTGTGTCCAACAAAATGAGGTTAAACCAAATTCCAATACCGCTGAGCTACTTTTTACTAAGGATCAACTTATCATAAGTAAGGATTCCATTATAGCAGAATTGAAACATAAAGAATCTATTCTATTGGATAATATCAATCATCTAAAAGAAAAATTAGATATCAATCAAAAATCAACTGGATCTACAAGCTCCGGCAACAACGCAACTAGACCATCAAAAATGACAGTAGCTAGTAGTTCAAATGAACAATTCCCTCATATTCCACTACTTGTATCCAATAC
This sequence comes from Crioceris asparagi, assembly GCA_958507055.1. Lineage (NCBI taxonomy): Eukaryota > Metazoa > Arthropoda > Insecta > Coleoptera > Chrysomelidae > Crioceris > Crioceris asparagi. The sequence continues at coordinate 48,472,791 of OY293828.1, read as the reverse complement.
AAAGCAGATCCAAGTGCAAGAATCTAACCTTACACCACAGATTCAAAACAACAACAATATAGCAAATACCAATCTGTTTAAAAAGAATTGTACGGATAACAAACGAGTTAATGCTGAGATTTTGCAAGCTCAAACATCTCTAAAAATGCAAGAAATAATCAATCTGGATACAGAAGCACAAACTACTCACAACAAAGATGATTGGCAAACTGTAAGTGTACGTAAAAGGAGCCGCAAGTTCATGGTAGGAAATAATGAAAATACAAATACTATTCAAACTATTCCTCGCTATGTCTCGTTACATATAACCCGACTAGCACCTGGTACAAAGCCTACTGCGTTACAAAGTATTCTTCAACCTATTTTCAAGGATGTTAAGTGTGTGGAACATACTTCCAAACATCCGGAGGTATATGGATCAATGAAAGTCACAATCAGAAAAGAATACCTTCAACAGGCTTGGAAACGTGAAATCTGGCCGAACGGGGCTCTCATATCATTTTTTCGAACCAAGAGGGTGCTGAACAAACAGTCAGACCCTCAGTGAATATTCGAAGTTCTAGAATTAGTCAATTAAGCGTACCACAGCTCCCCATGTGGCCTCACTATACTACCATCAATGGCAGCTATAAAAAAATAAGAAGTTTCTTTCTGAACATAAGAAGTCTACAAAACAAAGTCGAGGAGCTGGAGGCAATACTACATGATGCAAATTATGATATAGTTATCCTATGTGAACACTGGTTAAAAGCTGATAGAATTGACATGTGTACTATTGGGGGTTTTAGACTGTCGTACACAGTCAGGTGGCGGTGGTGTAATGATATTGGTAAAACCACATATGAATATTAATAAGATAAGTAGTATAGATTCCTTGTCAACTGAAGCATCTTTCGAGGTATGTGCTGTGGAACTAGTATGTTTGAACACTATAATAATTGCTATATATCGTGCCCCTGGTAGCAATATTGATAACTTTATAGAATCTTTTTGTAATATGCTAACCAATCTCAAAAACAAATTTAGATACGTGTATATATATGGAGACTATAACATTAACATTCTAAAACATAGCTCAGCCAGTTCAAAGTTTTTGGACGCGTTGTCTTGTTTTGGTTTTAAGTATTTGATCACGGATCCAACTAGGATCTACAAAAATTCAACAAGTTGTCTTGATAACTGCATTACAAACAATACAAATAAATCTCAATGTACAACTATTAATGTTGGTAGTCTTTCTGATCACCTCGGTATCTCTAATGAGTTTATAATACAGCCCGTAATGAATGATAACAGAACTGAGAAAATATTATTTCGACCTCTTCCTGAAGAGTCTTTGAAGAAGTGTGTTTGGGCCTTGGAGGCAGTAAATTGGAGTGAATTATTGACTAAGAATTTCGATGCAAATAGTATGTTTAATACATTTAATCAGATATTATTAAACGTGACTGACACCTTTTGCCCACAAATAACAAAAACTATACATCAAAAAAACAAGAAAAACAAATGGTTCAATCATAAAATTAAGAAAAAGCGTGACATTCTTAAGACCTTGACCGACCTAAATCAACAAAACAAATATTTAAACCTATCTGAAACTTTAAAAAAATACCGAAATCATTATCGTCAAACTATCAATAATGTCAAAAGTAATTACATATCAAGACAAATAGAAGAATCCTCAAATAATTCAAAAACTATCTGGCAAGTAATTGATCTGAACAGGTCAGTAAATTCAAAGAAGGATAGCATAAATATCCCAGTTGAAGAGTTTAACCAGTTCTTCACAACAATAGGGAAAGTTACAAGTGAAGGCATTTTAAACTACTCAAATATTGATCCAGTCTCTTTTTTACCACATAATATAGAATGTGAACATTCACTTTTTCTCTACCCGGTGGATGAGACGGAAACTTTTGGAATTATTAACAATTTGAGCAACAGCAAATCGAAAGACGTCTTTGGTATCAGCAACAAAATCTTAAAGTCCCTTCGAAATGGCCTAATCTCTCCTTTGAAGTTAGTAATAAATAAATGCTTTGAAGAAGGAATATTTCCATCTGACTTAAAAACGGCTAAAGTAACCCCAATTTTTAAAACAGGAGATCGCAGTGATGTACACAACTATCGCCCAATTAGTATAATTCCGTCTGTATCTAAAATAATAGAAATTGCTTTTAACAAAAGACTACTTACCTTCTTAGAAAACAATAAAATACTCTCACCAACCCAATTTGCCTACAGGAAAAACTTATCAACGAAGCATGCTATAGTTAAATTGGTGGAATGGATAGTCGAGGCCTTTGAGGGAGGTCAGACTGTATCGACTACATTTTGTGACATCTCAAAGGCCTTCGACTGTGTAAACCACGAAATTTTATTAAGAAAACTGGAACATTACGGAGTACGGGGAAATGCTCTTGATTTTTGCAGATCCTATCTTACCAATAGAAAACAATATACAGAGGTTTCAGGTATGCGGTCATCAGCAACTGTTGTGGACATTGGCATCCCCCAAGGCTCAATCTTAGGCCATTTGATGTTTATTATCTATGTGAATTACTTATCATTAACTATGGAGGGAGCATTGACTACACAATTTGCTGTCAACCAAGCATAATTCTGGTCAGGAAGCTGATACCGTCAATCCACTAACAATAGAAGCCCTGGACACATGGTTCTCCGCAAACCAGCTGTGCTTAAACCGCAACAAAACCAAACACCAAAATTTCTCACTAAAAGAGGTACCTAATAATGAGAGTGTTGAGTTCTTAGGAGTTACACTGGACTGCAGGCTTAGTTGGAAACTTCAAATAGAAGACTTAGCAAAAAACTTGACAAGGACTGTATTTTTGTTACGACAACTTTCGAAGTATGTACCTCTTACAGTAACTAAAACTGCATACTTTGGCCTATTTCAAAGGTACTTAAATTACAGTGTCCTGTTTTGGGGTAACTCAACTGAATCGGAAAGAATTTTCGTTATTCAAAAATACGCTATAAGGACTATGACCAAAATAACGCCTTCGGAAACATGTAGACCACATTTCAAAAAATTAAAGATACTGACAGTGCATTATTTATATATAACTGCATCTTATCGGCAAGAGAAAAGCAAAGAACACATGTTCACCACTCAGACTTACATGATTATGAGACAAGGCAAAGACAACAAATATGTGCTCCACGGTATAGATTAACTTTAACAAAAAAGAGCTTCATCAATATGTCCATACATTGTTTTAATAAACTTCCTCAAAATATTCAAGAACTTCCGATGTTACAGATTAAGAAATCAATACTAATCAAACTCTGTCCATATACTCTCGAAATTTTTTTAACTGTGATATTTTAAATCTTATGCAAAACGTATGATTACTGTTAGTCAACGTATCTATATGTTATATTTGTAAATTTTATATGTTAAATGTTATGTTGTATGTCGCAAAATTTTAATATGTATTATTCAACTGTACTTCAGATTCTTACCATACCTTTTATACAATTATGTGGAACCCCGTCCAATATATTTTTATTTATTTTTATTACTGGTTTGGTTTAGATTTTTAGTTATTAACTTCTATCTTCTATTTTGAAATTTGACGATGCTAAAACTGTAACTGTTATAGAAGGAAATAAAGAATTGAATTGAATTGAAAATGCCACAGAAACAAGATCTTAACTTCTTAAAAAATTAAACTGGTTATGAAATACAAATTACCGAACTGAAACAACCAATTTTAATATTATAGGACACAGTGGGAACCTAACTGCTAGGAAATAATAACAAAAAAATAACAAAATGTTTTTTATTAAATGTAGTAGAGTAGTTTACCTGTTAATAAAACAATATCTAAACAATATGTTATATGTGCCAAGAGCTATACCACATTCAATGTAAGTGCCAAACAGAAAACTGTGGATATTGTGCAGAACAAAATAGCACTCTCAGCATCTAGAAGACTAAAATATGTATTAATTGTATACTAGTAAATATGAAAAATAACCAAAAACTTGAAATTCATTACGAGACTAACAGTCCTGATTTTCCATGATACTAGGACAAACAGGATATGCTCAGTTCGTGAACGCGTTCACGACCATTGTGCGCATGTCGTCAGTTCGTGATAAACGGAAGAATCGAACATAAATATCAACATATTCTGACAAATTGAATTTTTATTTTACTAGATCTTCGTCTATTATTCCCTTTTTATGTATGGCATTATATTTCAAAAGTCACCAACATCATAAATTCATTATGCATTAGCTTCAGAAAACCCTAATTGCCGCAAACACAATTATTGCAAGCCTACACAAAATATGAGACTCTTTTGAGACATGAGTTATACGTGACGTTTTGTCACGGACTGACATCACCGGGGATGCGCCTGAGCTTATCTTTCTTTCATAGTATCATGTTGATTGTCCAACATATAAGTACATACCATCTACAAATATTGCGGAGTAAAATAGACTGTGGTGGACCTTATAGCGAATAATATGTTAGAGGTTGAGATCAGCGAACAAATGGATTTGTTGGACGAAGAGGTACATGGTACAATATACAGTGATACAATAAAGACTTTAATAAACTCTAATAATAATGCACTTAGCGCTCTACATATTAAGATACGTAGCATTCATAAAAACTTTATTGATTTACTTTTATTTCTTCAAATCTATGACTATAAAAATGCGACATTATTATATTGACTGAATGTTGGTATATCGAGCATAATAATCTTTTTAATATACACAAATATTATGTTTATAATAACAATGGTCACACGAATAAACGTGGCACAGTTGTGTAAATAAAAAAAAGTATTGATGCACTTCTAAAAACATATGTCTAGATATATCAATGGTAACCTTATGTCAAATTAATTATGCATTATGAAATCCCTTGCGGCTATAGACAACATTCTTCCAATCCACAATTATTCATTAAAGATTTGGGTTATTATTATTCAGACACAAGAAACAGATTGAGTAAGCTTCTGATTGGCGATATGAACAATAATATCTCTAACAAGAAATACACAGAAGTAGATCAATATCTCTCCCTTTTAAACGTCTACGGCTTTTGCAATACCCTAAATGTTTCAACACGTGTATCATCAACCAGTAACTCATGTCTGGATCATATTTTTGTAAGAAATGTTTATAAGACAATTCACTTCAGCTTGGTACATTTATACTTCCGAATGATATAAGCGATCATATCCAGTAATGATCATTTTTATTTGTAAAACCATACTAAAAAAGATTAAGCACGTAGCTACAGTACTTTCAACCAATTATTTGAAAGCTTACTCAAGGAAGAAAGCTGGAATGATATTTTAGAAAAAAATAATATTGCGGGAACTACTGCAATTCATTTTACCAACAAAGTTAACATATTCGTGGAAAAAGCTACAAAACATAACACAGTTTACTCCAACGATCTTAGGAAAATTAAACCATGGGTTACCAATGATCTTATTGCGGCAATTAAAAAAACGTGATAAAATTAAAAAAACTAATCTTAAAACTAACCCTATAGTAAAAAGATAATGACAGAAATTATAGAAATAGTTTAAACGTAATTATTAATAAAAATATAACTATTATAAAGCACAAATAAATACACACCAACATGATTAACAATAATTACCGTATAATATCAGATGCAGTTAATGAAAACGGAGTTTACACTTGTAGCTTGGAAATAAGAAAAATCGATAGCTGATTACTGCATCAAATTTTTCATTAATATAGATCAAACAATCTTTATGTGCCACCTGGACCCAAAAATTTTTGAATTTTTTAATTATATAACCGTTTGCCCAGAAATTACGTATACCCGAAACATTACAGATCAAGGCCATCCACTACTTACCTTCGAGTTACGAACGGTTTCTAAAGAAAACAGGAACATGGGCGGTGGAAAAATGTAGGTCCAACTGATTCCCGCCAAATTTGTTATCAGGGGTTCATCAATTCTGCTCTAGTGTCTCATGCTAATTCTAAAATAGGAGAAAGCGAAAGAGCTAAGATTTGCTATCATATCTTGAAAGAGGTAATTCCATGAAAAATCTATGTATGTAAATCGTACAAAAAAAAACTCCACTCAATATAATTTTAGGGAAATATTCATCAAAACACATGTCTGGATAGAACAACTACCCCAAAACTTTCTTTTGAATTTGACAAGAAAGCACGTGAGGACTCTAGACCTTCTTTAATTCTTCCAATGTAAGTGTTTTATGTGTGGTGTAGATTCAAGGACCAAATCTATTCACCATCTACCTGGCCAAAGTCAGTACCGTATAAAAGATTCAACTTCAGGAAATACAATGGATATGATAATCGTTTGAGGATTTTTGAGAAATATCACCTCTAAAATTGACCTAACCAAAGTAGCACAACAATCATCAATTTTCATCGTTCACCAAAATGTTCGAAGCATTAGCAACTGTGCTAACCAACTCAGTGCTTTCTTAGAAAATTTGCTCGGACGTCGCATAGTTTACATCTCGAAACATTGGCAATCAAATGATCGAATAGTGATGCTTAAAATACCTCATATTAAACTGATATCTAGCTGCTGTCGCCCAGTAAATTCACATGGAGGAGTAGCAATATATGTACAGTGATACAGACTTAGAGGCCACGCCGATTCATTGGTTTGACGAATTGATTGTTCTCAATGAGTTTGAGTGCAGCGGAAGTTATTATAAATAGGTATAAACTGGGTGCGTCAAGCCACAACCCCGATAAAACGAATATAAAATTTTTGTATTGCAAAATTATGTGCCAATTATGTGCAAATTACGGCAACAGCACCGATTTCTGTTGCCGAAATTTAAAAATCAATTACACCATAATTATGTGCAAATTATGTGCTCTCTAATGACATACAGAACAGCTATGCTACTCTAAGCATACACCTTCTTTTTTTTATTTATGAAAGGGGGTGTGGCTTGAGGTCAAGCTACACCCCCGCACCAATTTCTGTTGCCAAAATTAAAAAATCGATTACACTAGAATTATGTGCAAGTTTTGTGCAAATTACGGCCACAAAAAGGAAATTTTGTACTCCAACCCTTAACTTTTTTTAGGGTTACAATGTGGTGTGTAAAACGAATTTAAAAGAAATATATTGCAAAATTATCTGCAAATTACGGCTACAAAAGAAATGTGCACAATTCCTTGACCATTTTCGTAATTCGGAAAAGGAGTGTAGTTCGAAGTCAAGCTGAACATTTGCATCGATTACTCTATGATTTGCAAATAACGTTTTATGCACGGTATTGAAATTTTCTCTTCTACTTATTTTTGCAATATTTCAAAGAAACTTTTTTGATTTTTACTTACATTCTTGAATTATACTTTGTTTGTACTGATTTAGCCTTACTTCACAAAATTTTTCAATTTTATACAATTTTGAAAGCGATAATAGAAATGAAAAAAATAGTACTTTGTGTAATGATTTGCTAAATAGAAAACAATTAACGAGATATTTCCATTTTATTGGGTAATTTGCTGAAATTTTTAAACAGATATTCAGGGAGATTGTTGACGTCAAGCTAAACCCCCTTTTTTCAAATAACGAAAAAAACTGGTCAAGGAATTGTGCACAAAATATTTTTTGTGGTCGTAATTTGTACATAATTTGCACATAATTTTTCAATAAATCATTTTTAAATTTGGCAACAGGAATTGGTGCGGGGGTATAGATTGACGTCAAGCCACACCCTCTTTATTAAATAAAAAAGAAGGTTTATGCTTAGAGTAGCAAAGTTGTTCTGGAGTCATTGTAGAGCATATAATTTTCACATAATTACGGTGTAATCGATTGCAATAAATAATTTTTAAATTCGTTATACACACCACTTTGTAATTTGGAAAAAAGTTGAGGGGTGGAATACAAAATTTCCTTTTTGTGGCCGTAATTTGCACATAATTATAGTGTGATCGGTTTTTAAATTTTGGCAACAGGAATTAGTGCGGGGGTCTAACTTGACGTCATGCCACACCCACTTTGATAAATAAAAAAAGAAGGCGTATGCTTAGAGTAGCATAGTTGTTCTGTAGGTCATTGGAGAACACATAATTTGCATATAATTATGGTGTAATCAATTTTCAAATTTCAGCAACAGAAATCGGTGCGGGGGTGCAGCTTGACGTCAAGCTGTACCCCCTTTTTTCAAATGACAAAAAAATGGTCAAGGAATTGAGCACGATTTTTTTTTTCCTAATTGTTATTCTGTTTAAAAAAATCTCCAGTTCTACATTGCAGCTGATATCAATGTTGATATTTATCTCTTCTAAGATTGTTAAACTTTTCAGGAATATAATTCCTACGACTTACAGCTAACTGTCAATTGAATAACTACGCAATATAAAGATGGAAGAAGCAGTCTTGATGATATAATCGACAGTTATCTACCATAAAAATAATGTTGATGAATGATTAACCTAACCAAACTCGATACTAAAATTTACATCGCAATCAGCGGAGTCATTCTCGAATTAGCTAGTGTGGACATCGACGGTCCATTAAATATGAAAGTATCGCCAATCCATTTCTCGACTCCGAAAAGCTTTTTTTGCAAATTTTTATCAAAATCTACCAAGCCATTCAACCTCGCGTTTTATATATATGTATATATATATATATATATATATATATATATATATATATATATATATATACATATATTGATTTTGTATTCTTGACTGTTTCTATATTAAATAAAAAGATGTTCTTGGAAATGCAGTCATGTAATGAATAAATTAATTAAGCCGGCTAATTTTTGTTTTCACCATAGAGTTGACCTCAAAAAAAGAGATCGAGACTGCGTCAATGATTTTTTTCTATATCTAATAGTTACCAAGTTACCCTATAAAAGCATCGAAATTTGCCCACCCTGTAATATGATGACATTTAATAGCAACCTAGATAAATATGAGAAATAAAATTTGATTTCTTTAGAAAATCGCTCTTATCTCGGAATTCTGGCAACTTAGGTATAGGAACATGGTATATCAAATAGAAGAAAATTTAGGCATCTTTGAGGATATTTCATAATATACAGGGTGTTCCTTTAAAAAAATGCATTTTTAAACCTTTCTGTATCTAGAAGTAAAATCACACATTTTGAATTACCCTGTATAACGCAGGAAAAATTTCTCTTTTTAGAATCCATAAACATTATCTCTATGACCTGCAAACAAAGTTACAGCTCTCTAGGAATTGAAATAACGCATAAATAAACATTTAATTCGAGCCATGCTTTGGATCAAAAAGACGGAAAATAATTAATATCTCGGGAACCGTCAGAGATAGGTGCAGGTAAGTAGGGCAAAAATATTAAGAAAGTGAGTGCAAAAACGCAGTAATATATAGGGTGTTCTATTTGAAATTACAAAGATGCTGCTACCTTTTGGTATAAGTGGCAACGCTACCCTATATCCTATATATATGGGTGTTTCATATTATATGCGCAGGACTTGAGGATGTTATAGCTCGTTCAAAAATATGCAAAAAAAATCTTATTAACTTACCCTCTAAAATGCATCATTTTCGAGATACAGGGTATTGAAATTGAATATCTCCGGAATCGTTTATCGTACAGAAAACGGCTTTTGTAAACATTTTCCACTCATAATAAGCTTAGTTTTGAGTCAGAAAACATTTTTTGGTGACAATTTTGAAGGAGTAGTGGTTGTTTTCTCCCCAATTTCTATACCAATGGAAAAAGTACGTATGGCGCCCATTTGAACCGCCAATGTTTTCTACACAAAAAGGTACAATTGGTCGTAATCTCTAAAGTCGACCGTTCTCGAAAAAAAATCATCTTTTATGTTGAAAAAACACAGTAAATTTTTTGAAATACAATTTTTTTATTTATTGATCAAACAAAATTTATGTAAACGTTAAAACAAGTAAGAAAAGCTAAAATTGTTTTTTCATCATAATAGTTGATTTTTCTCGAAAACAGTCGACTTTAGAGCTCACAACCAACAGTACCTACCTTTTCTGTGTAGAAAACATTGGCGGTTTAAAGGGGTGCCTCAAAACCGTATTTTTTCCATTAGCGTAGAAATTGGGGAGAAAAACAACCACTACTATATCAAAATCTTCACTAATTTTAACTTAACAACATTTTTTCTCTGACTCAAAACTCAAAAACTATCAGTTGAGAGCGATGTAGTCATGCTGATTTATGATAAAACTGATTTACAAAATTTAAAACCTGATTTCTAAACAATGAAATCTGTTCGCTTCTAAATTAAGGGATACTATGAATAATTTAACATATTCCAAAATTTCAGAACTTCGTGATAGGTATGAAATTTTCAAGATGATTTGCAAGAATCTTCTGGTGAGTCGATTTTGCAAATACCTAAATATTTTCAAAAATGTTTTTTAACAATAGCCCTTTATCTATGCAAATGAATATTCCAAAAAATTTGATTTCATAACACTCATAAATGAGAGATTTAATATAAATCCTGTTACAAAATCTGATCATCAGTTAGAACCACACATCCAGGACACCCACAACATTCATATTTTGCATTCGATGATAACAATTTAGAGTAAAATGAATATTTTTTGACAAAAAATGGAATTTAGTGAGTGTACTGAAAAATACAAAATAATATTAATTCATTTCGTGCTGGTAATTTTGTAAGTTGCCCAATCATAGATAGATAGAAGGATTTTGACACCAACTTCAAAAGTACTAGCACCAATAGAATTTATTATTTTTTAGTTTTGACCGACGAACCCAGATTAGATTAGATTAGATTTAAAAGGGGGTTACATTGTACTGCGACCATAAGGTCTATTGTACCCCCCACCTGAGTTGCACTCGCCTACTCGCCTTCCAGTTCCAGAGTTCTAATGAACTCCAGTATCTGGGTTGGCTTCAAGGAGGATACTTCCTCACTACCGCAGGTTGCTAGTCCAAGGCACTGTTTGCGTTGGCTAGCAATGGCGAGGCGTTCCGTTACCAGGTGATCCGGAGTTTCCTCCTCTTCCCCGCAGAATCTGCACTCGTCATCCTCTGCTAGACCTAATCTCATTAGATGCTTCTTGAGGCGACAGTGTCCTGTAAGAAATCCAGTAGCTTGTTCTTGCTGAGATCCAAATAACTTATGGATCTTGCAGTATCAAAGTTTTTTAGAAACTTTTTGGAATGATCCAATCCAGGGGTATTCCGCGAGAGTGTTTCTCTTACGGTTTTTTCCTTCTCCAGAAACTCCTTCTTGTAGGTGCTTTTATCTGTACCACAGAAGGGTTCTGGGCCAGTAAATGGAGTTTGTTCTCTTTCAAGGTTCACCTCCACGCATCTCTCAATTGCAAGCAATTCTGCTTGAAAGACGCTTGGGCAGCGGCCTAGCGCAAGTGAGCATTTGGTGCGATTCCCAAACCATCAATGTACCATTTAATGTTATTGGGTTGTGAGCCCCCTGTCCCAATCTTCTCTGCTACTTAGCACCGTGGTGAAAGTTCTCTCGATGCTAATTTTCTTTGTCATTACATCACTGGGAAGGTTTGCTGATGGGATGTGTTTGGACAGAGAGGACCAAGCTCTCTGATTCCGAATTCCCACAATGTCTGAACCTTCCCTAGATAGTCTTAGATTGGCGTCATGGGCCAATCTATCTATCACTAGATGGAGAGGTGTGAGATCTGTGATGATCTCCAGTGCCCTGGTCGGGCAAGTTCTCATGGCTCCAGTGATATATACACAGGCTAGTCTTTGTATTCTATCGAGGGTTTTCCTCGTATTGCTCTGACTTGCCTTGCCATGCCAGGCTATTGACCCATATGATATTATCGGTCTTACAATCATGACATCCATCTCTCCTCCGGTGAGTTTGGGTTTATGTGACTTTTCCATAAAGTTCCCACGAGTAGCTGGGGACAAATCGGTCCACTCCTGCAGAGCCCCGCATGCAGGAGTAAGGGGTTAATACAATGGAGTTCCCCCTTGTGCTCCAAGGTCGAAACCAGCAGAGACCAGTCCTCTATCTGGCCATGCATCCCTCGGCCTGGTTTCCCGCCTTGGATTTAGAATTTTTGATGAGGTTATTTCCTCTTGGTCCGGGCGGTTAAGCCAAGACCCCCCCCCGCATCACTGGCCCGCGAGACATGACCACAGACGACCAGCATGCGTTGGTTTGACAGGGTGGTTTCGAGGTTAGCTCGAAAGCACACCTGGCATCGTTGTACCTGAGTGCAATTCCCTCAGCCACGACACTACAGCTGGGGGACAGGTGAAGTTGGTCCGCGGCAGGGTATTCGTGGCTGCCAATTGAGTTTTTATTCTCAATGAGCCTTATTTCCCCGCAGGCCCCCTTCTCATATAAAAATCATCGTCAGAGGCCCCCTCCTATCCGCCACCTGGAGACGCGCCGGGTTGGCACTTCACTCCTCCCAGATGCTGATTGACAACATCCGGACCGGTAACCCAAACGGAGGAGGTATTTTTTATTCGCGCTGTATGCAGGGTGTTTTCTTTAACTTGCATATTAAAAGATTTTCATTTAAAAAGCCCTAGTTGTTATAACTTATCTGTCATAGATTTTGACGTATGTCAGTTTTACTGTAAAACGTTCTCATGATAGATGTCTATTTAAAAATTCATATCTTTCTTATTGTCAACCGGAAAAGTGAAAAGTAGTTTTTGATCGGTAGCCCGAAGTTTTTCCTTCAGTATGCGCATCATTCTGAAAATTGTCTTAAAACTCAAAAAAAATACGCCAGTGACAAAAGTTGAAAAGCACAACTTTTCTTAATATCACATAACTATTTTTCTATCGCCATTAGGTAGACAATTGAATCGAAGGAGAATGTTTATTACATTTATTATGTTTTGTCAAATAATAAAAAAGATATCCGAGATTTATTTTTTAACGCGACTGTCATTTTTATGAATGACCATGGACGTAAAACAATCGCTGTTATTGATACCAAGTTTTAGCTGTCAAGTTGATAGTTTTGAAAGTTAAAGTACATAACGTCTGTTATACAATAATCCAAATGAATCAGTATCCAAACGATGGTTGTTTACTATTTACAGAAGCTGCGATAGAATAGTGGAAAGAACCTGTCGTGAATTTAATGCTAAATATCCTGAGTTACCTCCAATGAATAGGAAGAAATTTTAAGGACACTTTTATTAATCTTTCTTGGGTTTGTTCCGTTTAATTTTCAAGAATTTTATGTCCCAAATAATATGAACGCCTTCATTGGCCTTTAAATATGAAAAATTGCAACTACTGTATGTAGATGTTCAATTTGATCAATTATTAAATAATGGGGATATTATTTTTGTAAATAGACATTGGTTATGGATTCATGAGAACTTCCTGCAATAAAAATGGCATACGTCAAAAACTATGACAGAAATTATAATAACTAGAACTTTTCATACTTAATTAAATGTGCGGTATTCAAATATCTAATAAAAAACAGGGGATTTCATTTGAAAAAACAAAATTAGTACAATTTGCCACCAATTTACAAATATTTTCACTAAATTGGGCAACGTTGATTTTAGTATGGTTCAAATTTTCTTATTTATATCTCGATTCTTAAGTGAAAATCTTCTAATGGGCACGTTAAAAAAATTGGCCTGTATATTAAACGTACTTCGAATTAGACAATTTTTGATTCATTCGAAAGAGGAGACTTGAGACATGATCCCATATTCGTACAAATTCCTTCCCTTCAAAAAACGCCTCCAAAGGGGGTGGAGGGGGTAATATTTCTCGAAAATTGGCAATCTGAGACGACACAATTAAAGATAGGACGATATCTGGAAACATTTAATCTGAAAATTTCTTAAAGAGAGTTACAACGATGTTAAAATGTCAAATAGGTTTATTTTCGCTTGTGGATGTGGCAATTTCTTTTAAAAATTTAAAATCTGACCAGATTATTTGTAGCAGCATTTATATTAAACATTTTTTTCATAGAGTTACGGTCTTCGAGTTACAGCGGTGGTAAAGTCAAAAATTTTCGATTTCCTCGAAGATGTTTTTAGATTTCTGAATAATAACAAGTACAAGCAAAGAAAATACATAGGTAAATGATAAACGTAAACGTTCAACGATATTCGTGACTAAAGCTACACTCAAAAGTGTGAAATATTTTTTTTTACAAAAAATTGTACCGACTTTATTAGTTGGTGCACGGAAAAATACAAAATAATATATTCCTATTGGTGTTGGTACTTGTGAAGTTGGTACCAATAGTTTTCAATCTAACTGTTAACTACACAACTTCGAAAGTACGAACACCAATAGAATTAATATTATTTTGTATTTTTCAGTGCACCAACTAATAAACTCAGTGCATTTTTGTTAAAAAATATTCATTTTACAGTTCGGACTCTAACATTAATCATGGAAATCGTTGAACGTTCATTAATACCAAAGAAAATAAAATACTTATCATATTATCCATTCATTGCTTGTACTTGTTATTATTCAGAGATCTCAAAACATTGCGGCGCAAATACAAATATTTCAGACTTCACCACTGCTATAACTCGAAAACAGTTACTTCATTTGATAAACGTCCAATCTAAATGTTGCTACAAATAATCTCTTTCTTAATATTGCCATCTCATATTTTTCTCCACATAGCGGAAATACATATATTACAGACTTTACCATTGCCGTAACTCTAAAACCAGCTCTGTTAAGCTATCAGTGACAAGTTAGCAGAAACAATCGAAACCGGCATGGGAATTTGTTGCTAATTAGTTGCTAAAATCCCGATTTTGTTGCTCGAACCAGTTTTGAAAAAAATGAGTTACTGCTATCTTAACGTGTGAGATAGCAGTGAAACCACTAAAAAAAATTTTTTTCAATTCTAACACCACCTGAATTTGTTGCTAATTTGTTGCTGGAAGATAGTATAAAGAAAATTGAAAAAATATTGAAAATAAAAAAAAATATGAAAAAATATAAAAAAAATAAAAAAATATATTGAAAAAACGTACTTTACAGTACTTCTTCCTCATGCTACGCTAATCCAAAACTCAAAAAATAGTAGGTAGTTAGAATATCCACTGATTAACTTGAAATCAAGTATTGTTGTTGAAGCTATTAGAATTCCTATATTTTCTCTCTTAATTTCTAGGAGAAATTTTGTTGCTCATTAGATAAGTCTTTATTAGTGCTTGAATTACCAGCAACAAAATCCAAACAAAGAATATTACCAATAATAAACTTGTGACTGATTTTTCTTGGTGTCGCTATCAGAATACCTCCATTTTCGGTTTTAATTTCTTGCAGAAATTTTGTTGCTCATTGGATAAGTATTTATTAGTACTTGAATAACCAGCAACAAAATACAAAAAAAGAATAATACCAATAATAAACTTGTAACTGATTTTTTTGGTGTCGCTATGAGAATACCTCCATTTTCGGTTTTAATTTCTGGCAGAAATTTTGTTGCTCATTAGATAAGTCTTTATTAGTGCTTAAATTACCAGCAACAAAATACAAACAAAGAATAATACCAATAATAAACTTGTGACTAATTTTTTTGATGTCGCTATCAGAATACCTCCATTATCTCTCTTAATTTCTAGCAGAAATTTTGTTGCTTATTGGATAAGTATTTACCAATGCTTGAATAACCAGCAACAAAATACAAACAAAGAATATTACCAATAATAAACATGTAATTATTTTTTTTGTTGTTGCTATCAGAATACCTCCATTTTAGGTTTTAATTTTTAGCACTTGATACGCATACATATTATATCTCTATTTCTCTATTATAATATGATAAGATGGTTGCGACATTCGTAAGAAACCGTATTTGTGTGGTTCGCCCAATCAAATTGTAATTAAGACTTATCCAATGAGCAACAAAATTTCTGCTAGAAACTAAGAGAGATAATGGAGGTATTCTGATAGCGACACCAAAAAAAAATTACAAGTTTATAATTGGTAATATTCTTTGTTTGTATTTTGTTGCTGGTTATTCAAGCATTGATAAAGACTTACCCAATGAGCAACAAAATTTCTGCTAGAAATTAAGAGAGATAATGGAGGTATTCTGATAGCGACATCAAAAAAAACAGTCACAAGTTTATTATTGGTAATATTCTTTGTTTGTATTTTGTTGCTGGTAACTCAAGCACTAATAAAGACTTATCCAATGAGCAACAAAATTTCTGCTAGAAATTGAGAGAGATAATGGAGGTATTCCGATAGCGACACCAAAAAAAAATCAGTCACAAGTTTATTATTGGTATTATTCTTTGTTTGTATTTTGTTGCTGGTTATTCAAGCATTGATAAAGACTTACCCAATGAGCAACAAAATTTCTGCTAGAAATTAAGAGAGATAATGGAGGTATCGTGATAGCGACATAAAAAAAAATCAGTCACAAGTTTATTATTGGTAATATTCTTTGTTTGTATTTTGTTGCTGGTAACTCAAGCACTAATAAAGACTTATCCAATGAGCAACAAAATTTCTGCTAGAAATTGAGAGAGATAATGGAGGTATTCCGATAGCGACACAAAAAAAATAATTACAAGTTTATAATTGGTAATATTCTTTGTTTGTATTTTGTTGCTGGTTATTCAAGCATTGATAAAGACTTATCCAATGAGCAACAAAATTTCTGCTAGAAATTAAGAGAGATAATGGAGATATTCTGATAGCGACACCAAAAAAAAATCAGTCACATGTTTATTATTGGTATTATTCTTTGTTTGTATTTTGTTGCTGGTAATTCAAGCACTAATAAAGACTTATCTAATGAGCAACAAAATTTCTGCCAGCAATTAAAACCGAAAATGGAGGTATTCTCATAGCGACACCAAAAAAATCAGTTACAAGTTTATTATTGGTATTATTCTTTTTTGTATTTTGTTGCTAGTAATTCAAGTACTAATAAATACTTATCCAATGAGCAATAAAATTTCTGCTAGAAATTAAGAGAGAAAATATAGGAATTCTAATAGCTTCAACTACAATACTTGATTTCAAGTTAATCAGTGGATATCCTAACTACTTACTATTTTTTGAGTTTTGGATTAGCGTAGCATGAAAAAGAAGTACTGTAAAGTTCGTTTTTTCAATAATTTTTTTTATTTTTTTTATATTTTTTATTTTTTTTTATTTTCAATATTTTTTCAATTTTCTTTATACTATCTTCCAGCAACAAATTAGAAACAAATTCAGGTGGTGTTAGAATTGAAAAAAAATATTTTTTAGTGGTTTCACTGTTATCTTACACGTTAAGATAGCAGTAACTCAATTTTTTCAAAACTAGTTCGAGCAACAAAATCGGGATTTCAGCAACTAATTAGCAACTAATTAGCAACAAATTCCCATGCCGGATTCGATTGTTTCTGCCAGCTTGTCACTGCTAGCTTAACAGAGCTTCTAAAACCGTAACTCTTGTGAAAAAAGCTTCAATTTAAACAATATGGAACTATTTTTCAGTTCTCCTTTTTCAAATAAATTAAAATTAGTCTGAATTTATACCTCCAGAATATTTAAGTAAATCTTCGGACATGGATTAAAGGCTTTTACTGAAAGTTGAAAAAAGTGATAACCTTATATCATAAAATAATGTAAAATAAACTATGATATGAAAATATTGTTAAACAAATTATAAATACAATTGCTTTAGAAATATTTAATCCTTTATTATTTTATATCTAACCTAGCTACCTATTTGTATATTCACTCAAGTTTTATATTTGGCTACAATTATCTTAGCAAACCGTAAATAAGTCTTTGTTTATTTTGTAAAAAGACCTGATTTCATTCAATACAACAAAATGCTTTACTTAGTTTAAATTACCTTCAAACATCAGGATCATTCTCAGATATTATTATCTATGATTTTAATCCATTGCGTGTTTTTATCTATATGGTCCCTCACGTCTCAAAAAACATTTTGAATTTGATTTAAGAAAAGACTGATTCAGAATAAAAACATTTGTATATAATTGTCTTAGATACGTTTGAATTTTTAATAAAATTTAGTTTCAACTACTTCTACGCTTATCCTCTGCCTAATATTTGATATTCATTTCACAAAAAGAGTGTCATTATTTTCAATATTATGTTTGCAGAACTATAAAATGTTTTATTTTGTTTTATAACACTGAAATTTTCATCCTCACCCCACGATACACATGCATATCTATACAATAAAAGCAAGTCCCAATTTTTTGTCACGCATACAAATCCACACCGTTCAACGTATTCTCACCAAACGTACTCCTCGGGCTCTCGGACGTGTCGTAGATATATTATTCTATTATCTATATCTATAAAAATACATTTATTTATCGAAGCGCTGTTTCGACAAGGGCGGCCATTTTGATGTTTCATTGATAGGCATCATAGAAAAATAAATAGGTTAGGTTAGGCAGGCATGGGCATATTGAAGAATACTTTTAATTTACATAACATACATAATATTGTATAAAAATAATCATGGATTACTCATTATATCAATACTTTTTTGTTATGTTTGCGAGTGCAGTACCATCCTGTAAGAAATTTAACGTTTACATTCATATCCATAAATAAATTTTTCGATTTTGAATAGATAAAATTGCAATACGAGATGTAAATGACAGTTTTACAATACTCTGTATACGGTTCATTGCTCTTCATATAAAAAACGATGCAAGATAGATAGACAGAATTTGTGGAACAAGAAAAAGCTCCAAAATTTGCAAACAACGATCCACGTGGGCGAAGCACGCGGGCGACAGCTAGTATATCATAAAATATATCCCAAACTTTAGAAAATTGAAGGATTTTGGTGTATATTTGCAGATAAATGGCCACCTTAGGAGGTCCATATAAATTTCAAATATATTTTATTTTTAGGTCATCTATCATATATATTTTAAATCTGGACCCATTTTATGAAAGACTGACAACTGAGGAAGTCTTATAATATTTTCTTGAGTCAACAGATGGGGCTGCGTACAACTGCAACGGGCTACTTATATTCTGCGGAATATGCAAGATTGGGCTTTGTAATTCAGTAGATTATACGAAGCCCGTTGCAGTTTTACACAGCTCATGGCTGTATGTATATTCTAAATTTTGAGTAGAATGCCGCATCTATTGACTCCAGGAAATATTATGAGACTTCCTCAGTTGTCAGTCTTTCATATACTGGCTCTAGATTTAAAATATATCTGATAGATGGCCTAGAAATAAGATGTATTTGAAATTTATGAGGATCTCCTAAGGTGGCCATTTATCTGCAAATGGCCATTTATCTGCAAATATACACCAAAGTTCCGTGAAATCAACTGTAGAGGGCTTCAGTGTATATAACCTCAGTATTTTGTGAAGTCCAGTAGTTTGGCAACAATGTATATAATGGATCTTTCAATTTTCTGAATTTTGAGATATACCATGATGTAAATATTTGTGTATCGTGGGTATACATGAAAACTTTAAGTGATAAAGAGTCTTCTTTTTTTCTCACTCTTGTGAAGGAAAAATATTATTAGTCAGAGAAAAAGTATTTTAAAGTGATTCTAGAGTTTCAATGTTATAAAACCTAATAAAATATTTTATGATTTTGCAAACATAATATTGAAAATGATGAAACTCTTTCTGCGCAATAAATATAAAATAATAGACAGAGGATATGCGTAGAAGTAGTTAAAAATAAAATTATTATAAAAATTTAAACGTATCTAAGACAAATATATAGAAAAGTTTTTATTCTGGATCAGAATTTTCTAAAATCAAATCTACTATATTTTTCTATGAGAGGAGAGGAACTGTAGGTATAGATAAAAACACGCAATGGATTAAAATTATAGATAAAAGAATCTGAGAATAATCCGAAATTTTGAAGGTTTCTTAAACTAAGTAAAACATTTTGTTTTTTTACTTGATGTAATGAATGAACCGGAATGAACTCAGACTTTTTAGAAAATAAATATAGTTATTAACGGTTTGCTAAGATAATTTTAACTAAATATAAAACTTGACTGAATATACAAACAGGAACCTAGGTTAGATACAAAATAATAAAGGATTAAATCTTTCTAAACAATTTTATACAAACGTATTTAGTATTTAACAATATTTCCAGAAAATAAACTAATTTTACCTTATTTTCTGATGTAAAGTTGTCACTATTTGAATAAGTTTTCTCAACTTTCAGTAACATTCTTTCATATATATCCAAAGATGTACTGAAATAATCTAGAAGTATAAATTCAGACCCCGAGCTGATATTGATATTCTTATGTTGATATCTATTTCTTGTTTCCCTTTTTCGTTTAGAGTTACTCCTAGGTATTGTAAATGATCTACTTGTTCTATATGGTCTCTATCTATCACTATCTTTAGATTTCCTATGTTTTCTCCAACAATCAAGACTTTGGATTTATTCTTATTTATTCGTAATTCATTTTCTCAATGTCGTGTTCCATATGTTCAAATTGATTTGTAGGTCTTTCTCACTTTCAGTCAGTATTACCACGTCATCTGCAAACGCTTCTTAAGAAAGAATATCATTAAGAAGCGTTTGCAGATGACGTGGTAATACTGACTGAAAGTGAGAAAGACCTACAAATCAATTTGAACATATGGAACACGACATTGAGAAAATGAATTACGAATAAATAAGAATAAATCCAAAGTCTTGATTGTTGGAGAAAACATAGGAAATCTAAAGATAGTGATAGATAGAGACCATATAGAACAAGTAGATCATTTACAATACCTAGGAGTAACTCTAAACGAAAAAGGGAAACAAGAAATAGATATCAACATAAGAATATCAATATCAGCTCGGGGTCTGAATTTATACTTCTAGATTATTTCAGTACATCTTTGGATATATATGAAAGAATGTTACTGAAAGTTGAGAAAACTTATTCAAATAGTGACAACTTTACATCAGAAAATAAGGTAAAATTAGTTTATTTTCTGGAAATATTGTTAAATACTAAATACGTTTGTATAAAATTGTTTAGAAAAATTTAATCCTTTATTATTTTGTATCTAACCTAGGTTCCTGTTTGTATATTCAGTCAAGTTTTATATTTAGTTAAAATTATCTTAGCAAACCGTAAATAACTATATTTATTTTCTAAAAAGTCTGAGTTCATTCCGGTTCATTCATTACATCAAGTAAAAAAACAAAATGTTTTACTTAGTTTAAGAAACCTTCAAAATTTCGGATTATTCTCAGATTCTTTTATCTATAATTTTAATCCATTGCGTGTTTTTATCTATACCTACAGTTCCTCTCCTCTCATAGAAAAATATAGTAGATTTGATTTTAGAAAATTCTGATCCAGAATAAAAACTTTTCTATATATTTGTCTTAGATACGTTTAAATTTTTATAATAATTTTATTTTTATTATATATATATATATATATTATTATATATATTTTTATGCCATTTGCAGATAAATGGCCACCTTAGGAGATCCTCATAAATTTCAAATACATCTTATTTCTAGGCCATCTATCAGATATATTTTAAATCTAGAGCCAGTATATGAAAGACTGACAACTGAGGAAGTCTCATAATATTTCCTGGAGTCAATAGATGCGGCATTCTACTCAAAATTTAGAATATACATACAGCGGACTGAGGCTCCCTCCTGTCTTAGTCCTTTACTCTAGCCTTTACTGGTTGTAAATGTTTCTGAGGCTATATCTAATTATATTAAACGATCAATGCTTTTATATATATATATTATATATATATATATATATATATATATATATATATATGCAAATTTTATCTCGGAATCTGATGTACCGATTTCGATGAAAATTCGTATGTATGGGTTCTAGAGTATAATGAATCGATTGGTTGTAGTCACATTCACAAGAAAAATCATTTTCAGCAATTAATATTCTCATTTCAAGAGTTCTATAGATAATATCTCAGATAGCGATATGAACCCATTAATGTCATAGGGAGAAAGAGTCCTATGGTAAAGCTTCCGGTTAGTAATCTAGAATTCCTGGGATCGAATCCCGATCACCACTGAGTTTTTTTTAACAAAACCCATTTTTTAAATAAAATATGTTAATATGAATTTCTAATAATTTAATTGGAAATTTTCAGTGAAAATTTGTACATACCTAATATATTGCGACCCTTAAGGTACATATTAGCTAATGCAAGGAAGGGTTAGCAGATTTTGGTAAAAATTAGCGAAAAGGGGTTTTCGCAGTCGAGAAGTCGATTGACGATTCTTTTATATTTAATTGGTGTGACCCTCGAGGTCCACACTAGCTAATTCAAGAATGGCTTCGCAGATAAAAGGTTCAGTACCTATGTATAGTATTTGGGGGTTGATACAGCTGAGTTTTGGTATATTTATCATTCATATTACACATTCATATTTATTTCGAAATCTATAACTTACCAATATGTGAACAATAAAAGCAGTATTTACCGATCGCAATACATTTTAACCAGAGATATGCACATTTTTTATTAAGTTCAAATATCCTTTGTAACTCTACTAGGCCTACTCTAAATTCTGTGTTACCCAACACCCGAGCAAAGCTCGGTAGCCCAGATATTTTTTCTGATTACTGAATTTAAGTCACCTTCGTATATTTTTTGCGTTAGTCTTATACTCTTTCCGCTTTCTCCTCGGCCCTCCAAATTTTCAATATTTTATGTCTTTGTACCGAATCGAAAGCTTTTTCTAGGTCTAGAAATGCCTTATAAACTTTTCTTCTTTCTTGGGTTGCTTTTTTGTGATTTTTTTAATCGTGAAAACATGGTCCTGTGTAGGGGAAAGTGGGATAATTCCGCCATGCGAGTTAACTCCGCCATAGGCCCTCTGACTGTAACTGACAGATTCAAATGTAAGATATTGGTGTTGACCTCTAGGGGACAATAATCTTAATAATATTCTAAACTTGCAAAAGTCTGCTGTAAGTTATAATATACGAAAATTTAAGTTACCTAAAAAGTGTGTTCAGCTTATAAAATTGAGGTGCAGTGAATTAACAGTAAGTCATATTTTAATAATAATTTTTGCATGCACAATGACTTTCATTCTATCAAATGGCTTTAGGGGCGATGGTGTGCTATTCGTTTTTCATAAAATTTGCAAACCAAAGAGATAGATGAGCAACAATATTAAAATGGCAAAACGGGGTAATACCGCCAAAGATGTCGGAGACAAATCCGCCATATGGCGGTATAACCCCGTCAGCGTTACTGGTTGTCATTCAGTAATAATTGATTTTAGACCATTACTCGAACTCATAAGTGCACTACTGAGAAAATACAATGGATTTCGGAAGGTTTGGAGGCTGCTATGATGGCAGTTGCTGAAGGAAAGTCAGTAAATAGTGTATCAAAACCAAAACAGTTTAACATTCCAAGAAGCACACTGAGAGATCGACTAAAATCTGGGAGTAAAGAAGCAGGTATAATGAGATGGAAGCCGATCTTTACGAAGGGAACAGGAGATATTATTTGCTGATCATATCATATGTTTATGGTGTAACGCCAACGGAACTGGGAAAAATGAACCGTACCGATGCGTTATGGGTGGCACATGGACCCAAAAAGCCTGCAGTGGCATGGATAGTGCCAACAGTTATGTGCGCGACTTTTATACACCATAAAACTGTTTTATTAAATTTCCTAAGAATTTTTATTAAGTTTATAAACATATATTTTATATAGTTTTGTTTTATAAATTTGTCTATGTTTATTTTATTTTCATAATAAATGCGTTATTTTTCCATCTGACCAACAAAGTTTTTAACATTATCACAAACTACACCTATGGCGGAATTACCCGATATGGGTGGCGGAATTGCTACAGCAGGTCTGGGTAATACTGCCAGATCAATGTTCCACAAAAAAATATTTTCGTACAAACTGTTCTGGGATTCATCTGTCGCGTGATGTAGTTGCATTAGGAATGTTTCTGGGCATAAAACAAACCAAAGAAATCTACGATAGCTTGGACGATTCGCAAATGGCACACATTTTATCTTAAGGTGGCGGCATTCCCCCACTCTCCCCTACTTCTTCCATTTCTAAACCCGCTCTATGATTCTTCTAATGTACTTTCGATTATTGTTCTTATTAATTTCTCTATTATTTTCTCAAACATTTTCAAGGCTGTACATAACAGGGTTATTCCTCTGTAGTTATTGCAGTATTTTGCATCTCCTTTCTTATGTATGGGGATAATCAACGCTTTCTTCCAGTCTTACCAGAAGACTGGAAGAAAGCGTTGATCATTCTTCTTCTTTGCTCCATATCTTATTGTTATCTAGCAGTCTGTCTTCACCTATTTGTCCAATATTGTTTGTCATTTCCGATGCTATCTTGTCATATCCGGGAACCCTCCCATTCTTTAGTTCCTTTATTACTAATTTTAGTTCTTCCATGGTTATTTTATTTTGATCTTCTTGTGGTAGTATTTCAGTTTGTGTTATTTTTCCATTTCTAGTGTTTCATTGAGTATTTCCATAAAATACTGTCTCCATCATCATCTTTTTCTTCTGTTATTATTTCGCCATTCTTATTTCTGATGTTCTGTGCATAATGCTGCTTTTCTGTTCGTAATGATGTACTTAAGTGCTCAATAGAACAGTTTTTGGTTGCATTTAGAGCCTTGTTCCATCTTCTCACCAAATTGTTTCCATTGTTCGTTCTTGGAAGCCTTTATTATCGTTATAGTGGTTTTTCTTGCTTTTTAGTAGATATCATAACTTTTTTTGTCTTTTTTGTCAAGTTATGTTTCCATGCCTTCTTCTTCTTTACTTTATTTTTAATTTTGTCCGTCTCCATGCCATTTGCTTTCTGTTATTGTTTCTCTTATTCGCTCCTATACATTTAAATTTTCCCAATCATTTTCTATGTTTCTACTTTCCATATTTGTGTTTTTATTTATGAACTTAATATCTATTTCTTTTTGTAATTATCCGCTACTTCTTTATTTCTTAATTTATAAGACTGTAAAGATGGCCGACTTACGGTTATATCAAAACACCCTGTATTTTTTACATTTTTGTATTCCTTGAGAAAAACATGGACAGCTTGTTAAGCATTTGCTGGGCACAAGATTGAAGGTTTCGAAGATATTTTCAGATTTCTGAAAAAAATGACAGTTGCAGCATCCTAGAAAAATGATATTAACATGAAAAGTATGGGAGATTTCAAAGTGCGTTTTTTGCAAATAATTAAGTTAGAATCATTTCCTTATTCAAGGTTGAATTGGACGTTCTAGAACATAGGGTTGCTCTGATTTGAATTTTTGATCTTAGAACACATAAATGAGATAAAACTCGATTTTCTCAAATAGCGTAGTGTAAAGTTTAACCCTGTGCTAAACGTTGTGGGGTGAGTAACTTGCGTAACACTCAAAAGTTCGGTTTTGTTTTATTTTCAAACACTCTGTACACGATATTCTGTTGCAGTACAAATGTCACAACTTGTCATTTTGACTATCGCGTTTCAACTACTTTCGACTTATGTCTCCAATTGACTGCTATAATAAACTGACTTTATAAGACTGACAATAGTCAATAGTCATATTTTCAGAAAACTGAAAATATCTTGTTCTAAGACTTATACCTAACAGATGCTTAACAAACTGACCTTTATTTTTCCTAAGGAATTTAAAGATGTAAAAAATACAGGGTATTCTATTTAAAATAACGAAGTGATGGTTAGTTTCCGGTATAACCGGAAGTCGGCCATCGTTGAAAATATTTTTAAAATCGATTTAACCCCGAGCAACTTTTATGGAAACAATTTTGTTCTATCTCTAATAGATTAGCCACAATCCACCAAATACCGCCAGCTGCCCCACCCTGTATAATCACTGGATGTGAGTGCTTTTACCTTGCGTCTTGTTAAATAGTTTTTATTACATTCGGTTCTTGCAACGATTTCTCAGGCCCCATACGGTTTAGAGAATTGAAATTACGACTTCGTACTTAGATCGGAGGCATCTTGCCGCCCATAGACAACCCACTGATTGCCGTCTACAAGTGTGATCCGAAAATGTTTAATTATATTACCTGATTCAAGCAAGATTAAATTATTTCTTCAACCTGGAACGACAATGTCGGAGGAATTACGCACGGGCATGGAACACCTAACTTTTATTTACACTTAACTCGTATAATTTTGTATTGTGGTAGATAAACTATAGAGAGTAATTTGTTATGGAATAGTTGGCAAACAGATATACATAAGTATAGCTTAAATCAAGAAAAGGGGAGAAGCAGTTACTCATCGCTACTGTTCAAATCTTAAATGCGTAATAAAAACTATTTTTTTTTAATTTCACTTATTTGTTGATGGGGTCTGCTTTTCGATTTTCTCCTGTATTGTCGTTATAAGGTATACATAGTGGTCACTTCTTATTTCCGGCCCTCTTTTAACTCTCGTATCCAATATGGTTTTTCTGTTAATACATAGTTATTTATTGATTTCAACTATAATTCTCTGGTATATTTGTGTATATCATTGTGAGGGAAAAATGTGATGGTTATAATAAAATCGTTTGTGAGACAAAAATCAATTAGTCTCTTGCCATTATTATTTCTATTTAGTTCTCCAAATTTTCCAATAAATAATTTGTATTCACTATCCTGTTGTCCAAATCTGCTATTGATATCTCCTATTAATTTTTTTTCATTACTTTGGTCTATTATTCTTGCCTATTATTTCTAGTTAGTTCTCCAGCTTTTCCAATAACTGTTTTGTATTCACTATCCTGTTATCCTTCTGTTCTATTGATATCTCTTATTAAATATTTTTTTTTCATTAGTTTGGTTTATTATTCTTGCCAGCTCGTCCCAGGATTTATCTTTATTCGTGGCTTTATCATTTTCATTGTGCCCATAAGTGATTATCATTGGTCTTATCTGGCATATATAACTATTTTTCAGCAGTCAGTATGTGTTCATTCCATGGTATCCAGTTTGTATCTGATTTTTGTTATTAATTATGTACCCAACTCCTGCAATTGCTCTGTTTTTCTGTGGTACACCACTGTATGTTTATACAGGGAGGTCCGAGTTATAATTTAGAAATTTTAACAGCGTATTCAGCAGATGAAAATAATTAAAAAAGTTCATATAAACTAATATCAAAGACTCTTCGTTTTGGAGAAATATTGCAAAAAACCGTTTTTTCTAATTTTTAAAGAAACTCTTCTAGATTTTGCTTTCAAACATAGTAGGTAGGGGAGTGAGGGGCATGTTGTAACAGGGGTAAGTAGTAACAGGCTCTTTTCACTAGGATCTCAAACGCTATTAACGTATTTCTTTGACTCGATTTAATCTATAAACCGCGCCGGATCATGTTGCCATAGCGCCATAGCCAGTGTCCCGCCGGCAGGCGCAGTGAGCGGAAGTGTGCATGCGCTTCATTTCTGCCAGGTAATATAAAATTGTACTGTCGTAAAATTTCGTTTTGCGTTTTTAATATCGACTAATTTCAAATTTTCTATATCTTATTTCCATTCAAATTTATCTATCTCTGGTCATGTAAAAGAGTTGATTGCTAAATTGTTTAAATAGTTATATTGATAAATGTTAAAAATCATACTATATGGTTAGTTGTAACAAAATACGTAACACGTTACAACATACCCCAAGTTATGATGTAGATACCTAACTTTTTTCCTTTGTTTTAGAATAAGGGTGTATAAAAGTAAGTCAGAGCGGGCAACACAAAGTCAAGAAGTGTACGAGTTAGCGGCAGCTGAAGTTTTAGAAAAAAATGCAGTATTCGGAAAGCTAGTCAGACTTTCGGATTATGTCACGTCTGTCTTTATAGATACATAAAGAAAAAGAAGAATGATGAAAGATTAAGAGTTGGTTATGTTAAGCCTAGACAAGTATTTACTGCAGAAGAGGAAGGTAAGATAACTTCCTACCTACTCAAGTACGCCGATATATATTTTGGACTACTCCCTATAGAAGTAAGGAAACTAGCTTCCCAATGCGGTGTGCAGCTTAGTGCTAAAAACATTCCTCCTTCTTGGCATCAAAATAACATGGCTGGCACTGACTGGTTCCAAAATTTTATGCGCAGAAATTCACATTTATCTCTAAGGACACCAGAAGCGACGTCTTTAAGTCGAGCGACGTCTTTAAATAAGACTAACGTT
Source organism: Crioceris asparagi (assembly GCA_958507055.1). Classification (NCBI taxonomy): domain Eukaryota; kingdom Metazoa; phylum Arthropoda; class Insecta; order Coleoptera; family Chrysomelidae; genus Crioceris; species Crioceris asparagi. Next base: position 48,444,629 of record OY293828.1, on the reverse strand, counting down.
AATTCATTCTTTGAAATATTTCAACGACTTCTCCAAAAATATAATTTAATGCTTCTCGAATATGGAACATTGACGAAACAGGGGTCACAACGGTTCAAAAACCTAAGAAAATAGTAGCTGCTCGTGGCCAAAAGCAAATTGGAGCTATCACATAGGCTGAGAGGGAAACTCTTGTAACACCTGCTTGTGCCTCTAACGCTGCGGGTAATTTTTTCCCACCGATGTTCGATTTTCCCAGAGTTAAGTATTCTGAAATGTTTATTCGTGGTGGACCTCCAGATTGCATTGGTGCTGGTAATTCCTCCGGGTGGGTGACCGAAAAAGAATTTTTAATATTTATGGATCATTTTATCAAACACGCAAAACCCACCAAGAAAGAGCCAGTTCTGTTGCTACTTGACCTTAACCTAACAATAGCTCACACGTGAATATTGGAGTGGTTGAAAAAGCCAAAGAAAATAATGTCATCATGTTATCTTTTCCCCCGCACTGCTCCCACAATTTGCAACCTTTAGACGTAGGAGTGTACGGCCCTTTTAAAATTAAACAAATAGGGCACAAACAGCATGGATGCACAACAATCCGGGGAAAACGATGACAACATATGACATCCCAGGTATTGTGAAAGATTCGTTACCGCTTGCCCTAAACCCTGCTAATATTATGAGTAGATTTAAAGCTTCTGATTTATGGCCTTTGAATGCTGATATTTTCCAAGACTCCGACTTTGCGCCATCTTATGTTACTGATCGTCCAGATCCTACACAAGAGCCAGATGACGTAAATGTCACTGATAATATATCTTTGAATCTTGAAAATCCAGAACTATTATATTCTGTCCCTGAAGTGGATAAAAGCACCACGGAAATTATAAGCCAAATCGAAACTGCAAACGAACCAACTCCGAGTTGCTCCGGTCTACAAAAAACTGTCTCGCCATCGAAGATTAGACCTTTATCAGAGGCGCCACCAAGAAAAACTAATACAAATAGCAGACGCAAAAGAAAATCTACAGTATTGACGGAGACTCCTGAAATGGAAGCTTTACAAAAGGAATATGAGGAAAAGATGATGAGAAAACAGAAAAAAGAAGACAAAATTAAATGAAAAGGGAAAGGAAAGGGGAAGGGAAAAGCCAAAGGTAAATCAACAAATAATAAAACCGGAGTGGACAGAGTTAAAAAAAATTAGATGCAGAATCTGCAGCAGAAGAGTGGTATTGTCTGGTATATTGTGAAGCTTACCCAAATACAAATAAAGAAGACTGGATAGATAGTATCATTTGTAAGATATGGACACATGTAGGATGTGTTACAGGAGACATTATATCTTTTATTTGTATTAATTGAACCTCAGATGAAGACTGAATTTAATTATAATGAAACCCACCAAATGTTGATTCTTACATAAGTATAATACTTTGTTAGATAGCTATTAAGAAGAGATAATTAAGAAGCATACCTTCTTCTTCTTCTTTCAGTGCCCTGCAGATTCATGCGTACGGCGTCCTCCGTTCTTCTCATCATATGATTCTATTCATTGCGGCTTACCTTAGATATAAATAATTTAATTACTTACTGTGATTTAAAAGTACCATGATGATTATAAGTAGTGTTTAACTAAATAAAACTGTTGATTACTAAAAAAGTGTATTTGAGTTAATTTTTGATAAGAATTACATAATACTTACTTTAGAAAGATGTCAATTTTGTTAAAAATAAACAAAGAATAAATGATTAAAGGTATTATTGTCTTTTTTTTGTCGATACTACTTGCCCCGGTAGATGTTACAACTTGGCCCAAGCACGAGGTAAGTTGTAACACCGCATTTCTTCTAGAAAATAATTGATATAAAATAATGATCAATAGTTGTGGTATTATTTTTACTTGATTTGGTAGAGGAAGAGTTATAGTATCCATCCATTTTTATTTAGTAGAAATTTAATCAATAGATCACAAGATATATTAGTTTTAATGAAAATTGTTACAACAAGCCATTCGCTCCCCTATTATTGCCACGTATGAACAAATTTATATCATGATAAACACTTGTTTTTGATTTATCAGTTGCGTTCATGAGACCGTTTTGATTATTTTAAATAATAAAAAAATTGTACGCCAATGGTTTATCGCAATTTTGTTAACAAATTTAGATTTCATGATCAATTCTAAACAAAAATGGTCTCTTTAGCCTCTTTGCTAAAACGAACCGTTCTCGAGAAAAAAATAATTTTTGTTTGCATGTGCACCTCATTGCGATAAACCATTGGCGTACATTTTTTTATTATTTGAAATAATTAAAACAATCTCATGAACACCACTGGTAAAACAAAAAACAAGTGTTTATCATGCTATAAATTTGTTCTTAAGGGATAATAATACCTACCAAGTTTGGAAGCTAAATCTAAAAGAGTTTCTTTAAAAATAAGAAAAAAAACAATATTTCAACACCCGGTATCTCCAAAACGAAGCTTTTTTGGAGATAAGTTTATATGAACTTTTTTAATTATTTTTATTTGCTGAATACGCTGTTAAAGTTTCCCATTATAATTCGGACCACCCTGTATATTGCTATTGTGCAATTTTATCATGCCTTGGCCTTTTCGTTTCAGTTCTTGATGCTTATTACACTATTTGTTGTACGACCCATATATTATGTTTAAAAGTATTCGTATAAATCAAACATATATGATAATATATTATAGGTACAAAGAGTCTTGAATAAATACCTTTCTTGCATGTGACAAACCTCTTGCCAGACTGGAATAAAACATAGATAAGAGAGGTGTTGATAAAAATATTCCGTTACTTATAACTGTCAAACTGTATGAATTCACTTACCGTTCAGTGTAAGTAATATTTACTGATGAGTTTGGTTAGCAACCATCATAGGAACCGGTAAGTTAGGCTTACTGTCGTAAAAACACATATGGCAAGCAATAGAAAATAGTTCGGTCCTACAAAAATTAGTTGGATTGTACCTTGAATTTCGATAAATTAAGCTGATATTGGAAGGATTAATTATAATAATTTTTGTTTTCTCCTCAGAAGGATTTATGGGCGACATAGCAGTGCCCGTAAGTTCGACGCCAGAGATGCCGAAATTTCTAGACAATTTGCCTTTGACAAAGCCCCACAAGTTTCAAGACCCATTGATCGCCAAGAAACCAAAGCCAGAAGAAGTGAAATTGAAACAATCCAAATTTCAAGAAGAGTTAGAACAGTACAAGCAAGAAGTTCTGGAAGGTTTGCAGATAGAGGAAGAAGGCCTTACGGATTTTATCAGGAAGAAAACTAAACAACCCTCGCCTATGATAACATCAAAAAATTTTAACGATCCTTTCGACAGTCTTCATGTAGATGCAAAGGCTTATAAGAATGGACAAATTCTGAATAGTTATGACATGAATTTAAGAAAAAGTGTTCAAAATAAGACTAAAATAAAAGTTGGCATCAAACACTATGATTCGGAAGAACAGTTAACAACCGATACTCAGTTGGTAAATAACGGAGACGTTACCGATGATAGACCGACAGAAATAATTACGAAAAATGAGGATATGGCTCTTAGGAGGAAAAAGAGGCATCAAAAGAAGCTGCAAAATCAGTAAGACTTTTTATAGACTTCCATTTAATCAAATTTTCTTTGCAAGGAGTACTAAGCTCATGGTTTAATTACAATAATCTGGTTTTTACATGTGAAAAATCTCTAGTTATTATTATCTTGAAATTACTGTGTATAATTTTAGTAGATAAACAATCAAAACTTACTTTTTTTCAGTCTGACTAAGAGATTGTCGTCAGATAACATCCCACAGGAGACACCAATACACGAGTTCAAACCAACATTTGATTTAAAACGCAAGAACACGGTACCTTTTGATAAGAACGACAGACCTCGTCACAGAGTAACCAGGGCGGCGACTGCAAGAAAGGAGAGAGTTTGGGACTACGGGGTCATTCCCTATGAGATAGACGGCAACTTTAGTGGTATGCACAAGGCACTCTTCAAGCAAGCCATGAGGCACTGGGAGAACTTCACCTGTGTCAAGTTCGTGGAGAGAAATAGGGACGAGCACCAGAACTACATCATCTTCACCGAAAGACCTTGTGGGTAGGTAACGAGTAGATATCTGGAATAAATCTGATTTTTGTGAGTCGTATAAAATCTGTAGATGAATCACAGTAGCGTGAGATATAACTCTTAGGGTATTGATGGAAGTCGTTGATTTTGTAAGTGTCTATAGTGCTAATTAACTTAGCTGGACTAATTTAAGATTTGCACACATTTTCGTACTAGGTATGTGGTCCAAAAAGAGATATACCTATTGCTTTACTGATTTAATCAATACACTTATCTATTCGGACTGATCGACCAACATAATCGTAAGAAAATATCTCAAGTTAATCTTGCGATTAGTCGATATAGGTACATTTATATTCTGATTCTTCTTTTGCCGGGCCCGTTAAAACTACAACACAATATAAATTCAGACTACAGAAAATTATAAGGTTGTCTATTCAGGTTAGTTATTCTCTGTAGTTAGCAGAAGAATATTTCAATAATAATAAATAATGGACTATTATTGATAAATAGAGGGACAGAGTGGCAAGCAAATATCGAAGAACATAGAACATCACTATTAATTCAAACATATCTTCTATCTTTATGTCTCGTTAGATCACATACATATATTAGGCGTTGTAAAACTTCAAGTGCCAATCAAAGTACAATGTTATTATTTGGTATAAAGTTAACGCTATACCTAGTTCTTAGTACATACGTCTACGCCCAAAACCCACAACCATCCAAAAACATTTGTGAAACCGTCTTTGAAATATGAAATAAATAGTTCTTAGGTTATTTGCACAATAAATTACTATTTTGTCGTTCATATGCATTTCGATAATAAAATATTCCAATAGATATCAGAGATCATATAATATCGAATAAAAAATATATATATTTCTTAAAACTACATATTGGTGCAACTAAACAAATTAACATACAATACAATACATACAATCGCAATCACCTTAATTTGACCAAAGCCTTGGATACGGTCAATCATCTGATTATATTTGAAATAATATATAATTATTATAGTATACGAAGAATACCTAATATTGTTGAAGAGCTATTGAAGAGATAAATTTTGTAAATGATGTAAATAATGATAACAAAAAATAGGACCGACTTTATTAGTTGGAGCACTAAAAAATTAAAAAACGATTTTTTGGTTTCTCTGTTTGTTTGTTTGCGGCGTCTCCAAACTTACTGAACCGATTTTAATGCGGTTTTCAATGGTGCATAGAGCATGGTTTGGACAATTATTATTTTTAATCGGATGTCAGGAAAAAAGTTATAATTTAAAGATATTAAGCTGAAACTAAATTCCACGCGAAGAAAGTCGCATACAACAGCTAGTCATTAGATAAATATAATCAGTCTACATGGCTATTATTAACTGGATAGTTTACATAGTGAACTAAACTTATTTATGAATGTAAATAGATTGAAAAAAAATCCCGATGGCCTGTAGTCAGCGGAAAGGTAAATTTTTCAAAATTCATTGAATTGAAATTTTAACAACCTTTTCATTGGTATACCTACATGTTATTACAAAAAATTGTCGTATGTGTCATAGCCTTGCGGTTAGAGGTTTTTGTTTTGGCTGTTGAATATAAAGCAGACAGGGTTCGAGTCCACTTCAAGGCAGATTTTTTTTTCGCCTATTTCTTTTCAATAAATATGCTATATATTTTTTTAATCAGGGTCTATATTAAGATCTCCATAAAATGTACAATTACATCAAATTTATATTGAGTGTTCATGTTTTATCAATATTTGTTATTTTTCTTTATTAAATTTTATTTTTTTTCTGTGTATTTTATGAAAAATTTCTTTGAACAAAAGTTGTAGGTACTGATTATATCTATAACCTAAAATTATCTTTAATAATATTTACACTACGGCTCTTTTTTGATAATTTTTTTAAATGTTTGAAAGGTCGCCATTTTGAAACTACTTACCCGATATTGCCCAATAACGAACTCGACCGAGATATTTGAGAGATTGATTTTTGTAGCAAATTTGAACTTGATACCTTCAAAACTGCGACCTCTATCGTGTTAACAAATTTCGTAATATCCCATATATATATATATATATATATATATATATATATATATATATAAACTTTTGAACCAAATGTTTTTTTGGACTAACTTATAGACATATAACAACATGCCGTTGAAATTTTTTCGAAATTCAAAAGTGTGAACGATCGCAATAGGTATATTTCTATAAGAAATTTACCTAAAAGTGTAAAGTCATAAATACTTATGTTGAAATTTTACTTGTTTCTCACTGAATTAATAAATATATTGACTATATTTTACGTTCAAAGATCGAATTCTGCAAATATTTTTTTTACCCGAAACCCGACATGTACAAATCAAAATACCCACCGGGCGTATTCAAAGTACCCATAATCCGCACCAAAATTCATATAAAGTAATATGTAATACTCAATTTTTGCTTAAACAAACGTAATGTATTTACAACACGTTAGTGCAAGAATAATTTTAAATACATCTTGCTGGATTCACGCGATATTCCTTGTTGTAATTTGAGGATGTATTTTTAACTTAACAAATTTGAAGAACCATATAAAATCTCAGAATTTTGAGTTTATATATATATATATATATATATATATATATATATATATAATGAATTGTAAATTCTTGACTGTCTAATTAATGATGAATTTTTAATGATTGGGGTTGCAGTCAAAATACCAATAAAATTAAAACTCTTTAATCAATGTCGAGCTTTCGGTAACGCTTGTTACCTTCATCGGGACAAACATTTGTTATTATGCATTTATATGAGTTTTTTATGTTTCATAATTACAAGTTACTATGGAATTACGCATACTAAGATCAATCTATGTATGTAGCTAATAAAAATGGACACTTCAGAAGTTAATCACAGGAAATATCATTTAAAAAATGGATATAATATAAAAATATGGCATTATCTTGTATAATATGAAACAATATATTAATTTAGAGAAACATCAGGTGGCACACTACGATAATTATCATTATATAATTTTAAAATATATGAGTAAATGGAACTAAGTCTATTTATATCCGAACGTTTATTCATAACGTTTGTTTCTTTTTGAATATGAATCATTTCCAAGAAACTTCGTTTAAAAATGTTCTTTTCAGAACATAGAACAATTGAGTTCTCAAAATCTATAGTGTGCTTTTTGTTTATGGCATGTTCGGTCAAGGCACATGGTATGTCCCTACATCGTTGCACTGTACTCTTTTAACGGTTTTACACCACCACGAAATAACTAGAACGAAATGTGGGTATTTTCATTTGCTTATATCCCATTCTAGATACAGTTTTCGGTCAGTGGCCGAATTGGTTGTTTGAGTTTAACAAAATAACTTCAACCATATTCATAATCAAATCTACCAGCTTAGTTTGATAATAGAACCTATGATATTATCGTTAGAGTAGTATTATAAGAACAGAGTATCAGATTCCGTGTTAAATGTTGTCATATTGCTAACTTCAGCGATCGTACGGTCCCTGACAGAACTAAGCAAATATCGCGGATATTTTTAATATAATGTTATGAATATTCTAATTAATCCAAGACAATTAATTTGAAATTGGAATAAAAATATGAAATAAAACAGAATAAAAATTTGGTAGATATTTATTAATCATAAATTTACATAATAATATGCATCTAAGGTAAAGATAAAAATGTAAATAGACAAGATATTTTACAAATTCATTGAGAATATACAAATTATTGCCTAGGTGTAGAACGATATGGATCAAATCTCTTTTAACTACCCTAGCTCAAGAGATAAAAAAAGCAACAAACGATGTTCAAAATAATTTCTGAATGAAAATCCAAATCAATTTTATTTCTCTAAGGCTAAATTATTTTCTTCGCTAGTTTATAAACTGGCTGAATAGTCTATAAATTATAATTACTGGCATTTTATGTAGGTTATGACCGCATCACTAATGTGTCCCATTCGCACTTCTTAAAGATCTCAAAAATATGCAGCTGTCCTTGAACTATATTGAAAAAAACCACAAAATCCAAGATGGCGGCCCTATCCAAAAATGCTGAATCCCACCATGTAGGGGTCACAAGTGCACTTAGACCCAAAATTTCAAAATTCAAAATTAGTGAGCCCCAAGTTCACTTACATACCATCATAACATTGACCCCACCCTCACCCATAAATAAAAGTCCCAATATTAGGGCTCTCAAGGGGTTTAGGTATGGCACTCATATCTAATGAGTCACAAACGCACTTAAACAAAACCATAATATTCGCCCATTACACCGCCCTATCACTTTCACAAAAACCACATCTTATCGAAACATATAGAGGTGGGCCAGGTACGAATCCCAACACCAACGAGTCACACGCGCACTAGCACACCTTCACACCAACCCTTAACGCCATCCCCATCGAAAAAAACCATAAAATTCCATCATCTTAGAGAAATGCCCAAGTACGGAACCCACCATCAGCGAGTCCCACACAGACACCCTAGTTTGAAGCCTCACTCTTCCACGACTCCATCCCCATCGAAAGGACCCCAGAATCCCTCAAATAATCTCACAGTGCCATCAAAGTTTTCGAGGAAATAATTCCACGGATCACCCTGTAGTGGTTTGAAGTTCTACTTACACGCGACACCCTCTCTCTTTCTATATTTACCAATATATATATATATATATATCTTTCTCAACTTCGCCGTTCGCGTCAGCCGATCACACTTTTCGTAACGCTCTCATCAATCTCAACAAATTCAATTTCAGAATATCACATAAAGTACTAAATAAAAGGATAGAAATAAATAAATAAAGTTATCTCAGCAAAAGAACTGAAGACATAAATGATGGAGATACAATACATACAAAATACAGGAATACCCCGGATGTACGCGATAGGTGGGACCTAGCGATAACCGAAAGTCGACTTCGCGTAAGTCAGGGTTCAACTTTGCTTATAAATATATACATATAAAGTTTCTTTAATCCGGACCGGACAATAATTTTGAAGAAACATGTTTAATCAAATGTTAGATAAGAAAATAATTTACATTTTTCACAATAAAATAAAGTTATTTTGATGTCGAAGGCTTCATACATTCTAACAATGTCGCCTGACGTGTTTTTTTCTTCTCATGCAAAATAGCCTCGTGACATGCCGATTACTTATTAATTTCACGCTTTGTAGTAGAAACGTGCTCATCCTTGGAGTCTACCTTTTCTAAAATTCTGGCGATCAGAAAGAAAAACCGCGTATCTCCGAATTCCCGTAAAACGGGGTAGCGTAAGTCAGGGTACTATGTATACCTTCAGAACAAAATAAAATACATCATGAAAAAAAACTCTATTCTAACAGAATACCTATCACATATTGGTTCACGATAAATAAAATAGCAAGCATAACATAAATGTTGGAGATACTATATACATATATGCAAACAAAATAAAAAAAAAATCCATCATGAGAAACTAACTCAAATCCAACAGAATATCACAGAGAGTAGATAAAATAGGAATATTTAAATAAATTAAAATGAATAAATATTGAACTGAATTGCAGTTCGGGATCCTCTCAAAATAACAAGAAACAACGACTTTGTGGGTTCATAATTCTATTTCACCCAAGATACAATTTTTATGGCACGCCACTTGCAATATTATTTGATAACGAATTTATCAATGCCACGTACAGGCTGGTCTGGTTGCAGATGTCTTCTTCTTCTTCCTTGATGATTCAGATGGGAATAATCTGATTTCGACTCTCACTGATTTTAGTTTTACGAGGTCTCTAGGAGAAATGAACTGCCCGTCGTATGAGATTTGCAGTTTATATAAGAAATCCTTTTCCCACTTATTTGAAGTGCATTTAACTATTCCTCATACTCCGTAACACATGGGTTTCATCCGGACAGATCCTTGGCATTTCATGCTCATTCCAAGTGAAATTCATTCTCTTGCTTTTTGTTGTTTGTTATAAATTGAGGAATTTTCGTTTTTCTTAATTAACAATTTAATGTTATGGAATAGAACCCTTAATTTTCAGTGCACTGCCTCCTCCTTAAGTTTCGTTTTTCCCGAACGAAAACCCGACACATGCATGATCCGGTTGAGCAACTTTTCCTTCACCGTTGGTTCCTCGATGTGGAGCGAGTCGATCCGGATGTACCACTTTCATCTTTCCCCGTGGTGTTCGTTGAATGCGATAAACGACATCGATGAGTCGCGCCTGTATGGTGTGAGGTCCTTCCCAATCGGATTGCAGTTTGGGACAACGGCCAATCGTTTTTGGATTGAATAGCCAAACCCGATCTTGCACCTGATAACCCCCGGAATTAGCGCGTCGATCGTATCGTGTTTTCATGCGGTCGCTGGCCATACGGATATGTTTTCTGGCTTGTTCATGAACTTCTCGTAGTCGTTCTTGCAGCCTACTGGTGAACTCATCCGTGGCTTCCGTTGATGGAAAGAACCTTCGAAAGAGCAAATCGCAGGTAAGCAGTCATGCAGGGTCTCCTAGATAGTATGTCAGCATTCCTGTGAGTCTTACCACTGCGATGCTCAATCCAGAAGTTGTATTCTTGCAACTGCTCCATCCATCGGGCTACCTGTCCTTCCGGTTCTCGAAATCTCATCAATCGGCGCAGTGATGCGTGAGCTGTACGAAGAGTGAATTCCTGGCCATACAGGTATTTGTGGAAATGGAAAGAGTTTTGACAACAGCAAGCAATTCTCGTCTTGTGGTGCAGTAATTGCGCTCTGCCTTACTCAACACCTGACTGAAGTAGGTACAACCTTCTGCTGACCGTCTTCTTCCTGCGACAGAATACCTCCAATACCGATATTGCTGGCATCTGTATCCACATAAAATCGGCGACGTTGTTGTGGGTAGGTCAGTATGAGTGCCGTCTACAAGGATTCCTTCAATTTCTGAAGAGCGTCTTCGCAATCTGGCTTCCAATCGAATGGTTGATCTTTTTCTGTCAGCCGATGTCATGGCTTAGCCAGGTTGCTCAAGTCCTTGACGAATCGGCGGTAATAGGTACATAACCCAAGAAAGCTGCTAAGTTCTGAGACATTCCTTGGACGAGGCTATTCTTGAACCGCTGCTAGCTTAGCTGGGTCTGGTCGAACTCCTTGTGGGGATACGTGATACGTGACCGAGGTACAGTACTTCCTTCCGGAAGATTTCGCATTTATCAGTGTATCGATGGTTTGTCGATTCGAGGAAGAGGATAAGAATCCTTTCTCTTAACGTCGTTGAGGCGGCCATAGTCGACGCAGAATCGGGTGGAGCCGTCTTTCTTTCGCACCAGAACTATCGACGCCCAGGGGCTGCTGGATGGTTCTATAACGTTCCGTTCCTGCATATCAGCCAGCAGTTGCTGAACCTCTTTCTGTTTGGCGAACGGTTGCCGTCGGGCTGCCGGTCTGATCTCCGGTGAATATCGATTGCAGCACCAGATTATTATGACCCAGATCATCGTCATGCAAGTAGAAAACGCCCTGATACTTTCGTAACAGTGCCTCAGCTTGTTGTTGCTTGCCACCGGACAGGCTTCTGGCGTCGGATATCAACTTCTCTAAAGTTGAGGGTAACCTACTTTTATTGGTGCCTCGTTCTTTGTCCAAGTGCATTACTTGTTTTACTGGATGGCACGTCCCTAATTTCGTCTCAGATTTCAGGATCACCTCCCGGTAGCTCATGTTCATGATTCTGACTGGATTTCGACCATCTTGGTCCCACCAGTAGCTGTCGATTCTGCTGTTGGGGTTCTACCACGCCCACAAACTGTCTACCATTATCACTGGTGACAGCAGCCATTAACACCTTTTCTCTTCGTGCCGGAACCCTAGCGTCTTCTTCAATGGAAACCCAGAGAATGGCATCTGAATCATACTCATCGTCTAAGAGGATCTCTCCTGGTCTTCAACCATCGCCCTTTTGAATCTATCAAGATGTGAAATGTCTTTAGAAAATCCAGCCCTATGATAGCGTCGTCCCTGATGTTAGCTATCAAGATCACGGTTTGATACTCTCTAGAACCCAATAGAACTCTGACCTCACATTGTCCCAGGATTGGCAAGCATTCCCTGGAGGCCTTTTGCATCACAAGTGAAATTCCTTCTCTTGATTTTGTTGTTGATGTAAGTAGAAGAATTTTCGTTTTTGCTAATTAACTATTCAATCTTATTGAATAGAACCCTATTTTCAGTATAATATGTACCTCTGTAAAACAATTAAGAATATAAATATTGGAGATACAATGCCTATACATATACACAAGTCAAAAAAATCCTAAATTTCGCGAATTTCAAGAATGTTCACAGGCTTCCGGTACTCTATACCCACTGAAAGAACTAACCGGAAGTGAATAAATATCCTGTCTATTAAACACCCTTATTATTAGTTACTCTATGTATCGATCTAAGAATTGTTTATGAATATAAAATTATTTGGAATTAGTTAAACTTTATTAATGATGTATTTTTGCTATTGTAAAATTATCTAGGTAGGGTATTATTTCATGTAGTACTTATGTTTATAGAATCTATAAAAAAATTACCACAAAGCTTACAAATCATCATCCTGAAATTAATAAATAAATACAATTCTTATAATAATACGTCTAAAATGAACATCACACAATTATTTACCTTCCAGTCCTTAATTTATCGCCAAAATACGAAAATATTTTATAGTCACATAGTAAATACTACAAGGTATACATGTATTAAAATTCGCCAAAGGTACATAGCCAAGAATCTAAAATTAGTTTATTTGTTGCGATAGAAAACCTCTACCTCTGTAAGATTTACATTAATGAACATAATGTGAATTTATCTGGAATAATAAGAAATAAGTAACTAGATTTAATTATGTTTGTTGAAGATGCATTAAGATTTAAGGAGAAGTCATCAATAAGTTTTGAGCTGTTTATTTTTTTCAAAATATTTGAGGGTTTCCGAGTTGAAGTCGGTCGCAAAGTAAAAATTGATATAAAATAAATGCTCAATGCATTTTTTTAATTGTAACAAATAACTCTAATCCATTATTTATATTGTACATTTCCATCAACTATTTCAATTTTTACTAATCTGGTGTAAAATGTGCTCAAGAAAGTGAGGTCATTGTTAAAGAAGAAAAAGTAAACAGAAACTTTAGATTACTCCTAGGTGTGACTGATTAAGTTCTTAAAAGTAAGAAAAAAACAATAGCTGAATTAAGGAGTGAAGAATCAATTCTATTACATAATATTATATAAAAAGAGCTACGCAGTCTCTAAAACCACTTTATCGTCTGGCAAATAACAAGACAAACAACGAAGCAAACATTAAAAACCCCACTAACAGTTTCACCAACTAACGAACACACCTAACTTTAACTGGTCAGTGGCTGCCTCTAAAATAGTGCTATAATAAGCAAAAATAATATCTTCCCTATTTCGAATCATCTAGCTGATAACTTCAATAAACAGAAAATAAATTCTGGTATTCAGAAACTCAATCCAGTTTGAGTAAACATGAACTCATTTTATCAAAATGTCGATGGTTTACGGGCAAAAACATAAGACTTTTATTCTAATACTCTCAGTGAGGATTACGATATCATCTTGCTGACTGAAACATGGTTTACTGAAGGATTTAATAATGAGCAACTTTTTGATGATAGCTTTCGCAGGGATACTGACAACTGTAAGAACTTATTTAGGAGGAGTGTTGGTAGCAGCCAAAAATAAAATTGGTCTGGAAAATATTGGTGTAAACTGTGATAATAATATAGAATGCTTATTACGTAGGATAATTAAGAATTACATCTTCGCTCGGTTAGCACTAAAATGGTTATTGTGAGTCAATCTTAAATGGGAGACATATACCATCGCAGACTTCTTTTTAGATTTCTTTAAGATAGACAATTCTGTAGTACATTAAATTTTTCTATCTCGTAAGGCTTAGCCTGCGTTTGCGATTTAAGCTCACAAAAATATGTTTGTTACATCATATTACAAATCTTTGAATTTTCCAACTTTTCAGTACTAATATTTTTATCTATTATACACTTAAACCTTCCTTCTGAATTACTTTATCTATTACTGAAAACTGCATTAAAATCCGTTGAGTAGTTTGAAAGATCTAAGCAAACAAACAGCGGAAGCGACTTTATTTTATACTACGTATAGATTTATTTTATATTTCATGTGTCTATATACCACCAAACATAAATTTCGATATTTATAAACAAATTTTCGAAAACGTCAACAAATTGTTTTCACCAAATTAAATTTTTATTGATATAGGCGATTCTAATACCCCACGATACCTAAACTCTAACTGTAACAAACGTATTTTACTCAACCAATTTCTAGTCTAAATTATCCAAGCCAGCTTATAATAATTTTAAATTTTACGGGGAAAATACTTGCTCTTTCTACTTTCTAGTAGGTATATATATTATAGACTCAAATACATCTGCGTCTCCCTTGTTTGTGGAGGATACTTATCATCCGGTTCTAGAAATGACGTTTGATGTGAACATGGATCGATTAGATGAGAACATTATAAAACAATCTTATCAGTGAGTGATTCTTATCTTTGTACCCACTAATAAGGAACACTGAATGCTCAAATATGTATAATTATTTAAATACAACAATTCGGTAAGGCCAAACCTAGAGAATGCAAAAGCTAATGTCGAAAGTAATATCAATCTTTTCGAGAAAGCACAAAAAATATTTCTTAGATATCTGTACTTCTACAAAGATAATGTATATGCTTACCTTATGTGTACCGATAAAGTGCTATAAAATGTTCAATACCTTTACAGAAAAGGAAAAATATGCATTGGGTTTTTTCTCTATAGTATATAATAATATAATATAATAATATAATGAGTAAACAATTGTGATCTCTTCAGTTCTAGTCCTTTTTATAGTTCCCCCCTAAAACCCGAGCTAAAACCACATGCAAAAGCAATGTAACATTTTATTAATGAACAGCAATATCGAACCTCTTCAGAGAAATCAATTCTCAAATTCTGTATTCTTGATAGGTTGGATTAGGCTTTTTTCTCTTATATAACAATAAATAAACGTTATGTAGTCCGAGCTACTATCGCAGTGTGTCCAAGATGTTCAAGGTATGATGTGAAAGAAAACAAACTTCCATTAAATGATTTCTGATGAGAGATATACATTCATCAGAAGGAACGCTCGGAAAAAGGTTAATAACATCAAATGAAACTGGGATCGAATTATCTGGAATGACAATTTTATTGGTTAAATCTTAAGAATTTTTCAATGAAAAGGGGTTTTTGAAATCTAAAACTTTTTTAATGGAATCATTAAGCCAGGGTACTAGTTTAGAAGCTGGATAATTACAAAAAGAGACAACAGGTCTAATTGGAGTATTCACTCTGTATTTTGGGGAGACAATTTAAAATATGGGTCTGGGGTTCCATTGGGATTAGAATAGATTTATTTTTATTGATCAAGGAGATTGTATTAACGGCAACGGAAATATCAGTTGTAAGTATTTTAGTAAATTTAATAGTGGGATCAGAGTCAATAGGAGTAAAATCATCACTATTTAGGAACTCTTGAACTTTATCGATATAATCCCTTCCATCTAGTATAACTAAACAATTGCCCCTATCAGCCTTAGTGAAAACCAAATTGTTGTCAGAAACTTTCTTTAGAATCTGCCTGGAAATACGAGAGTAGTTAGTTGAACGATTATTGATATAATGTCATAGGTTTATATAGCCGTTATTAATAGATCTAGCAATATCACTCCTTAAGAGGTTTTTATGCTGGAGTTTAACAGACTTTATAGATTTTTCTCAATGGATATCCAATAATTCAAATGACAGTTTGTTATAAGTAATCTAGTAAGTTAAATTTCACTTCTAAATTTAAGATTTATTTACATGATCAGATAATTTCTTTTTGTTTTTGTTAATAATATGATTAGAAACATTCTGAAACTTGTATTAAAGATAATAGAGTTTCTTATATAAACTTTGGTACTTCTCCTTACCTTTAGCATGGGTGGAATTAGGTATACTTCTTTGTAGACTATATGTTTCTATAAAGTGTATCATTGTAGAGAGTTTGAAATAGAGCCATTTCAGTCTATTGTTCACCATGTTGAGAGTAGAGTATAAATGTTTAATTTCTTGCTTTATCCAAGTGGTCTGAGCCAGATTCTTAGCTGCTAAGGCTGTCGGTGTTGAAACCGACGTATAGATGTATACATATTTATACTATACTATCAACTTGGTGTACAACAGACTGAAATGGCTCTACTTCAAATTATCTACAATGATACACTTCATAGAACTAGAGAGTCTACAAAGAAGTAGATTTAATTCCACCCATGCTAAAGGTACGGGGAAGTGCTAAAGGTACGTAGAAGTATCAAAGGTTATCTAAGAAAGTCTATTATCATTCGTCCAAGTTTCACAATGATTCTAATCATAATATTAACAAAAATAAAAAGAAATTCTCTGATCATGTGTTGCATCCTCGCATTTCAAATAGAGCTAATACAGTATTTACACCATATGAAATGGAAGTCTTAAATTATGGATTGAAATTTAACTTACAAGATTATAATAAACAATCATTTGTGTTATTGGCTATCCATTGTGAGATCTATTAATAACAGCTATATAAACCTATGACATTATATCAATAATCGTTCAACTAACTACTCTCGTATTTCCAGACAGATTCTAAAGAAAGTTTCTGACAACAATTTGGTTTTCACTAAGGCTGATAGGGGCAATTGTTTAGTTATACTAGATAGAAGGGATTATATCGATAAAGTACAAGAGTTCCTAAATATTGATGATTTTACTCCTAATGACTCTGATCCCACTATTAAATTTACTAAAATATTTGAAACTGATATTTCCGTTGCCGTAAATAGAATCTTATTGTTCCGTCTTTTATATGGTCTCCCGAAAATATAAGTATAAAGTGAATACTCCAATAATTAGACCTGTTGCCTCTTTTTGCAATTCTCCAGCTTCTAAACTAGCATGCTGGCTTAATGATATCATTAAACAAGTTTTGGATTTCAAAAACCCCTTCTCATAGAAGAATTCTGTAGATTTAACCAATAAAATTTCTAATATTGTATTTCTAATGTTATTCCAGATAATTCGAGTCTAGAAATAATTTATTAGAAGTTGGTTTTCTTTTACATCACATCTTAAACATCCGCCTTCTTTTAGATACAGTTTTTAAATAAAATTTATTTCAATTCAATGAAATGTTTTTTAAGACAAACAACAGACTTAGCCATGGGTTTCAATCTCTCTTGTCTACTAGCAGAAATATTTATGTATAGCCTTGAAACCCAACTCCAAAACTTTCCAGATTATGATAAAATCATGTCGATGATTGTACTTTTCTATAGTGATCTTTCTATACAAATTAGCTGCCTTTCATTCTTTCTTTAATAGACTTTTTTCAATTCCTTAAAGCCAGTCTTCTTTTTCCAAGAAAATTGACATTATTAAACAAATTGGCAGTAACAGTCATTATCCCGAAAAGCTTATTTGAATGAAACATCTTAATATACATTTGAATAGACAACTAGTTGTAAGTGATAATCCTACCAAATTTATTATTATTCCCTGTACAGGTAAGATATCATATTGCTTAAAAAACATTCTAAGTTATTATATAATAGATATAAACGTTAGTTTTTGCGCCTACAATGAATTTGTTAGGAATAAAGATAAAAAAATCTGCTTATCTGTATACGAATTAAGTTGCACATATCCACAATACAATGCCAAATATATAGACCAGAGTGGTAGCACAATATCCACCAGAGTGACTGAACATAAAAAGTTTATAGACGATTACTGTGAATTCTCTAGGTACTTCTTTACCCCGTGAAGATTTTAAATCTCAAAGCTCTTTTGCTAATCATGTCAACAACGATTCACATAACTTTGTTTTGAATAGAGGCTTAAGACTTTTTCATTACGCTAATAAAGGTGATTTAATGAGTATTCTAGAAATATTTCAAATCAATATCATACATACATCGTTAAATAATCCCTCCGTCTTAACTGTTAATGAACAGATACCTTTTGAGTGTTTGATTTTTTTTAATTTATTAAAATTCTTGCATTATGTTGATCAACCATAATAAAACATTTGCTACTATTCTTTATCTCCTTTCCTTTTTCGATTATTCTAGTTTTCTATATTGTTACAAATTGAATTTAAACTTATATGTCCATATCCCCAAAAACAGATATTATCTTTTATGCTAATTCACATTCCACTCAGTTGATTCTTTCCTTTCCTGAAAATTGTTATTTCCGTTTGATCATATCATCGTTCATTCAACAATAATTATCATAAACATGGTTAATTTCCAATATTTTTTAATTTTAATTGTATAACTACCATTAATTCCATGGTTGCTACTTAAGTCAAGTTATAGTATTAAACATGAATTAACATTTTCACCAACACGTGAGTAGTCATATCTCCACATTTACCTTACTTTAATTTTTAATATTCACCTCTTGTAGTTCATTAGACTGAAGATAGACTTTTGTTTTATATTTTTATAACTCTTACATAAGTCCGAAACAAGTATCTCTTGCTTAGTTTACCCTAATTTTAATAAACGTTTATGGTGGATTAGACTTTGATTTGGTGGCCTAATATATGAATAAACTGTTTTTCCTTTTATTCCGTCTTTTATATGGTCTCCCGAAAATATAAGTATAAAGTGAATACTCCAATAATTAGACCTGTTGCCTCTTTTTGCAATTCTCCAGCTTCTAAACTAGCATGCTGGCTTAATGATATCATTAAACAAGTTTTGGATTTCAAAAACCCCTTCTCATAGAAGAATTCTGTAGATTTAACCAATAAAATTTCTAATATTGTATTTCTAATGTTATTCCAGATAATTCGAGTCTAGAAATAATTTATTAGAAGTTGGTTTTCTTTTACATCACATCTTAAACATCCGCCTTCTTTTAGATACAGTTTTTAAATAAAATTTATTTCAATTCAATGAAATGTTTTTTAAGACAAACAACAGACTTAGCCATGGGTTTCAATCTCTCTTGTCTACTAGCAGAAATATTTATGTATAGCCTTGAAACCCAACTCCAAAACTTTCCAGATTATGATAAAATCATGTCGATGATTGTACTTTTCTATAGTGATCTTTCTATACAAATTAGCTGCCTTTCATTCTTTCTTTAATAGACTTTTTTCAATTCCTTAAAGCCAGTCTTCTTTTTCCAAGAAAATTGACATTATTAAACAAATTGGCAGTAACAGTCATTATCCCGAAAAGCTTATTTGAATGAAACATCTTAATATACATTTGAATAGACAACTAGTTGTAAGTGATAATCCTACCAAATTTATTATTATTCCCTGTACAGGTAAGATATCATATTGCTTAAAAAACATTCTAAGTTATTATATAATAGATATAAACGTTAGTTTTTGCGCCTACAATGAATTTGTTAGGAATAAAGATAAAAAAATCTGCTTATCTGTATACGAATTAAGTTGCACATATCCACAATACAATGCCAAATATATAGACCAGAGTGGTAGCACAATATCCACCAGAGTGACTGAACATAAAAAGTTTATAGACGATTACTGTGAATTCTCTAGGTACTTCTTTACCCCGTGAAGATTTTAAATCTCAAAGCTCTTTTGCTAATCATGTCAACAACGATTCACATAACTTTGTTTTGAATAGAGGCTTAAGACTTTTTCATTACGCTAATAAAGGTGATTTAATGAGTATTCTAGAAATATTTCAAATCAATATCATACATACATCGTTAAATAATCCCTCCGTCTTAACTGTTAATGAACAGATACCTTTTGAGTGTTTGATTTTTTTTAATTTATTAAAATTCTTGCATTATGTTGATCAACCATAATAAAACATTTGCTACTATTCTTTATCTCCTTTCCTTTTTCGATTATTCTAGTTTTCTATATTGTTACAAATTGAATTTAAACTTATATGTCCATATCCCCAAAAACAGATATTATCTTTTATGCTAATTCACATTCCACTCAGTTGATTCTTTCCTTTCCTGAAAATTGTTATTTCCGTTTGATCATATCATCGTTCATTCAACAATAATTATCATAAACATGGTTAATTTCCAATATTTTTTAATTTTAATTGTATAACTACCATTAATTCCATGGTTGCTACTTAAGTCAAGTTATAGTATTAAACATGAATTAACATTTTCACCAACACGTGAGTAGTCATATCTCCACATTTACCTTACTTTAATTTTTAATATTCACCTCTTGTAGTTCATTAGACTGAAGATAGACTTTTGTTTTATATTTTTATAACTCTTACATAAGTCCGAAACAAGTATCTCTTGCTTAGTTTACCCTAATTTTAATAAACGTTTATGGTGGATTAGACTTTGATTTGGTGGCCTAATATATGAATAAACTGTTTTTCCTTTTATTCTTCTAGTGAAGTCTTTTTTTAAAATGGTAACCATGTACAGGAAGACATTCAATCATTGACCACATGACATTCTGAGTTGTTGGCCTTTATATTTCTGCTGGATCTAGCCCTTGAAATGTCAGCCATTCGAGTTTCCAAATCAGCTTTAGTTGTGAGCTTAGTCTTGTAAATATCTTCTTTTATTTTACCCTAGATATAAAAATCTAGAGGAGTGCGATCTAGATACCTCGGTGGCTAATTCAATCTACCTACTCTGCCAATCCAACAATCTTCAAACATACTACTCAGTACTGCCAGGGTGGGTACAATGAGCTCCATCGACTTGAAATCAACACCTTGTTGAAATATTCAAAGGCCAAATGCTCCAGTAAGTCATTCACCGTCGTTTTTAAAATTAGATATTTCGCAGCACTTAAATTTTTGTCATAGAAACAGTTTACATATTTATTGTCCATCAATAAACAAAATACGTTAAAGCTAAATTTATTCTGAAACCTAGCCTCCCTAACAAAATGCTGTGATACCTATTGAATATCCCTTCTCTAGGGAATTTATTCATCAGGATAAATTATTCTCCTGAAAAAATCAGGATCCTCATTTATTTTAGTTAGCATGAATTCGCAAAATTGTACCCATTTTTGGAGATCCTCAGGATGTATATCTTCTTGTGGCATAATTTTTCTATGGACGCATATGATGTTTTTGTTGGATTCTCCAAATTGAAGTAAAGACTATTTCAGCACTTCGTATAGATAAGTCAGGATTGGAATGAGAATATCCAAGAACAGTGATTTGATTACCCTCATCTCACCAGTTGTTTTTGATTTCTTCGAGAATAGCGTCTACTGAATTCTCTACATGTTCTATTTAAAATTTTATCTTACTCGCCATGTATGAGAAACAGATTCATAATATCTTTGTTAAAATACGAATTATTCTAGATTATAAAGTATCTTCTGAAATTTTTATGAGGCAACTAAGAAACTGTTATAAATGTCATTTTTTTGTATTTACTAAAACTATACTGTCATGACTCTTTCAAGATAGATAAGCTATGTGTATCAGCAAATATAAAATCATTTTACGAAAAACGCAAATAATTAAAGAATCATAATATATAGGTATATGTCTATAGATCAATAGAACGGGAATATTCTACTCTATTATTTTATTAATAATATACAGTAACGTTATTTTGAGGAAATTTGACTTTAGGTTACTTTTTATAACCACTTTCGCAGATATAATTTTTAAATTAAAAATTAATTCAGTTCATACCTAATACTACTTACCTTACTACCATTTTTCATAGGATTTCTGTCAATTTAATTCTAAGGGCATTGCAAACAGATTTACAAATATTTTTTTAGTTATACCTTTCTGTTTTCGAGGAAAAAAACTTAAATTATTAATATCTTAAGAATGATCTGATATAAGTATAAGACATTAACAAAAATACCTTTAAATTCAATATTCTATCAAAAAATTAAATAAAATTTTGGGTACCTATGTCATTTGAAATAATAAAGTTTATATCAGGTACGGATAGATATGACAATACTGCAGTCCTCAAATATTTTCCGCAGTTGACTATGGTTACAACCAAAATTTTAAATTCATTTGTCTTTTAGATCTATGTTTTGTTCCATTGATAAAGTTTATTTTGTCATGAATCTTTAATTCACATGAATGAAACTACAACGTATCCTGACAGAAAAATCATACCCAATACATTTGACGAGTAAATTGTGTTTCAAGAGACAATGGTGTTTTTACATCCACACACACACTACGTTACTACACTCTGCCAAGTATAGACAACCTCACGATAAAAATAAGGAGACTTACGGAATGAGAATATTGAGATAGCTACAATAAGCATAAAGAAACTTTCATCCCTCTTCACAAAAATTAAAAACAAAACACTGCCTTTATATCAACCAAATGTGAAATATCAACTAAAATGCATGGACTGTAACAAAAGTAGCAGAAGTACAGCAGAGCGATGAACGTAAACATCATGATAGGTGAGCACAAGAGTTATATGGTCATTATAGATGATTTAGATTTAAATATAAGATATATTGTTACTTTAAGAAGTGTTGTATAAGCAGACTTAATAATACATAAATAGCAACTGTAAAATTGGTAGTTCTCAGTTAACTTTAATATCGTACATATATTATTGTTAAATATATCTTTCATGTAATAAAATTGTTTTTAAAAAGAAAATACTGATAGAAACTTATTTAACTGGCGCAGTCAGTAGGGTACAGCCGGTACAGCATACGATAATTGAATTACCCGATTCTTGTGAAATTTATCCAAGGGAAAACCGAAAATGCCTATCGAAAAGTGTGTACCGTCTGTTTTAACAAGTTAAGGTGTATTGGAAGAACCGTGTACAAGAAAGTTAATTGAAGCTCCTGATTTGCCTTTGGAGTCATCCACAACAAATCAGCAAATAACTCTACAGATTTCGGATACTTTGGTGTAACCAATATCTGTAAGTCATCGGATGTATTGGTCTAACTAGCATCTCTACCCGATAGCAAAATATATTTGAATATTTTTGATATTTTATTACAAAAGTATTTGTAGATTATTATTTAGAATTTTTCTTTTTATTAAAAAATATAGAAACCAAATATTGGATATAACATATCCTAGATTTAAGGGAATATTTAATTTACCAAAGTCAGGTATTGATAATTCCAATTCAAATTTAAAAGAATTAAATATGAATATGTTGACGTTAATATCAAAAATAACCTAATCATATTTTATATTGCAGTTCCATCAATATTCAACAAGCCATATATGATGTATCAATTATATTCAATCCCTTGAAAAAATAAAATAATGATTCCGTATATTTTGATGTCCTCCGATGTCTATTTTAACACAAAAAATGTCAAAGAATAGAGGAAATTAATTTATGCGTAAAAAATCCATTAAGTAAGAATGAGCCCTGTACAATAATGTACAGTCAATACAAAAACTAAACATTTTGACCATCAAGAAATTAATACTATAAGTTTAAGATTAAAATAACTGTCTGTAGAAATAGATAAACAATTATTAATTCATGACATCGAACCAATACAATTAAAAGAGATAAATTTAAATTATATACTTGATGATCTGAAACATAATGAAGCTCTAAATAAACATACACTCACTTAAACATTTTGCTGTTGATACAGGAGTTTCAGTATTCAATATTGTATTTTCTGTAATGATTATTGCTATAATTGTAATAATAGTGTATTATTATTGTATAAATAAGAATACAACAAAAATTATCATAGAACTCAAAACCCTCGAAAAAGCAACCCCTTTTTCTCACTCTTAAGAAAGGAGGGGTTAAATGGTCATTATAGATGATTTAGCTTTTAATATAAGATATATTGTTAGGTACTTTTATAAATAGTGCTGTATAAGCAGACTTAATGATACATATATGATATAAAAAAATAATGATATATAACTGTAAAATTGGTAGTTAGTTCTCAGTTAACTTTGATATTGTAATCATATTATCGTTAAATATATCTGAACACTGAAACAAACTTATTCTACTCCAAGCATCACATGTACATGAAACAAAACATTCCGTTGCTTATCATCAACCAAATATTTTAGGTAGAGAGAAAAATTTGACTAAAAGAAGGACGCTAGAAATGTATCATATTAACAGAAACATAAATACTATTAACAAAAACTCACCCAAAGAAGGGTTATATATAAATATTTATTAACTTTTCCATTTTTACTGTTTGGTGATGGCCAGCGAGACAATTGATTTTTCCTGTATATGTTTATTCTAAATTGGTTTTTTTCCCCCATATACTTATAATGTCAAATAGTGTCAGCTGTCTCGATTGTAAATAAATCTAAGAAAATAATTTTATATTAATCTTTATAATTTTAAGTATGCAACCATTAGATTTTTAATACTGTCCTACTTTTAAATGTTGTCAATTTTAATTAACCTCACGTACTGTAAGTCATACAATAATTTTAATTATTCAATAAGTTTTATATTAATACAAATATACCAGTAAATTTTGCACTAGAAATAATAGAAAAAAAATTTAACGCAATTGAAAAACGCAGAGACATCCCTAAAACAGAATCCAAAAAAGCAGTTGAACTCTCACTTAATTCCACCTGTTTCAAATATGAAGATAAATACCACAAAAAAATCTACGGTTGTGCCATGGTATCGTTCATATCTGGCAGCATAGCGCAATTAGTTCTCGAAAACGAAATATTACTAAAACTGAATGTACCCTTTTACTATAGATATGTTGATGTTTGTCTAACAGCTATCCCCATATGCAAAGAAGATTACATCTTTAACCTTTTCCAATCATACCAAAATAAAATCAAATTTACCATATAAATAGAGTAACACAAAACAATTAGTTTTCTTGAGTAAACTATACACCATAATAATAACAATATTAAAACAGAATGGTACACAAAAAATAGATGGTCAGGTCGATGTCTAAACTGTTATTCACAGCATCCCTGTGCCTAAAAAATCGGTCATAAACAAACTTGCGAACAGAGCTATTAAACTCTCAGACCAAGAATTTAGAGAAAGACCAACAAACAAAGCAAAAACTACCCTGTAGAGAATCAATGTATTACTATTATTATTATTTAAAAGCGATAAACTATTGTCTTTTAATAAATTTTATTTAAATTTACAATAGTTGTACATATAAACACAGGTAATAATATATCAGAGAACTCAGCGATACTCCGTCGTCAACACCTAGTCAAGACAGACTGCCTCATCCCTTTTTCCCCACGCCTGCCTGCCTAGAACCCGTCATTCAGTTGTCCAGGGCCGCATTTAGAAATTCCTTACATATTATTATTATTAATTCTATTTTCAAACACAAAGTCAATATAGCATATAATACCTACAAACAAAAACATAAAAAAAGTTACAAATAAAAACAAAAACTGCCTACCTTACAATTTCATACATAGAAATCCTATCTAATAAATTACAAGCGTTATTCAAAACCTACAATATCTCTAATAGTCATAAAGCACACAATCTATTAAAATCAACATTCAATGAACTAAAAGCTAAAAATATTAAAAATAAAACAACCCATGCAGAACCTATACAAAATACCATGCAACGAATGCAACTGCACATATATAGGGCAAACAAGTCATTACATTGAAAATAGAATAAAAGGATACGAATATGACAAGAGAAACAAAAATGCGTTAACAAACCATGAAATCCTACAAAAACGTAAATTTAATTTCAACGATTTAAAAATTCTAACTACTGAAAAAAACACCTTCAAACTTATAATATATGAAAGGATCAATATAAAAAGACCACCAAATAAAATAAACGCAAAAACAGATGTAAAAAATTTAAGCATCATTTACAACAAAATTTTATAGCACAATACAAAAATATACAACTATACGAACAAGCTCTCAAAGTACAATAACCTAACCCATGCACAAAAAACATAGCAACAAATAACTTCCTGCACGCAACATCCGGCCGTTACTTAATATAACCTCAATCACCAAACCTACACAGATAGATTTCCAAGATATAATACCAAAATTTCCTCCAAATGCATCCTTCATAAAATGAAAAGGAAAAAGAAGAAAATATAGATTACACATTACTAATCCAACAAGAAATCAAAGTTTAAGTTTATTTTAAACTACAAAAAACATGGTTCAAGAAAAACTTATTTAATTATAATTTTTTTATTTTTTCCTCCATTTATGTCTTAAGTAATGATTAATAACATATACAATTGAACACTTCTCAAAACTTTTCTGTTTAGTAATTTTAATATAATTTTGTAGATTGTAGTACCCGTAATGAACTTACAATTTTATTTTGAAAAAATATCAAAGATAATCGAAAGGTAAATAAAACAAATGACTTTTCTACAATATAATCTATTTCCAAACAAGCGTTTAACCGTACCGATTCAATAAATCAACAAGTGTATATATACAGGGTGCCCTACATAAGATCCTCTATCCCCTTATCTCAGAAGATATATTTAGGAGAAAAAGTTAAATACAAAGTATTATTGTTTTTAAGCGAACTCTTTTATTTATATAACTTTCACGTATACAGGGTGCTCAGTTTTCCATGGTTCTGGACTCAACTCTTGAACATTAAATGGGACATCCTATATATTATTCAGGATTTGGATTCCTCATAAAAAATAAGAATGACTTTCAATAACATATTATATAGCTATCTCTCGTGGTTGAGGATTTAATATCAGGTTTATTTATTTTTTTACTAAAAACGTATTTATTTAAGGTAATAGAAAAAAATATAAATATATTAGATTTGGTGAATATGCCATTTTATGTTTAAGACAACATCCCAATACATAAATTTAACTGTTCCCTTTGACTACAAATTATACAGGGTCATCTCAGAAATTGATCCCATCGTGATATATAATATCACCTATAAGTCGATAATTTTAAATGAAGCACCATGTATATCATAGCTGATTTAGAATGTTCATAAGAAAATAAGGTAACTTTGTATACCCTATACCTATCTGTAGCCTTTTAGAAAATATTCGCTATTAACATTTTTTATACAATAAAAATATCTTTCGTTTGAATTTAATGAGGAAATACGTTATATTAAGAAATTTTCTGGGGCTGACTGTAGCAGACTTTCAACAATATACAGTAGCTTAGAATTCCATCCAACAAATTAATCAACATATTGCATATAATCAAAGTCAACTAACGCTGCAAAATCAAAACTGCCATGGAAAATAAATATTATTTTTATTATTTCACACAGGGGTGCCAAAGCGGGTACTTAGGCCAATTCGGCCCATTGTGAAACTATACAACATCAAGGTCGCCCTAGTATTCACTGCTGGTGTGCGATTTACAGGAATCAAATAATAGGTCCTCTATTTCTGGATAACCATTTAAATGGTGCGAGCTACTTACTAACAATATCAGAGAGTCTACTAGAGAAGAATGGTACATAGAAAATATTATTTTCCAAATGAATGGAGCACCTTGCCATAATACCATTCAAGTAAGAAATTATTTGAATGAAAACTATGCAGAGGTCAATGGGCCAAATGGAAATATTAGAGTTGACCCCTCTGGACTATTTTCTATGGGCAACATTAAAGAATAAAGCTTATAAAAATAAACCTTGATGACGTAAGAGATCGAATAAGGGAAGAAATTCGAAATAACAATGAATATATATATATATATATATATATATATATATATATATATATATATATTCACACCGTAGGAATATAGGGACCTTGGTTTCACTTTACTGAGAAGCTCTTCAGAAATTGTTCGATATTTCAGATTTCTTACAATTTTTTATCGCAAATGCATTTTTACGAATTTCTAAGTGACCCTGGACATAAAACAATCGCTGTTACTGATACCACGTTTTAGCTGTTAAACTGATAGTTTTGAAAATGACATTGGCGATAGAAATTTTTAAAAAATCTCGAATATCTTTCTTATTACCTGAAAAAAACATAAGAGCCTGTATATACATTCCCCTAAAATACAATTTTCAACTTAATTACGATAGAAAAATAGGTTTGTGCTATTATGAAAATTATAAATTTTTAATTTTCTCATTGACGTCTTTAATATTTTTTTGGAGTGTTTAACAAGATAAGTTTCAGAATGATGGGCATACTGAAGGTAACTCCAACATCGGGCTACCGATCAAATAAACTTTTTGCTTTCCCGGTTGACAATAAGAGAGATACGAATTTTCAAATAGACATCTGTCATGAGAACATTTTGCAGTAAAATTGATATACGTCAAAAAATTTGGCAGATATTTTATAACAACTGGGGTTTTCATACTTAATAAATGTGCGGAATTCAAAAATCTAATAAAAAACAGGTGTTTCCATTTGAAAAAACAAATTTAGTATAATTTCAGATGTAACCGGAAGATCCACCATCTTGTAAATATTTCCACTATGATTATAGCCAGGATCAAATTTTCATATTTCTGACTCAATTTGTAAGTAAAAATCTTCTAATGGGTACGTTAACAAAATCAGCCAGTATATTAAGAATCCAATCAATTGTGTAAGGGAATGTCAAAACTCAAAAGCAATATTTTCTCAATATCTTTAAATGAAACACACATTAGTTACGTTTTTCTTAGATAATCCCCAAATCTAAAATAACAAGTTTTGGAGATCTTAAATCTTATCAAAATCTTAGGAATGCCTACCGTTATTTGTAGTTCGTGTGAATGAAAATGAAATAGAATTAGAAATTATAATAAAAGAAGTATTATTAATCAATAAAACGTCATTTACAACTATCCAATATGAATTTTCCGTTTCTCTAGCAACGCAAGGTAATAATATGTTAACTGAATAATTAATAAAATAAAATAATTTTAATGATGGAAATACTCGAGCAACAGACTAGAATATTTGGCCGGCTGTGAAAAAAATACAAACAAACTATAATTTACTGCAGATAATCATTTAATCATTTAGCCATAATATTAGGAACATTTTCCCAGCAATCTTAAAACAAATATTTGAAAAGTTACTGTAAAAATGCAGTTAACTAAAAATCTACTCAGTGTTTTTGATATTACTCAAAATGCAAGATACTGATAGTAACACGTGGTTATCTGAAAAGTAAATTATATTTTTATGCTATTTGTTTCACAGCCTACTTAATATGACTCTTGTTCGAGCATTTTCAACAATAATAGATATTAAAATAAGCTATTTTATTTTATCAAGTATTCAGTTGATATAGCAGTGACTATGGATATAAGGTAGTTAGAACTGATTTTTGAATGATTTTTAATAGTCCCTTATGTTTTTTCTCCAATATAATATCTTATTTTCATTTAAACATATATGATATAAAACACAGGGTGTTCCATTTAAACATATTGAGAAAATATAGTTTTTACATCCGCTGTACCTAATTTACGCAATAATGTGAAAATGGGTCATTATTACAATACTAAATAAATAATAATAATAATATTGATGTGTCATCTTGTTAGAGAATATTCTTTGCATTTCTAATAATTTTTCAAAATACTAATCGAACAACACACTTAAAACTCACCCTGTATATGACCATACTCAATTTAATTATATTTCACGGAAAATGTTGATAAAAAATATTCATTAGATCTATTTTAATTTCGATCCATTGGATCCGTTGATTTTGATGCACTGTTTTTGATAAAAAGGTATTCTTTAGTTCATAATATGTTCTATATAATGAATAGTTTCTTATAAAAAAAACTGGTGTGAAACTTTCTAGAATTATTTAGTTTCTATAAAACAATTATTATAAGTATAAAGATCGATTTCGATTCAATCAATCGATTCAAAAAATATATTTCTTATTATTAGATATTATCAAATTCGTTCCAGTTACTCTTATGTAGGTATGTCGAATAAAATTTCCCTGAAGTATCTGTTAGTTGAATTTCAATTCCGTTTAAAAAAAGTTTAGTGTATAATGAGGCTGTATCTCGAATAAAATGTATGTATATATGTATTTTTGAGATGTTTATATAAATGCAACAAACAGATATTCATATATTATGATCAGTGCCATAAATTAAAAAAAAAATTAGTAAACAACCCAACTGGACATTTTCAGAAAATTACTAACATTTTTATTTAGATATTTTTACCTTTGCTAGTATTATTTTTAAAGAAAGAATATAAGTGCATTGATATAAAGGGTGTTCGAGCAGCGGTTCAAACCAGTCCCAAACCGTCAGACGCCTGCGCACTTCAATTTACGATAAATAATTTATTCCCAACTACTAGTAAGATGTTCGAGCAGTAGTTTGACGATTTCCAAACTAGTCCGGACTCAGTTTGAGACAGGCGCAGTTGAAGCGTCTTCTTCTTCTTAGGGTATAGTGTTCTCTGTTGTTGGAGAAATCGTTTTCAGAGAACACTACCACAGACCAAAAATAAACCCTGGTTTGTGTTTTGTCCATCAGTCTTTCATTGATGTTCTCTCTTATCTTTGGTCATAAAACATATCTATCGGCATAGTCATTTGGTCTATGACGACGAAAATGTAAGAAAGTGGAAGGGGTAGTTTGCAAACTGCAGTTTGGTGTTCGAGCAACAAAATCCCAAACCACTTGGAAACTGTTTCAAACCGCACATGCGCATTTTAAACAGTTATCAAACCGTCCCAAACTACTGCTCGAACAGCCTTATTATTATGTATGAACAGAATAACAGCGTTGCCAAATCAGGACGGCTCAGGTTTGATACTACAAACATAGCTTTACATATATACATTTGTATATGTGACTGGCTACCACAGAGCCACGGTAGGCTTTTTGTTGAACTAAAAGTTAGATATTTCATACAAACCTGAGCCCAATTTCGGAGGGAATAACTGGCGCGTAAAAAATTGTCGGTTATATTATCAGGTGACAGGAGTGAACCTTTCATATTGGATACGACTGGCTACCACTGGAAACTAGCGCCAATAGATTTTTGTAAGATACGAGTCTTCTACAAGGCAAAAACTATCCTGAGCCACATATATGGCTCAGGTTTGTTACTCTGTTTCAGGACTGCATGTACGATTTGCTATCACTGGCTCAGGTTTGATAGAAATCTCTAAATGATCAGGTAGGCTTCCGCGGTTTATGTTTGATTGATGATTGATTCGGGTTGGACCGCGTGATTTTTGACGAGTTGTTCGACGTTTCGGCAACAATTTTTGTTGCCATTATCAAGAACTTTAGTCCTTGTGGCGAGGTCTCAAGCGTGTGATCCACGAATCGGTAAGAATATACGAGATCCCTTGTTCACAATGCCCCAGAACATACGTGGGTAACACCAACCGATGTATTTCCAACAGAGTTTATGAGCATGGTGTTTCAATCCGAAATTTAGATTCTACATCAGCCCTAGCCCAACATCACATAGCTTCTGGACACAAAATATTTATAAATTTCCAAGACTTTGGCCCTCATAAAATCTTTCCAAAGCCGCATAATAAGAGAAGCAGAAATTGAAAAATGTCCCAATTCTTTGAATATTCGACGATTACCCGTGACCTGGAATCCTCTAATTACCAAAATAACCATAGAATCAATAATTCCCAATATCAACATCATCAACAATCCATCTCATAACCCATAGTTATTCCCAGAAATGATTTGTCCACAGATATAAATACTCCTACAATTGCTACCCATAATTCAGTTAACATCTCTAATGGTGAGTAGATCACACGCTTGAGGCCTCGCCACAGAGACTCAAGTTCTTGATAATGGCAACAAAATCATTGCCGAAACGTCGAACAACTCGTCAAAAATCACGCGGTCCGACCTGGATCTATATATATATATATATATATATATATATATATATATATATATATATATATATATATATAATATCGTTGAAATAAAAGATTTATTTTACCGATTATTGGGAGAACTAGTTTCTCAGAAAATACAGACATGTTAGAATCATAAACTACTATATATAGTTGAAAATCCGCTACAGTCAGCCCGTTAAGAAATATTTGTAACTTATTTCCTCATTAAATTCAAACGAAAGGTATTTTTTTTTATTGCACAAAAGATGTTTGATAGCAAATGTTTTCTAAACTCTAGCCTAGGTATAGGATATTTTATACAAAGTTACCTTATTTTCTTGTGAACAATCTAAATCGGCTATGATATACAGGGTGTTTCATTTAAAGTTATCGACTTATAGGTGATTTTATATATCACGATCGGATCAATTTATGAGATGACCCTGTATAATCTGTAGTCAAAAGACACCGTCAAAGTTAAGTTTTGGGATGTCTTCAACATAGAAATGGCAGATTCACAAAATATGATATACTTATATTTTTTTCTACTACCTTAAGTAAATATGTTTTTTTAGCAACAAAAAAATAAACCTGCTAATCAATCCTAAGCCACGAGAGATAGCTATATAGTATCTTATTGAAAGTCATTCTTACTTCTTATGCCGAATCCAACTCCTAAATAATATACAGGGTGTCCCATTTAATGTTCAGGAGTTGAGTCCAGACCATGGAAAAATAAGCACCCTGTATACGAGAAAGGTATATAATATAGATGTTCCCTTGTGAACAATAATAATTTGTATTTAACTTTTTCCTAAATGGAATATCTTCCGAGATAAGGGGATAGAGGATCTTATGTGGGTTACCCTGTAGTACATCACAAATATACATGTTTCAAGTGCGTCACCGATACCTCTTGGTACTAGTCATACAATCATTAAATACAGAGCAATCCCATACATCAAAACCTAAAACTGTTAAAATTATTAACGCTGAAACGAATATTAGAATTGCACCTAAATCCATCAAGAAAGTTGGAAATCTGTTCAGCAATCTTAAAGATAAAATTAATCCCCTAGACCATATGAATGTTGTATACAAAATAAATTGTGGCAACCGTGATCTTGCATACTTAGGAATTACTTCTAGAAACCTACAGTATAGAATATTATCCCATAGAAGTGATATAACACAAAGAAAGGAAGCCTGTACACTTGCACAATATGTAGATATATCTGGACATCAACCGGACTTTGATAATGCTCAATGCCAGTGAGCTCAATTTATTCAAAAGATCCTTTCTCGAGATGGCCGAGGTTCATAATGGCACTAATTTATTAAGGAGACATCTGATATAGCAAACTTGAATGTGTTATATTCGAACATCCCCTTTTTGGATTACACATTCCTTAATTGCGTCTAAGCAACCGGTTTGAGGATAACCCACCGGAGCCTGAGTGGCAGTTTGGTATGCCGCGGGGTGATCCCCATCTCCAAGAGATCCCAACATGCCTCTATCAGGAACTGGCAACACCTGGTGTTCCAAATTACTATGTATTTTGTGATTCCAAAAAATGTATTTCAATGAATTTAGGCATTTGCATTCTCTTTGTATTTGAATAAGTCATGTTGTTGTTGTTACAATACCGAACAGAGCTTCCATGTAGAATAGAACATCCAATTAATAGACCACAAAATATCCAGGCGTGTGTCACCTGTCGAGACAGAACTGTGTCTGTAATGTGTTTATTTATATGTATTTGTTTCGAGATGAAATACTTTCTAAACTGATGGGAACTAATAATAATTAATACTCACGTCTGGAGTAAGAATCATTGTAATCAAAAAAATTGCACTATATTTACACTCTTTCATCCGTAGAAGACTGATGAAGATTTGAACAAATAAACCGAAAGGTCTCTAAACTAGAAAAGAGTATCTTTTCCTGCCCTCCAGTTTTGGCTATATACTCTATTAGATCCACATTTTTTCCAGTTATTATCATTTATTTAGCCTTTATATCTACAGGGTGTTCCATAATATACGCTCAAGACTTGAGGATGTGATAGGCGAAAAATATGAATTTTGCTCAAGAGTAAAGTACTTCTATTTTTGAAAATATCGAAAGTTTTTATTGAAAAAAGTTGACCATAATTGAAAACAAATATCAGATATCCAATATTATCCATCGGCTATAAAAAATAATTTTGGTATAAATAAAATATATATGCAGATTTTGTAAATTACACATCAGCTAATTTATTGAAGAAAATATTTATTAAAATTATTTTGAACACTTCCAGACGTCTTGAAATTATTTAGAATTTTTGTAACTGTCGAATGCTGAATACATCCATGTGGATGTCTGTTTTAAAAGTAGATGCTGCTTCTATATTAGTTTTATAATTATCTCGGACAATAAAGTCTAGTTCAATTTTCTCTTTACTAGTTAATAGAGCCACCATTTCTTGTACTTTAAAAAACGAACTAGCGATTTGACGGTGGGAGTTAGTGCAACCTAGATTAAATGTTTATCGGTATACGTAAATTATCAATGCTAATACGCAGAAGTTAATAAAAATAATAAAAATATGTTTGTTCATGGAGAATGGATAATATTGGATATCTGACTATAGTTTTTAATTATGATCAACTATTTCCAATAAAAAATTTCGATATTTTCAAAAATAAAGGTACTTTACTCGTGAGCAAAATTGATATTTTTTGACACACATCGTATACGGATTTAAAAAATGTATGTCCGACGGTTGCATATGAAGTTTTGGACTATGCAGAACTTTTTATCAAGAATAACCTTTTTTCATAAAACCAATAATAAAAAGTTTCCCATATGGTTCCGACTTAATTGGACACATTGTATATCAAGGATCAATATAGAAATATTATACGAAAATCATTGTGTGACCTTAAAAATCCAACATTTTTCTTTATTTAGTACTGCTCTGTTGCTAGAGTTGAGAAAACTCTTTTCTCTACAGACGATTACATTGAGTCCTATAATCATTTGTTCTCTAAAATAATAATAATACCTTCATTAGAATAGAAATATTTATTTATCCTTTGTGATATTTCAATAGTATAGGAGAGGTCGATCACTCACTCTAAGTAGTTTATCTTAGATATTCTTAAAGTTAGTACAAAACAAATCATATTATACATATAAACAAAAAAATATTATAGATTATAATAAAAAATGAAGAATTCTCATACTCTTGCCATACAAACTTATATTTTGTCAGATGTGAACTTACAAAAGTAGTAATCGTAAAAAATAATTTTACTTTGTGTGTTGCTTATCACGCTCTTCTAGAGTCCTATTAATGAGAACAGCAGAAGTAAAGATTTGAGATGATGATTGACTCTTTCAGTTGAAATTTTTATTGGTATTGTAAGTACAAACAAATTTCATATATCAGGAGTAAATAATTACCAGATACTGAAAAAAATTCAAAATAAATTTGGATTCTTTTAATTACTTACCTAGTTCATTCATAATTCTGTTTAGGAGCATTCAAAACAACATATTTATGACAAAGTTCTCATGCGCATTTGTGGAGACAATTGTTGACCTATTTTTCTTTACGTGATTTATCGATTGAGCTTTCACTTTTGCTATTTGTAGATGCTGCTCGTTTGTTGGGAAAAGAGGAAATGGCGGACAGGCGATCAGCATTGGCAAAAACTGCGACAAATTTGGCATCATTGTCCACGAATTGGGACATGTTGTCGGATTTTGGCATGAGCATACACGACCAGATAGAGACAAACATGTTAACATCATCAGGGAAAATATTATGAGTGGTAAGTTGTATCTGGAAGATAAAAGAGAAATAATTTATTATTATTATATTATTATACAATGGAGTTTCGAAGATTATTTCTCTCTTAGAAAATTGAGGTTTCATTAAATTGTTAAATGAATACTTTAAAGAAAATATTAAGAAATTTATCAAGTATGCAAAATACCAACAACGCCTGTAAATAGTCAAGATAATTATTGGTTAAAAAAATACAGCCAAAAATAATGTACGGCTGCTTCGGTGTTTTGATAAATTATGGTCTTGAGCATGATACAAAAACAAATCGTGGTCTTGTATATGTTATACAATAGCACAATAAAAAAAACTACAACAAAGTAAGTGGTAGCGTGGCTTGGCTGCGGCAAGATGATCATCTCGCGGATGTTCTCTGAGTCGTGACAGAGAATGTTATACTTCAGCAGCTTCATCAGGATACAAGTTGTTCATTGCTGATCTTATAACTTGTTCTTGTCTTTTAGAATGCATAAATGAAATCAGCTATTCGATCCAGTTTTGTTTGAGCAATTACAATTAAGTACGAACAAATTATGACACCTGAGCTTTATTACATTTAGAGAGTGTACCATAAAGTTTGATATGAATTTGCTTCTAATATTTTGTCTTCCAAAAATGCACCTAATTTAAGTTGATGCCTAAGGTGTTAAAAGATTGTAAAAGTAGGTAGGTACATTCAAAAAATATTTGATAATAATAATTTTTGGCCGTCCCATCTTCATCTTATTTTGGAGTTATAACAAGTGTAAGATTTCGCCTTTGATATGGCATAAATACTCAGAGTACCTACTTTTGGCAGAAGACATTCTCTACAAAGTGCGATCTAATTATATGGAGACTTTCATTGGAACAAAAGTGACTGTAATGGCGATTGATCATGTAATTTTTGCAAATTTTGAACAATTACTTTCGATTAATCAAAAATATCCAAATATCTTACACTCGGTAAGATTTAGGTAAAGAGAATGCTGATACCAATCGAAATAAATAAAAAAAAATCATCAAAATGAAAAATATACAGGCTGTGCTATATGAATTAATTATGTTTTGGGTTCTGAATTCGTCGGAATTGTCTCACCAATCTCAAACATCTTTACAATTTTTAGTCCAAATATTAATATATATTTTGGACTCCACGTGGTACACACTGAACAGCTTTAATGACACATAAATAAAATAGTTACCTGCAGTCAGCGGGATAGTGGACTTATAAGTCGAGACAACGGTGTTACATCCATCGATCGTTACAAGTAGCCGAGGTAGCAGTAACATGCGTCACACCGTGACCAACGAAAATGAATGACAGGTCCAAAGCAAGAGAGTGCATTTAGTTAGAGCTTATCCGTATTGAAGTCTTTAAGGATTATCTTATGCCTATACCCGTTCTAGCTCCAGAAGTAACAGCAGAAACTCAAGAGGACAATGGTGGGTGCATGTGGAGGGCGTTAGATTGAAACCAAGAAAACAGGCAGATAATCTTTCACTTCCAGTTCACAGAAAATGTAGTTTAGCTGCGAAGGTTTGCAAGAACTGGCAGAGTTTGAAACAGAAATAATGGATGCTGATCTTGACTCATGTACATAAATACACCACCCTCATGGACGTTGCAGTCATTCCCTAATATGTTAAATCGAGGAAGAGCAACAGTAGTGTCAGGAGGGAGAGTGAGAGAGAGACAAGTAAACAAGTACAGGATCGCTGTGATTTTAACCTCATTTCATTAGCTGACGTAAGGCCCAAGTAGGGTCTTCATTAGATATAAGACATCACCTACACCTACAACATCGATAAATACAACAACACCGAGAGCTAATACTCCACCCCACACATTGGATTATATCTAGTTAACTATATTCATGATGAAAATAAACAAAAAATCGTTGTACCTAAAAAAATATCAAACATTATAAATATTTTTTTGGTAATATAGGTTCAGACCTTTGCTGGCAGATACAAAAGCCAAACTCTGTAATAAATTTACCACCTGTCAACCCTAGCTCCATTTTCTTCAACAAAGATTGATGAAATCGAAAGGATCATCAAAAGACTGAAACAGAAAAACGGGGGAGTAGATAATAATAATACAAAGGCAATCCTAATTCTTATTGACTCTATTTCTGAACCGCTTGTTCATACATTTAATCTGTGTATTGGGAAAGCAATTTGGCCATATGCTTTATAAAAACTGCAGATGTTATACCTACCCACAAAAGTAATCAGAAACATATTATTTCCAACTACCCACCGATATCTTTGACATCCAATTTGGCAAAGATTTTTGAAAAAAATCATTATCCACAGATTTTTAAAGTTTATTGAAAAACACAACATATTATCAAAACGACAATATGGTTTTATGAAAAACTTATGGACCAAGGATGCACTAAACTATATAACTAATTCAATGTATGATAAAAGTACCCCTATTGCTATTACTTTTTTGGACCTAGCTATATCATTCGATACTACAAACCATATGATTTTACTCGATAAACTGCATAACTGGCATTAGGGGCAACGCACACAAACTCATTCAAAACTATCTAAAAGACCGGAAACAACGTTTAAAAGTAAACGGGTATCTTTGCGATTTTTGTGAAATTAATACTGGCATCCCCCAGCGAACAGTATACCAGAAGATACAATTGTATCCTTTGCAGACGATACAGCTGTTATATCTACCGATAAAAAATGGCAGGAAGTTGAAAATAAAATGAACCATTATCTGGATAAAATATATACATGGCTAGCGTTAAATCAACTATCTTTAAATATTGATAAAACATTTTTTATGACATTCGGTAATTATTGCTTTAGTGTTCCTGAAATTAGTACAAAGTTGTAAATATTTGAGGATTATATTTGATTACAGTATGAACTGCAATGAACATATTGAACACATCCTAAAGAAAACAAAGTACATAGTTTTTATATTTTACAAAATGTCTAAGATCATGACATTTGATATTCTAAGATTATTATATTATGCTTCCTTCCTTCCATCAACTATGGTATTACCTACTGTTTGGGGGGAACAGGTGCAACCAGTATCAAATCACTGCAAACTTTACAAAATAAAATCGTCAAAATAGCCAAAAAAACAATACATAATTCATAAAAATCCGCTCTCTCTTCTATTTGGAAGCTCTAAAATTTTACTATTATGAACTGAGAGAAATATGAATCCAAATAGTATCACTATAGGAACAAGAGCATCATTGTTCCACAGAGAAACAAAACAGTAGGTAGGTATAAAAAATAGTTATATAAGAACCATAAGACTATACAACGACCTTCCAAATGATCGAAAGATATTGAACTGAATTGCAGTTCGGGATGCTTTCAGCTTTGTCAAAATAACAAGAAAACACAACTTTCTGGTTTCAGAATTTTATTTTCCCATAATAAAATTGTTTTGGTACGCCACTGGCAATATAATTTGATAGCGACTTTATTAATTCCACGAGCAGGCTGGTCTGGTCGCAGATGTCGTCGTCTTCTTCTTCGATGATTCAGCTGGGAATAATTTGATTTCGACTCACACTGATTTTTGTTCTACGAGGTCTCTAGGAGAAATAAACTGCCCGTCGTATGAGATTTGCAGTTTATATAGGAAATTAGATTGATCCATCCTTTTTCCACATATTTGAAGTGCATTTAACTATTCTTTACATTCCGTAACACATGGGTTTCATCTGGGCAGATCCTTGGCATTCCATGCTCATTCCAAGTGAAATTCCTTCTCTTGCTTTTTGTTGTTTGTTGTAAATAGAGGAATTTTCGTTTTTCTTAATTAACCCTTAAATTTCAGTACACTGTCTCCTCCTTAGGTTTCGATCGTCCCGAACGAAATCCCCACTCAGGCCTGATCCGGTGGAGTAACTTCTTCTTCACCGTTGGTCCCCCGATATGGAGCGAGTCGATCTAGATGTACCACTTTCATCTTTCCCCGTGGTGTTCGTTGGATGCGATAAACGACATCGTTGAGTCACGCCTGTATGGTGTAAGGACCTTCCCAATCGGATTACAGTTTGGGAGAACGGCCAATCTTTCTTTTTGGATTGAATAGACAAACCCGGTCTTGCACCTGATAACCCTCGGAATTGGCTCGTCGATCGTACCGTGCGATCGCTGGCCATACGGATAGGTTTTCTGGCTTGTTCATGAACTTCTCGTAGTCTTGTGTAATGTAGTTCTTGCAGCCGACTGGTGAACTCATCCGTGGCTCGTGTTGATGGAAAGGGCCTTCGAAAGAGCAAATCGCAGGGCAACCTCAACTCTCTCCCGAACATCATGCAAGCTGGGGTCTCTTTAATAACATCGTGTACCGCAGCACGATATGCCATTAGAGCCAATGGAATATATCGGTTCTAGTCACGTTGGTTGTCAGACGTGAACTTCTTCTGAAAGCTGACAAGAGTATGGTTGAACTTCTCGACCATGCCATCGAACTGCGGATGCAGGGGTGTTGTTCGGGTCTTTCTTATGCCAAGTATCTCGCAAACCCCTTGGAACAAGCGGCTCTCAAAATTCCGTCCTTGGTCTGAATGCAATTCCCTGGGAATGCCGAAACGGCATAGGGTGTCAACCAGAGCCTCTGTCACCGTGGCAGCCTTTTGATTGGGTAGAGCGTATGCCTCCGGCCATTTCGTAAAATAATCCATTATCACCAATATGTGCCGGTTTCTATCATCAGTCGTAGGAAACGGCTCTGCTATGTCGATGGCTATCCTCTCAAATGGTGCGCCTACTGTGTATTGCTGAAGTCTCCCTGGGGTGCGCCTATGCGGTCCGCGAGCGCTGGCACACACATCGCATCGTCGGCACCATTCTTCCATGTCTGCTCGACATTGTATCCAATAAAACTGAGCTCGCGTTTTCTCCAATGTCTTGTTAACACCAAAATGTCCTCCAGCTAGCCCATCGTGAGTTTACCGAAGTACACGAGCCACCCTGACTCTGGGAATTACTATTAGCGAGGTGGATGTTTCCCCGTCTGGATGCTCCCATTGGTACCGTAGCACACCGTCCTCCAATATGCTTTGGTGATAGAACCAAATTCAGCTACTCTATGCCAGTCTGGGCGTTGGCTTGCCTGCGCTTTCCATCTCATTATTGGCGCCAAGTCTGGATCAGCCTTTTG
Organism: Crioceris asparagi; assembly: GCA_958507055.1. Classification (NCBI taxonomy): domain Eukaryota; kingdom Metazoa; phylum Arthropoda; class Insecta; order Coleoptera; family Chrysomelidae; genus Crioceris; species Crioceris asparagi. Next base: position 48,403,653 of record OY293828.1, on the reverse strand, counting down.
ATCACGACTGATAGCCTCATTGGACCATTCATCCTCCACCGGTACTAGCGCCACCGGTCTCACAGGAACGTCGTCCAGTGTTTCTACCCCCTTGCATTGCTTACACGCAGTTGTGCAGGGTCTCGTAAATAGTGCGTTAGCATTCCCGTGCGTCTTACCACTGCGATGCTCAATCATGAAGTTGTATTCTTGCAACTGCTCCAACCAGCGCAGTGATGCGTGGTCTGTACGAATAGTGAATTCCTGGCCATACAGGTATTTGTGAAAATGCCTAAGAGTTTTGACAACAGCAAGCAATTTTCGTCTTGTAGTGCAGTAATTGCGCTCTGCCTTACTCAACACCCGACTGAAGTAGGCCACGGCCTTCTGCTGACCGTCTTCTTCCTGCGACAGAATACCTCCAATACCGACATTGCTGGCATCTGTATCCACATAAAATCGGCGACCTGGTTGTGGGTAGGTCAGTACCGTACACAAGAATTCCTTCAATTTCTGAAGAGCCTCTTCGCAATCTGGCTTCCAATCGAATGGTTCGTCTTTTTCTGTCAGCCGATGTAATGGTTTAGCCAGGTTGCTCAAGTCCTTGACGAATCGGCGGTAATAGGTACATAGCCCAAGAAAGTTGCGAAGTTCTGAGACATTCCTTTGATGAGGCCATTCTTGAACCGCTGCTAGCTTGGCTGGGTCTGGTCGGACTCCTTGTGGAGATACTACGTGACCGAGGTATCGTACTTCCTTCCGGAAGAGTTCGCATTTATCCGGGATCAACTTCAACTTGGCTCCTCTCAAACTTTGAAGTACTCCTTCCAGATTACGCAAGTGTTGGCCAAACGTCTTACCCATGACTATCAAATCTTCCAAATAAACCAGATAGGTATGCCAAGACAATCCTTTTAGAACTGTATCCATCAATCGCTCAAAGGTGGCAGGAGCGTTACACAACCCAAACGGCATAACATTGAATTGCCAGAGTCCGTAAGGCGTGATGAAGGCAGTCTTCTCTTTATCTTGTTCTTGGATGCCAACTTGCCAGTAACCACTGCGAAGATCCAAGGTAGAGAACCATTCAGTACCTGCCAGTGTGTCGATGGTGTCGTCGATCCGAGGCAGAGGATAAGAATCCTTTCTTGTAATGTCGTTGAGGCGGCGATAGGCGGCGCAGAAGCTGGTGGAGCCGTCTTTCTTTCGCACCAGAACTATCGGCGACGCCCAGGGGCTGATGGATGGTTCTATAACCTTCCGCTCCTGCATATCAGTTAGCAGTTGCTGAAACTCTTCCTGTTTGGCGAGCGGTAGCCGTCGTGCCTGTATGATGGGAACGGCATCTCCGGTGAATATCGAATGCTGCACCAGATTAGTATGACCCAGATCATCGTCATGCAAGGAGAAAACTTCCTGATACATTCGTAGCAGTGCCTCAGCTTGTCGCTGCTCACCACCGGACAGAATTCTTGGTCGGATGTCAACTTCTTTAAAGTTGAGGGTAACCTACTCTTATTGGTGCCTCCTTCTTTGTCCAAGTGCATGACCTGTTTTACTGGATGGCACGTCCCTAATTTCTTCCCGGATTTCAGGACCACTTCCTGGTCGCTAATGTTCATGATTCTGACTGGAATTCGAGCATCTTGTACTACGTTTAAGGTGCGTCCCACCAGTAGCTGTCCATTCTGCTGTTGGGATTCTACGCTCACAAACTGTCTACCAGTATCACTAGTGATAGCAGCCATTAACACCTTTTCTCTTCGTACCGGAACCCTGGCGTCCTCTTCAGTGGAAACTCGGAGAACGGCAGCTGAATTATACCCATCGTCTAAGAGGATCTCTTCACTCTTGGTCTTCAACCTTCGCCCTTTTGGATCTATCAAGATGTCAAATGTCGCTAGAAAATCCAGCCCTATGATAGCGTCGACCCTGATGTTAGCTATCAAGATCACAGTTTGATATTCTCTAGAACCCAATCGAACTGTGACCTCACGTCCCAGGATTGGCAAGCGTATCCCTGAGGCCGTTTGCATCACACAGGCCATGTCCAATGGTTCCCAGCCTCTTTTGATGATATCGGATGGGACGATGCTTCGTACTGCTCCAGTGTCTATTAAGAGGGAGCAACTGATACCCTCAATTTCTCCATCAACCGTCAGGCTTTGTCCTTGGGTTCCAACGTTACTAACGATGACGGCAGCTGATTGATTCCTTTTCAGTCGCTCGGTCTCATTTAGACTGCACTGGCTTTTCCCATGTCCAAATCTTCGGCACCTACGACATCTCTAAAATCGTGTTCCATCGGTTGTAGGCGAAGGCCTGCGTCGCCTAGGGCAACAGGCCATGAGATGTCCCTGTTTAACGCATCTACAGCATCTTGGCCCACTTGGACCTTCCTCCTCCATTTCGCCAACCTCTCTGACTCTCACAGTTGGCTTGGCCACCCTCTTAGCAGCTTCTAGTTCAAGTGCATGGATTAGGGCCTCACACATCTTCGGACGCTTCATCCGTGCCCTGCTGGATGTTACCATCTTTAATAGCATCAATGAACGCTGACACTCCAAGGCGTGCCCGTACTTCACTAGTGACTCCCTCCGGATAAACCAGATGTTGGCGCATCAACATCCGCTGCCAACTCCTGTAACGATTCATTGGAGCGTTGACTTCGATGTTTCAATTGGGCGTTGAACATGGCGGCCTGATGTCTCTCTCCAAATCGCAGTTTCATGGCCTCAACCAACTGCTGGAAACTCCATGATTGGCCATCGGGAAACGATCTCAGAACCTCCATAGCACATCCGCGGAGTGCCAATACCAGTGCCGTCGCCTTCTCCATTGGGCTCCAATGATTCGCGTTAGCGGCTGCCTCGAACTGCCTCAGATAGGTTGTACAAGAGGTACTGCCGTCGTAGGTAGGGGTAGGGTGGATTTTACTTTCAGCTCTTGCAGAATGTCTTGAGCAGGTGCGGTTTCCTAAGAAGTTGAGCCGCTCCACAACATTTTGGGTACTGTCTTCATATTGCCTCTGCATGCTCTCCACCTTGATCTGCAGCTGCTCCGTTTTGCCTTGGCCTCTTCAGCTGTTGTCACGGCGGCGTTCATCCTATCGTTAACCTCTTCTATTTTACAGGTCAGGGCGTCCATACTGTTGTTCTTTTTTTTGCTCTGTCAACTGATCATAAAGGCGATCGACCTGTTCTTCCATACCCTCTAATCCCAGGGTTTGCTCAGCTAACATGGTTTCGATGTTACTGGACTGCTCTGCTAGTGCTTTGGCCTATTCTGCTAGTGTTTTGACCAGTTCTGCTAATTTGGCTTGGAAGTTGCTGGACTGCTCTGGTAACTTGGTTACGATTCTACTGAACTACGCGGCTTGTTGTTTCGCTTGCTCTGCTTGTTGTTTCGCTTGCTCTGTTTGTTGTTTCATCAATTCGGCATAGTGATTCGCAAAGCAAGACCAAGACCGATACGGTCTTGCACCCTTGGTATTGATCTTGGTCTTGCATCAAATCCTTAGTCTTGGTCTTGGGTCTTGGTCTTGCATATACGGTCTTGGTATTGGTTTTGGTCTTGCTGCAAGACCTGCAAGACTTCGCAAGACTCTTGCAAAAATTTTGATATTTTTGTAAGTGTGAAAAGTTTGCGAGATTCTAAACCGTAATTATGTAATTCACATGATTAAGAACCCTGCATGTGGATCGGAAGTATGTAATTGATAATCTTTTAAGATTGCCTATAATTATATTCATTCGAAATGGATAAACATCGCCCATATAAAGAGATTCAGTCATTGTCCAGAACAAACACGCCGGGTATTTTAATGGTACCAAACCATTCTAGAATAAGTACCTACTGAGAATAAAACTAGGTGTGTAGAATTAAATTAGAGCAAGGGAGATGCGCATTTAATTAATAAAGTTTAAAAATTATTATTCACCATTCACACATGAGAATCGTATCTTACTAGCGCGACCTAGTCTGCTTGTGCTTTCTTGGTATCTTCCGTCGCACCTGAGCACCCATTTTAATACTTCCTAGCCATATATAACCATATATAATGGTTTTCCTGCTTTATATTTGCGTATCATACTTCTATTTCATAAATCTACAATGGTTTTGTATCATTTTCTTGAATAAAATAGAAAAAATCTCTGAGTGGCTATTGAGTGGAAGCGATTTAAAGTAGGTATGTCTGGTTTATAAAACTAACTTCAACTTATGTTTAAATTCTTTTTCCAAAAAAATAATGAAAATTAAAAATACGTAGAGATTTGTAAATACGCGCATTTATAAAAGTAGGTATCTATTTTAAACATCAGTCGTGTGAATATCTTAGTTGAGTTAGTTAATGAGCATGATCGAAAAAATAATTTCAAAATAAGGGCAATATAAAATTTAAGAAATCTCCAAAAGTGGCTACTGAATAAATATCATCAAAAATATCGGATTTATAGATGATTTCCTACGTTTGCTTAAAATATTTTGCGTGATAGAAAAAATAATAAAAATAAAAAACCGTGTAGTCTACCTTCACCTAGCTACGAGCTGTCGGGTTTCTTTGAAAGCAGCTCGTTAAGGGAAATCCTAAAAGAGTTGAAATTACTGTATAGGGTGTTTCAAAACTTTTTGTAATCAGGAAATCCTGTAGAAGGGTAAAATGAACTTGCTCTTCACCCAACAACTTTTAATTCATTATTTTTGGAATCTGTAAAATAAAGATCGTTAATAAAGGAGATAAAAGATTAAATTAATTAGGTTATTTACAAGCGATTCTTATCTAATCTTGAGCAAAAAAATATTTTTTCTAATAATTTGTTGGTTGGTTATGGAACTGCGAGAGTCTTGCAAGTCTCGCAAGTCTTGCAGCAAGACCAAGACCAGGTTAGTCTTGGTATTGGTCTTGCAACCCAGTATTGGTCTTGGGTCTTGGTCTTGAATAGACGGTCTTGGTCTCGGTATTGCAATTTTGCAAGACCAAGACTGCAAGACCAAGACCAGTCTCGCAGCATTACTAATTTGGCAAGGGTTGCCAAAATGGATTCCATGTGGGCCTTCCTTGTGGACATCTTCTGACACCAATTGAACTGAATTGCAGATCGGGATCCTTTCAGCTTTGTCAAAATAATAATAAAATTGTTTTGGTAAGCCACTGGCAATACAATTTGATAGCGAGTTTATTAATTCCACGTGCTGGTCTGGTCGCAGATGTCGTCTTCTTCTTCTTCGATTATTCAGCTGGGAATAATTTGATTTCGACTCACGCTGATTTTTGTTCTACGAGGTCTCTAGGAGAAATGAACTGCCCGTCGTATGAGATTTGCAGTTTATATAGGAAATTAGATTGATCCATACTTTTTCCACTTATTTGAAGTGCATTCAACTATTCATCACATTCCGTAACACATAGGTTTCATCTGGGCAGATCCTTGGCATTCCATGCTCATTCCAAGTGAAATTCCTTCTCTTGCTTTTTGTTGTTTGTTGTAAATAGAGGAATTTTCGTTTTTCCTAATTAAGTATTCAATGGTATTGAATAGAACCCTTAATTTTCAGTACAATATTTAAAAATGATAATGCCAGGAAAAGATTATTAAAGAAAAGGACTGCAGGGAATACCATAAAAGGAGGATAAATTTATGTTTACATATTGCTTGTTTTGTTTTTGTTAACATTAGATGACTATTTTATATTATGTAAAGAATAATATTGATTTTGTTGAAAAAAACTTCAATGTTCTCTTTACTACTACTATTATTCTTTATTCTATATTTTTTTCATTATTTTTTCCATATCTTTTATTATTATTTTTTGATCGCCATGAATAGGCGTCTATTTCATTTTCATTCTTTTTTGGTACCAGTCCTGTGAACTAGTATTATCGTATAATTTTGTAGGTTAATCTTAATATTATAGAATGTAGTTTTTTATAATTGTATGATATACTGGTTAAATAAATAAAAAGTACCGGTTACAGCATCTGATTACTTAATCCAGAAGAAGCGCAGCTAAGAACGGGTTCACACCATGAATTATTAACTAAAGTTCATACTTCATATGGATAGTTGACGAGATGAAATTGACAGAATAAATTCATATACAAGCGACAAGCCATAAAAACAGTATGTGTGGAAATATAACGACATCCTCTTGTAAAGAAATATGATTGTATAAAAGTGTCCTTATCACGTAATTGTAGCTTTTATATTGGTAAATAGCTTTATTTTAAAAATATTGTAGTTATAAGCAGGTGACTCTGAAATAAGTAATACATTTTCGAGCTCTTCACTACAGACCTAAAAATGGAACCCTGAAAATTTGAATAATCTCTCAGTCATCCTCTTTCAAATGAAAAAAAACAATCATCACGTTTACTATGCGAACCTAGGTAACATGCATAAAAATCAAACATACTTTCGAATAGTATGCCTTTTTCTTTTTGGAAGTTAAACAAAAATGAAGTTAATGATCGTCACATATTTTTGGGCTATCCTGTATACAAGTATTTACTATTAAAAAACAGATTCAAAAGCAGAATTCGACAGTATCGAACGAACGCACTGCTGAATTCTAAATGAATTAAAACATTACTTCTTTCACTTACTCATTAATATTTTCAATTGTAATTGTTTAAATATCTGTTTGGTTAAGGTATAGGATACGGTATATAAAACATATTAAAAATTCGATGCAAGATTCAATAAAAAAATGGTGTTTTCATTCGAAAAAAAGTTGACGGTCGAAACTTATTTTTGGTATACCCTGTATATATGAATTTACCATCAAAAACCGCATGAAATAATCGAAAAATCGACGACTACCTACAAGCGTTTTTTAGAAAAAACACACGGCTGAATTACATTACTTCCGGGACTCACTGGATAACTCCAAAATTACAGTTGTTTCTTCATGTTGAATATCTATCTCTCCCATCACTAGCAATCATCGTTCTATTCTACATAATTTAGACTAAATTGTTTACGGGCACGAAATTTATTTTTAACATAATTTGCGTCAAATTTGAATACAAGGGCGATTTTTTTCTAAGAACTTTTTATTTTTGGATTAGGATGAAAAAGATTGTATAGATTTAGATCCAAGTATCATTTATTTATTCATCAAAGATAAAAATTCGTATCTGTTGTTACTTCCTGAAGAGAAACCTATAGATTTTCTGTGTTGGACTGTTCTTTTATCAAATTTGAAAATTTCTTATGGCATATGTCTATTATTTATATGAATAAAGAGTGATTATAGAAGTATGGGAATCAAGAACTTGTATAAGATTCTCATGTTTTTTTTTGTGAAGTTATATAAACAATTGAGAAAATAAATCTTCACTACTTGTTAGACTTTATGTATTATGTATCAAGTTATTTATTATTTGGATGAGGATCAACCTTTTTTGCGAACTTCTTTGGGCTATAGATAGTTGAGAGTAGTTCTCTTCTGTCACAACGACCTAACCTATTAATATCTTGGACTTGTTGAGAGGTCTAAAATGGTGTTATGTATTCAATTCACTGTTTCAGATTAACAAAATATATTGGCATTTATAAGAGTTTTAGTCCCGAATGCATTATTCATTTATGTAATCCATATCAACTGTAACTGTTAGGACTCACGTTTGTTCCACTTTGAATAAAACAGAGTACCGGTACCCTTGAACAAAAAGGTACTTGTTATACATATAAAACCTCTAGTCTAATACACCATCTCACGTAATCGCGAACACTACCTATAGTAGAGTATCTATCTATAGGATACTCGAGCACTAACCAAAGCGAAACTGTGTTGTATGGTTGTGAGCATGGCTATTTATTTTCTAGAAATCCAAAATTTATGTGCTCATGTTTTCGACTATTGGTATTGGTTTACTGCTCGAACAACTACTGCGCTGTGTATGTATATGTATGGTTACGACACAGAATAAATAACAACTTTATTCTTTGGTCGCGACTAAAGGAAGCTAACTGGTCTTACTACCTACTTCAACTTTAATAGAGGCTTCAACTTTTCGAATTCAGTAGTATTCACTGAATAATTAACAAAATGACAATATTATATAACTGTGGAGAGAGCGTATTGATGAACTAGAATTGAATAAAATTGTGGAGGTGGAGTATAATGCTAATGCTAAAAAATTTAATATTATCAACAATTAGCATTCTTATAAAGATACATTAAAAAATTGAATAACCTTATTATTTGGTGCACTGAATAATACAAAATAATATTAATTCTATTGGTAGTGGTAATAAAGTTGTGGAGTTGTAGTTAGATACAAATATTTATTTCACACTTTTGAGTGTATCAGTAGTCATCAAAATCATTCAACGTTCACCAAAGAAGATAATACTTTGCTTATTCGTATTCAGAGATTTCAAAACATCTCGGCAATACACATTATTTCAGACTTTACCACTGCTATATCTCGGAAACCAAACATTTAAAAAATGGTCAATTTAAATGTTGCTACATATAACCTCTTTTTTAATTTTGCCGTCTTATATTTTCAGTCTTCGAAAATATTTGCCCCCCCCCCACAAAGCGGATACCCACATATTTCAGACTTTACCATTGCTGTAACACGGAAACATTTTTCGATGGGATCAACTCTCAATAATCCTCTTTCAAATGGGAATAAAATCATGAAAATCGCAGCATGTATACTATTTAAAACGTGCATAAAGACATAAAAAAGCAGACAAACAGTCTTATTGTCCTCCGTTTGGGAAGTCAGACATTAATAATAACACGTCATTTTGAGTTCGTAGTTGGTTGCTTTACAACTGCTCGAACGTTTTCAAACACCTGCTCAGGCACCAGATTTCAACTTGATTAAATTTTTTTGGTTGATGATAGTGTTTTGTTTTTGAAGATGAATAGATTGAATGTTGAAATTGCGGTGCTTGGATACAAATTTAACTGCAGGCTATGATTGATAATAATATAACTAAATATCAGCATTCGCTTTTTAATTCTAGTCTCTTTCCCTTATTGATATATTTAGTTTGATCTTTGCATAATTTAAGCTGGGCATTAAAATTACACATAGTTTATTGATATATCTATTGTTATTTTTGAACTTACTTTCAGTATGTCATTTTGATCAAGTTGAACCACTGAGACAAGTTTTTTTTTGCAAATATTTATATAATATTTTTTTCTTTTACGAACCCTCATTTGATAATATTATCATTTTCATATGTTGTTTTTAGGTCAGGAGTATAATTTTAACAAGTTGAATGAGGAAGAGGTAAATTCTCTAGGGCTGACTTACGACTACGACTCCATCATGCACTATGCCAGGAATACGTTCTCCAAGGGTACATTCTTGGATACTATCCAACCTATGGACGTTCCAGGCAGGAAGCGACCGGAAATAGGACAGAGGATACGGTTGAGTGAGGGTGATATAGCTCAGACCAATCTTCTTTATAAATGTCCAAGTAAGTCTTTATTGCGGTTGAATAAAATTTCGTTTACATCCGTCTACAAATTACGACTAAAAAAATATGTCATACGTCGAAAGTATAGTTTATGTTCAGCTCAAAGTGTGAAAGTCTTGGAATATAATAAAGAGGTCAGTTCACAAGGTGATACATATCCAGCAATAAATATTGTATTGTTTATGACAGACATCCATTTGCCCAAGATGATTTTATGAGAAAACTAATTAACTAATACCGAAGAAGATAGTACTTATCCTATAACCCATGTATATGCTTTTCTTGTACTTGCTATAACTCAGAGATCTCAAAACATCTCGGCAGAAATACACATTTCAGACTTTACCACTGCTGTAACTCAAATACCGTAACTTCACTTGAAAAATGTCCAATTTATATGTTGCTACATATAATCTCTTCTTTAATTTGGCCATCTCATATTTTCAATTTTCGCTAAAAATTGCTTCCTCCATATAGCGAAAATACTCATATTTCATTCAGTCTTTCCCATTGCTGTAACTCGAAAACTGTAAATCTATTGAAATCGGAGTATGTTTACGATACACAGTGCGCGCACAAATCAAAAAAGCAAATAGTTAAATTGTATACCTACCTCCTCCGTTTGGGAAGTCGGTCAAAAATATAGGAAATTATATTGTACATGCATGAATATTATCATAGTATAAGTAAGTATAGTATAGTCACAGCTAACCTCGTCCCTATCAACGCTGCAAGTAACTCCAAACGAGGAATAGTGCACTTTTTGAGAGGTGCCACACGAGCTTTGCCAGCTACAAAGCTGATAGTCATTTCGTCAGCTGTTCTAATACGGAGGTAACACACTGCTCTGTAAGCCTCTGAGCTGGCATCTACAAACACGTGCAGCTGTGTATCATCAACTGATGAATCCTTGTAATAGCAGCGTGGTAATACAACATCGGTGAGTTCCCCAAGTCTTGATATCCAGGATTTCCACTTTGAATAAATTTCTAGTGGAATCTCATCATCCCAGCCGACGCCTCCGTTCCAAACTTGTTGCAGGAGAATCTGTCCTTTAATTTTGTATGGACAGATGAAGCTCAGCGGGTCGAACATCGACATAATAAGCCCGCAAATTTCACGTTTGGTCGGGATTTCACCGGCGTTACTTTGTGTAGGCCCAACCAGAACTGGAAGCTGTCTGAGTTGGCATTCTACCAGAGCCCTAGCACACGTTCACCTTCAAATTCCTCCTTATCTTGGAGACTCTTCACACCGATGGATCTCAAATCGTCGGAAATAGTCTTCAATACAGCTGCAGAGTTGGACATCCATTTGCAAACGTTGAAATTTCCTGCGCTACAGATTTCGTTCACTTGCGCGCGTTGAATTACTTTATTTTCAGTAGTTCCTCCCAACAAAGCGTCGTCGAAGTAAAATTGCGGTTTTATGAGCTTAACAGCTGCTGGGTGCTCCTCTTGGAAAGTTTCGGCATTCTTGTTTTTAACAAAAATAGCGGATGCTGGTGATGAGGTTGCTCCAAAAATCATAACCTCCATCCGGTAATGATCAGGCTGTCTTGATTGATCACCGTACCTCCACAGGAATTTTTGACTGTCCACATCTTCTTCTCTTATCTTAACTCTGTGAAACATATCGGCGATATCTCCAAGGGCTATGGGATGGCGTCGCCAGTTCCACAGTACTGCTGTCAGGGGTCGGATAAGGTCAGGGCCCCTCAATAGCTTATCGTTGAGCGAAAAACCATGAGTTCGGGCTTTAACGTCCATCACCAGGCGAAACTTTCCCGGTTTGTTGGGGTTGACGACACCAAAAGTTGGTATAATAAACGTGGAGGGTTTTCTTACAGCTGCTTCCTCCGCACTGAGCTTTCTAGCGTAACCCTTATCCAAGTACTCGTCTATTTTGGCGTTATACTCCATCCGGAACTGAGGATTTTTCATTTGTCTTTCGACCCCTAGAAGATGGTCAAGAGCAGCAACTTGAGACTCTGGAAAGCTTACGTTTTCTTCGCTCCAAAGTAGTCCGCATTCCCAAAACTCCCCAACTTTTTTCACTGTGTTCTCGACGATCGCATTGTCACGCCTTTCTTCCAAGTTGATACCTTTGGTCGTGGTAACCTTGACACCCATATTATCGATAGAAAAAGACGACTTGATGAGGTTGTGAAGATACTCATTGGTTGGGTACCCACCTCCAAACATGGCATTCACTGAACCGTCATTACCATAAAAATTCCCTTAGATGGTCCAGCCCAGTGGTGTTCTCCATCCCCATGGCTCAGCCTCCTTGCCCATCACCAGTTTACGAGGCAAAATCAACTGTGGATTGTTGTTGCCAATTATGACATCTGGCACAACTTTGTCTAGTGAATGAGCGGGAACTTTCTGCAGATGAGGCCACTTTTCTTTTTAGGAACATCGACAGAGTATGGAGCGGCTGGTATTTCCTCCACCGCTATAGCCCCGCGAACTTTTCCATAAGAGCTGACTCTTGTAACTCCAGCGACTTCAAATTCCACTCGGCGAGCGTCATTGTCAATAGTTTTCCCTCTGACTCCACTGTCACTGTAGGTGAAGGGGTCTCCTGTAAGGCCCAGTTTTTCAGCGAGTGATTTACGGATAAGGCTTTCAGTTGCTCCACCATCCATCAAACATGGATCTTTACATCTCCATTCGCTGCTTTAATTTTGCAGGGGATAATTGGAAGGGGACCGTCGCACCCTTTCACAAAAAACTGACTTCCTGGCTCTCTTGTCTCTGGGGGCATTTGCTGCGAGACGACTGGAGATCGTGTATTTGCTTGCTCTTCCACAATGGGTGGGCTCCTTGGACGTTTGTCACTGTGAAGTAACTGATGATGAAGATGATTACATTCATTGGCTGGACAAGGCTTCTTCGTTTTGCAGTCGCGTGATCTATGACCTCGCCTCAGACATGAGATGCACAACCGTTTCTCTTTCACCATGTTCCAGCGATCTTCGGTTGTCATCTTCTCGAACTTCCAGCATTTATCAAGCGTATGTCCGTTTCTGTTGCAGAACACGCATGCTTCATATTTCGTGGAGGTGATGCTCATACAAGCCATCGTTTTCTCAAACATTACATAATCAAGGAAAGATTCCACACTATTGACTCTACCTTGCTGCAGCAGCGACTTCTTCCATTCTCGTAGCATTCCTGCAGGTAAGCACTAAGCGACTAAATAAATACTGTCTAAATCACCCTACTGGCCATGAGACTTGATGGTGGCAACAAGACTTTGCACAGCTCGGGCAAACGCGATCACTGTTTCTGGTTTGTGAACATCTGGCCTGGGCGTTGACACTGCAATACTGATAATACTTTTGATAATGATATCTGATCTGCCGATCTCGAACTCTAACATGTACATAATCTGTGGCACGTTATCAGGGCTGTTGAACATGAGCTTCACAGCGTCAAGTGCAGCTCCTTCCAACGCTTTTCGCAGTCGCTGTAACTTATCTCCTGGCGATAAACGATATTCATCCGTGGTGCGCTCGTACTGAGCCTTAAACCCCACGTACTCTTCCGGCTTTCTCTAAATATTGGTAAGTCTCGATCAATGAAAGTAGCTGGGCGGGGTTGAGCTACTTGATGAAGAGCATTAACAAGCTCTCTCATTGACACTGTATCATTCTGTTGTTGAAAGCACTGACCAACTACATTCGCGTTTTGTTGCTGTTTCTGTGGCGGCTGATGAAAAGCACTTAAATGCTGCGGCTGCGGCGGCGGCGGCGAAGCTTGAGAAAAGGCGGTGAAATAATGCTGCTGTAGTAGTGGGGGTACTGGAGGCTCCCCAACTACTGTCGGTTGAGAAAAAGCATTGAACATTTGCTTTCGTGGTGACTGCTGGTAAAATGCAGCTGAAGGTTGCTGCTGCAAAATCGGTGGGACAGGATTTGTTTCCAGTACTGAAGGTTGTACTACTCTAGTTACGATAGACTGTTGAGGCACTGATCCATCATGAGCTTGTTGTTGATCTGACGGAGTTTGACTGGTTGTTTTCTCAACCCAGCCTTCAATTGCATGCTTGTTTCCTTCTTCCTCGGAGTCGTCGAGTAAATTATCTTCATCGTCGTTCTTCTCCATATCCAAGTCGAGCTCTTGATTGATTAGCTCTACACCCTCATCGCGATCAGTGCAAGCTTGCTCCAGATCTATCTGAGTGTATTTGATAGCATCTTCCAACTCGTCTTTCTATGCTGCCAATTCCTCCAGCTTATCATTACGTTGGTCAGATGGAGGGGCATCTTCAAACTTCTCAATAGCTTTGTTGAACGCTTGTATTTTCTTTCTAGCTTCAAGTTGAGCTTCCTTCTCCCTGACATTTACGGAGGATTTTGAGGATACAGAGGTTTTCTTCGAAAATTGCGTTGTTGCTCGTTTGTTAAATAACCGAATGTTCCTGGTTGCACGCTGTCCTGAGGATTTCCAATGGTGAATACATCAGACGATTAGTTTGCTGTATTATCCTTTCTCTTCTGAGTGACAATGACGTTGTCTTTTCCTCGTTCATCATAGAAATTAGATAAACAAGGTGGGGAAAATTTATTTAGTTTCAAACCAAACGTAAAAAATGGATCGGTTTTACTTGCCGGTGTCACATCCACTGATCCCTTGTGACACGACTGGTTGTAAGGAGATGCTACACTAGAGTAGTAGCCCACTCGTCGACCTTGTCCGCTAAACAGGACCTTCCAACCTGGATGGCGCCTAGGCTGGATCTTTTGACTTCTCGAACTAGATTCCACGACAGAGGGGATGTAGCTGATGTCACTTTTTTCACTTCAGGTTCAACAGGCGGCTGAACTAAAGATTTGGATAGGATGACGTCTTCTCCAAATTGTACTTTCGCAATTATTTGGTATTCTTAAGGTCCCTGGTTTCGGCACCAAAATGTTGGTGTAAGTTGCTCGATTAGACTGAAAAGGTTCCCTAGGTTCGTTTTTTGGACTATGATTGATTGGTTGGCTATTTTGTATTTACGACTTCCGGACCAAAAGATACAAAACTATTTATATCAAAATTAACTGCTATTATATCTCAAAATTAAATATTACATCTGACTTTTATCCGCTATTTTTTTATCTGACGGCTCGCTGTCACATCAAAAAACAGGACGGCTTGTTCCACAGGGTGGTGATCCAATTATTTTCTTTAATTAAAGTTCGGCACCATTGATTATACAATAACAAAACAATCAAAACATTCTCCCCTGGACCAATATGAGACAAATATTGACATGCAGCTTACGATTTGCGCGTGGTTGGGATATGGAAGTGGGTATAAGTTATTTTCTAAATGTGCTATGAGCTCATTTCGGTGATTTGGTCGGTATACAACTCGTATCATGAAACTAAAACAGTTTACTATCGAAATGTCCAGCAAACAAATATTTTCTAAAAATTGTTCTGAAAGTAAAACCACTTTTGCGAATAAGTTTAAGATTATTAAAGAACATTTTTTTTTTTTTTCAAATGGAATCTTTTATACAACTTCAGGGATGATCCAATGCAAGTTTTTTTGTAATATGTTCTAATTAAAGCATTTGGGCTGCTTTGCTCTTTCCCTAATCAAATCTCAAGAATTATCATCAATTGGGGGTAGTCTGAACCGAAAATCAGACGGTGCAAGTTTACGACTGAAACTATCAATACCGTCACATTCAATAACTTTATTTCTTGTAATTGAATTGATGATTTTTCAGAATGTGGACGGACATATCAGGCCAACTCAGCCACTTTCTCACCACCTGTTTACATCGAGGATCCTCCAGAAGGAGTGAAATGTGAATGGAGAATCACTGCAACTCATGGAGAAAAGATAGTCCTTAACATTACTAACTTGGATATAGAAAAATCTCCTGATTGTAAAACTGACTATGTTGAAGTTCGAGACGGCTATTGGCATAAATCTCAAATTCTTGGATTATTTTGCGGAACAGGCCAATTCCAGCACATAGTCTCAACGGGAAGCCGAATGCTCATTACTTATTTTTCTAAGAACCCGAAGGGACATAGAGGTTTTACTGCAAGTTACGAAGGTATAAATTGATTTGTTACTTCAGTAGTGATATAATTTAGCTGATTCAAAATAAATTGAAGCTATTGAATTTTTTTTCAATATTTTATAGAATTTATTGATAAAAGAACATTCAGATATGCTTCATCATTAGATTTCAAGAGACTCTACTATTTTAGCTGTATGCGGAGGAGAGCTTATGATAGATAATGAAGGTCATTTGGAATCTCCAAATTATCCAGAGGAGTATCAGCCAAATAAAGAATGTATCTGGCGCATAACAGTACCGGCAAATCATCAAGTCGCTTTACGTTTCCAATCTTTCGACGTCGAAAATCATGATAATTGTGTCTATGACTACGTCGAAATAAGAGATGGTCTCACTAATGACAGTCCCATACTAAAGGTGTACTGTAGCCATAAAATGCCTCCAGACGTAATATCGACCTCCAACGAGATGCTGGTAAAATTTGTATCCGATGGCTCTGTACAAAAGGGTGGATTCTCGGCCACAATCATGAAGGAATATGATGAGTGTTCAAAACTTGATCACGGATGTGCTCAAGAATGTATAAATACACTTGGCAGCTACATTTGTAACTGCAGAATTGGATACGAACTTCATTCGGACGGCAAAAACTGTGAAGGTGAAACTATTTAAATATTCATGAAGTAAGATATTTCTTTATATATTTAATATTCTAGATGCTTGTGGGGGTACGTTTGAAATTCCCAATGGCACCATAACATCTCCTTCATTCCCTGATTATTATCCTTTGAACAAAAACTGTGTCTGGGAAATAGTTGCTCTACCTCAATATAGAATAACTCTCAACTTTACCCACTTCGATTTAGAAGGAAATGGTAATACTCAACAGCAACAATGCGAGTATGATCGTGTTGACGTTTATAGTAAACTGAAGGAAGGAAAGATGAAAAAACATGGATCATATTGTGGTCCCAAAGCACCTGGCTTAATTACATCTGAGACTAATATAATGAGAATCATTTTTTACTCTGACACAAGTGTACAAAAAACCGGATTTGCTGCAATATTTGTAACAGGTAAATATCTTTGTTGATTCATAAATATGTATAATATTATGTGGCATTTGGATTTCTGATTTGAATCTAACAGCTATGAATCTTTTATGATAAAAATAAAGAATCAAATATAAATTGATAAAATGTCAATCTCCAGATATGGATGAGTGTTCTATAAACCATGGTGGCTGTCAACATGAGTGCATCAACACTCCCGGCTCTTATATATGCACCTGCCATAATGGATATACCCTTCACGAGAATGGTAGAGATTGTAAAGAAGGTGGTTGCAAATATGAAATCTCTACCGAGTACGGTACATTAGGCAGTCCAAATTATCCAGATTACTACCCATCTAGAAAAGATTGTGTTTGGCACTTCACGACAACACCTGGACACAGAATTAGGATAGCTTTTCAGTTTTTTGAGTTAGAACCACATCAAGAATGTTCATACGATCATGTCGACTTTTACGATGGCCCTTCACCTGAATCTCCCTCCCTTGGCAGGTAGAATTTTTGCACTTCCGATATTTCAAGTGAATAAGAGATAACTTTAAATTTATTTTGTAGATTTTGTGGTTCCAAGCTTCCCCATTTGATTGTCGGTTCTGGTAACCAGCTTTATATGACCTTCAAATCGGATTCTTCAGTGCAGCGGAATGGTTTTTGGGCAACACATTCTACTGTTTGTGGCGGAAGATTAGAAGCAATTGCCAAAAAACAGTATATCTACTCCCATGCCAAATTTGGTAGAACTATATATGAAAACAGAGCCGACTGCGATTGGACCATAGAAGCTAGAGGTGGATACAATGTGAAACTTTCTTTTCTAACATTTGACATTGAAGATGAGAAGGACTGTGATTATGACTATGTTGAAATATTTAGTGGTTTAGATTCTAGTGGGCCGTCATATGGAAAATACTGTGGTAATAGGGTAAGAAAACTTTGTAGACAAATTGTATTCATTCAGGATTCATCTTCTTACCCGTTGATTTATGAATAATTGAGCTTTTGCGATAATGAAACTATAATGAAAAGATTCTATTATAAGAAATATTATTTAATCATATTGTTGATTCTTATGTCTATTTTTTCAGAAACCATCTGACATAATTTCTACACATGAAGCTCTGTTGGTGAGATTTAGGTCAGATGACACTTTAGCAACTAAAGGCTTCAGTCTTGTATACGAAACAGTAGAAATTTCCTTCAGCGAAGAGGAGGTTTAATTTTTCCATTATGGTTGTTATCCTATTATGGTACTTGTGGAGCAAATTTATAGAAGTCGCCAAGATTACCATTTTTAAACAATGTTTATTTTCGTGAGCTCGTTACCAGCGTTATAGTCAATAATTTAAGTTAAATACCTAAATAAAATGTGAAAAGAAATGATTAGGTAGAAATGAGATTATAGAATGTGAATAGAATGGTAGTTTTATTGCAAATATGTGAACAGTTCGATAACAACAATGAAGAATTAATATAAACAATTTATATATATATATATATATATATATATATATATATATATATATATATATATATATATATATAATAAAATAGATTTTTGTTGGGGATGCAGTCATTTAATAAATAAAATTCTTTGGATTATGCCAAGCTTTCGAGAATGTTTATTCTCTTCGTCGGGGCAAAATTCGTGAATTTATATAAAATTAACCACAAACAGGAAAGATTTCATAGTCAGAAATCTTTCCTGTTTGTGGTTAATTTTATATAAATTCACGAATTTTGCCCCGACGAAGAGAATAAACATTCTCGAAAGCTTGGCATAATCCAAAGAATTTTATTTATTAAATGACTGCATCCCCAACAAAAATCTATTTTATTAAATAATAAACCAGTCAAGAATTCAGAATCAATATATATATATATATATATATATATATATATATATATATATATATAAATAATAATTTCACGCCTAGCTGGTAAATTTAACCTACATTTCGTAGGGTGCCGCAATAAGAACGAGGTTTGTCGTCTACATATTGCGTTTGTGTGCATTTTTTCCACTATACTGCTCAATCAGATTGATTACCAATCATAGCATCAGTCTCCCAGATATATATCATGATTTCGAGGTTGTTGCCTCTCATCAGTATATCGTAGGGTGAAGAGCCATATTTGATAATCAATCCTTATTTGGAACTCATACTTGTATCAATCTTCGGTATAGAACTGTCGGTGGAGACAAGTATGAGCGATATATTAAGCATGTATAATGGTGGATAATAACAATCGGCAAAGGTTAATAATTAATTAAATAAATGAGGAGCTATCCGTACCAGATGACCATATTAGAATATGAATAATAATTTCACGCCTAGCTGGTAAATTGAACCTACATTTCGTAGGGTGCCGCAATAAGAACGAGGTTTGTCGTCTACATATTGCGTTTGTGTGCATTTTTTCCACTATACTGCTCAATCAGATTGATTACCAATCATAGCATCAGTCTCCCAGATATATATCATGATTTCGAGGTTGTTGCCTCTCATCAGTATATCGTAGGGTGAAGAGCCATATTTGATAATCAATCCTTATTTGGAACTCATACTTGTATCAATCTTCGGTATAGAACTGTCGGTGGAGACAAGTATGAGCGATATATTAAGCATGTATAATGGTGGATAATAACAATCGGCAAAGGTTAATAATTAATTAAATAAATGAGGAGCTATCCGTACCAGATGACCATATTAGAATATGAATAATAATTTCACGCCTAGCTGGTAAATTGAACCTACATTTCGTAGGGTGCCGCAATAAGAACGAGGTTTGTCGTCTACATATTGCGTTTGTGTGCATTTTTTCCACTATACTGCTCAATCAGATTGATTACCAATCATAGCATCAGTCTCCCAGATATATATCATGATTTCGAGGTTGTTGCCTCTCATCAGTATATCGTAGGGTGAAGA
Source organism: Crioceris asparagi (assembly GCA_958507055.1). Lineage (NCBI taxonomy): Eukaryota > Metazoa > Arthropoda > Insecta > Coleoptera > Chrysomelidae > Crioceris > Crioceris asparagi. Next base: position 48,384,187 of record OY293828.1, on the reverse strand, counting down.
GCCATATTTGATAATCAATCCTTATTTGGAACTCATACTTGTATCAATCTTCGGTATAGAACTGTCGGTGGAGACAAGTATGAGCGATATATTAAGCATGTATAATGGTGGATAATAACAATCGGCAAAGGTTAATAATTAATTAAATAAATGAGGAGCTATCCGTACCAGATGACCATATTAGAATATGAATAATAATTTCACGCCTAGCTGGTAAATTGAACCTACATTTCGTAGGGTGCCGCAATAAGAACGAGGTTTGTCGTCTACATATTGCGTTTGTGTGCATTTTTTCCACTATACTGCTCAATCAGATTGATTACCAATCATAGCATCAGTCTCCCAGATATATATCATGATTTCGAGGTTGTTGCCTCTCATCAGTATATCGTAGGGTGAAGAGCCATATTTGATAATCAATCCTTATTTGGAACTCATACTTGTATCAATCTTCGGTATAGAACTGTCGGTGGAGACAAGTATGAGCGATATATTAAGCATGTATAATGGTGGATAATAACAATCGGCAAAGGTTAATAATTAATTAAATAAATGAGGAGCTATCCGTACCAGATGACCATATTAGAATATGAATAATAATTTCACGCCTAGCTGGTAAATTGAACCTACATTTCGTAGGGTGCCGCAATAAGAACGAGGTTTGTCGTCTACATATTGCGTTTGTGTGCATTTTTTCCACTATACTGCTCAATCAGATTGATTACCAATCATAGCATCAGTCTCCCAGATATATATCATGATTTCGAGGTTGTTGCCTCTCATCAGTATATCGTAGGGTGAAGAGCCATATTTGATAATCAATCCTTATTTGGAACTCATACTTGTATCAATCTTCGGTATAGAACTGTCGGTGGAGACAAGTATGAGCGATATATTAAGCATGTATAATGGTGGATAATAACAATCGGCAAAGGTTAATAATTAATTAAATAAATGAGGAGCTATCCGTACCAGATGACCATATTAGAATATGAATAATAATTTCACGCCTAGCTGGTAAATTGAACCTACATTTCGTAGGGTGCCGCAATAAGAACGAGGTTTGTCGTCTACATATTGCGTTTGTGTGCATTTTTTCCACTATACTGCTCAATCAGATTGATTACCAATCATAGCATCAGTCTCCCAGATATATATCATGATTTCGAGGTTGTTGCCTCTCATCAGTATATCGTAGGGTGAAGAGCCATATTTGATAATCAATCCTTATTTGGAACTCATACTTGTATCAATCTTCGGTATAGAACTGTCGGTGGAGACAAGTATGAGCGATATATTAAGCATGTATAATGGTGGATAATAACAATCGGCAAAGGTTAATAATTAATTAAATAAATGAGGAGCTATCCGTACCAGATGACCATATTAGAATATGAATAATAATTTCACGCCTAGCTGGTAAATTGAACCTACATTTCGTAGGGTGCCGCAATAAGAACGAGGTTTGTCGTCTACATATTGCGTTTGTGTGCATTTTTTCCACTATACTGCTCAATCAGATTGATTACCAATCATAGCATCAGTCTCCCAGATATATATCATGATTTCGAGGTTGTTGCCTCTCATCAGTATATCGTAGGGTGAAGAGCCATATTTGATAATCAATCCTTATTTGGAACTCATACTTGTATCAATCTTCGGTATAGAACTGTCGGTGGAGACAAGTATGAGCGATATATTAAGCATGTATAATGGTGGATAATAACAATCGGCAAAGGTTAATAATTAATTAAATAAATGAGGAGCTATCCGTACCAGATGACCATATTAGAATATGAATAATAATTTCACGCCTAGCTGGTAAATTGAACCTACATTTCGTAGGGTGCCGCAATAAGAACGAGGTTTGTCGTCTACATATTGCGTTTGTGTGCATTTTTTCCACTATACTGCTCAATCAGATTGATTACCAATCATAGCATCAGTCTCCCAGATATATATCATGATTTCGAGGTTGTTGCCTCTTCACCCTACGATATACTGATGAGAGGCAACAACCTCGAAATCATGATATATATCTGGGAGACTGATGCTATGATTGGTAATCAATCTGATTGAGCAGTATAGTGGAAAAAATGCACACAAACGCAATATGTAGACGACAAACCTCGTTCTTATTGCGGCACCCTACGAAATGTAGGTTCAATTTACCAGCTAGGCGTGAAATTATTATTCATATTCTAATATGGTCATCTGGTACGGATAGCTCCTCATTTATTTAATTAATTATTAACCTTTGCCGATTGTTATTATCCACCATTATACATGCTTAATATATCGCTCATACTTGTCTCCACCGACAGTTCTATACCGAAGATTGATACAAGTATGAGTTCCAAATAAGGATTGATTATCAAATATGGCTCTTCACCCTACGATATACTGATGAGAGGCAACAACCTCGAAATCATGATATATATCTGGGAGACTGATGCTATGATTGGTAATCAATCTGATTGAGCAGTATAGTGGAAAAAATGCACACAAACGCAATATGTAGACGACAAACCTCGTTCTTATTGCGGCACCCTACGAAATGTAGGTTCAATTTACCAGCTAGGCGTGAAATTATTATTCATATTCTAATATGGTCATCTGGTACGGATAGCTCCTCATTTATTTAATTAATTATTAACCTTTGCCGATTGTTATTATCCACCATTATACATGCTTAATATATCGCTCATACTTGTCTCCACCGACAGTTCTATACCGAAGATTGATACAAGTATGAGTTCCAAATAAGGATTGATTATCAAATATGGCTCTTCACCCTACGATATACTGATGAGAGGCAACAACCTCGAAATCATGATATATATCTGGGAGACTGATGCTATGATTGGTAATCAATCTGATTGAGCAGTATAGTGGAAAAAATGCACACAAACGCAATATGTAGACGACAAACCTCGTTCTTATTGCGGCACCCTACGAAATGTAGGTTCAATTTACCAGCTAGGCGTGAAATTATTATTCATATTCTAATATGGTCATCTGGTACGGATAGCTCCTCATTTATTTAATTAATTATTAACCTTTGCCGATTGTTATTATCCACCATTATACATGCTTAATATATCGCTCATACTTGTCTCCACCGACAGTTCTATACCGAAGATTGATACAAGTATGAGTTCCAAATAAGGATTGATTATCAAATATGGCTCTTCACCCTACGATATACTGATGAGAGGCAACAACCTCGAAATCATGATATATATCTGGGAGACTGATGCTATGATTGGTAATCAATCTGATTGAGCAGTATAGTGGAAAAAATGCACACAAACGCAATATGTAGACGACAAACCTCGTTCTTATTGCGGCACCCTACGAAATGTAGGTTCAATTTACCAGCTAGGCGTGAAATTATTATTCATATTCTAATATGGTCATCTGGTACGGATAGCTCCTCATTTATTTAATTAATTATTAACCTTTGCCGATTGTTATTATCCACCATTATACATGCTTAATATATCGCTCATACTTGTCTCCACCGACAGTTCTATACCGAAGATTGATACAAGTATGAGTTCCAAATAAGGATTGATTATCAAATATGGCTCTTCACCCTACGATATACTGATGAGAGGCAACAACCTCGAAATCATGATATATATCTGGGAGACTGATGCTATGATTGGTAATCAATCTGATTGAGCAGTATAGTGGAAAAAATGCACACAAACGCAATATGTAGACGACAAACCTCGTTCTTATTGCGGCACCCTACGAAATGTAGGTTCAATTTACCAGCTAGGCGTGAAATTATTATTCATATTCTAATATGGTCATCTGGTACGGATAGCTCCTCATTTATTTAATTAATTATTAACCTTTGCCGATTGTTATTATCCACCATTATACATGCTTAATATATCGCTCATACTTGTCTCCACCGACAGTTCTATACCGAAGATTGATACAAGTATGAGTTCCAAATAAGGATTGATTATCAAATATGGCTCTTCACCCTACGATATACTGATGAGAGGCAACAACCTCGAAATCATGATATATATCTGGGAGACTGATGCTATGATTGGTAATCAATCTGATTGAGCAGTATAGTGGAAAAAATGCACACAAACGCAATATGTAGACGACAAACCTCGTTCTTATTGCGGCACCCTACGAAATGTAGGTTCAATTTACCAGCTAGGCGTGAAATTATTATTCATATTCTAATATGGTCATCTGGTACGGATAGCTCCTCATTTATTTAATTAATTATTAACCTTTGCCGATTGTTATTATCCACCATTATACATGCTTAATATATCGCTCATACTTGTCTCCACCGACAGTTCTATACCGAAGATTGATACAAGTATGAGTTCCAAATAAGGATTGATTATCAAATATGGCTCTTCACCCTACGATATACTGATGAGAGGCAACAACCTCGAAATCATGATATATATCTGGGAGACTGATGCTATGATTGGTAATCAATCTGATTGAGCAGTATAGTGGAAAAAATGCACACAAACGCAATATGTAGACGACAAACCTCGTTCTTATTGCGGCACCCTACGAAATGTAGGTTCAATTTACCAGCTAGGCGTGAAATTATTATTCATATTCTAATATGGTCATCTGGTACGGATAGCTCCTCATTTATTTTATATATATATATATATATATATATAATTATAATTTAACCTTATATATAAAGGGTGGAGCTGCTTATAACGGCCTTGGGAATAAGATTTTAAAAAAATCCAAAAATACGTCCTCAAAGATTTTTTATGGAGTTCCCTTTCATCGTGAAAAAAAATTGGGGCTTCAAAGAGGGGGCGCAGCTCTAAACAACTTTGTTTTTTCAAATTAGAAGACACCACTTGTGGCACCTCTTTGGAAAGCTTATTAAAAAAGGAATTTGATAATAAAAAAATGATATACCATGTGTCAGAAATTTACTAAAAACTGATTAATATAACTGATAACTATTTAATGAACAATTACATTAATAATAACATAAATGCTGGAATGTCACCTTTTTAGCGTGACTGTTGTTGAAAATGCGCCCCATTAACCTGTTGGCACAGACCCAACCAATAGTAGAACTCTTCCCTTACCTACTCTTCTCAAAAATTCTGGCGGGATTAAATGTATCTCTGCCGAATCTTTGCATTTAAATCTTACAATTTTCTAGACAATTTAAATGGAGACCTGTAACATTTTTATTACCAGAACACTAAGGAATAATCCTTACTGATGGAAAACTAGAGCAAAGGATATTTTTTCAGCAGGATGGAGTTCCTCCCCATTTTGCAAGAAATGTAAAGGAATTCTTAAATGCTGCATTTCCAAATAGGTGGATAGGACGGCGAGGATTTATAGAGTGGCCTCCTAGATCCCCGGATATCACGCCTTTCGATTTTTATTTATGGGGCGATTTAAAAACTGAGGTCTACGTTAACAGATCTATAAATCTGGAAGACTTAAATGCAAAGATTCGGGAGAGATACGTTTAATCACTCCAGAAGTTTTGAGAAGTGTAAGGAAAGAGTTCCACTATCTTTTGGGTCTATGCCAACAGGTTAATGGGGCACATTTTCAACAACTGTCACGCTGAAAAAATGACATTCCAGCATTAATGTTATTATTAATGTAATTCTTCATTAAATAGTTAAAAATCAGTTTTTACACAGGGTTTGACAGATGTCAAAAATAAATTTATCGACAAAATCTTTTTTCAATAAGCTCTCTAAAGAGGTGCCATAAGTGGTGTCTTCTAATTTGAAGATGTTTAGGGCTGCGCCCCCTCTTTGGGGCCCCAATTATTTCTTACATGGCGAAAGTGAACTCCATAAAAAATCTTTGAGGAAGTGTTTTTGGGTTTTTGAAAAATCTTATTCCCAGGGCCGCTATAAGCAGCGTTCCATTTAAAGTACCCACCCTGTATATATTATTTCAAATGATTGCATGAGTGACAAGAGTCAAACATAATTATGGCTTTTATAAATGACTTGTTCTATGGGAACTTGAAACTGCAATTAAAATTTACTAATTCTCAAAAGATCATTTGCCAATTCACAAATTGATTTTAAGGGTAATTTATGTTGTAATTTATTGATAAGTCGGTATTGACATTATACAAAAATACAATTGTGCTTATCTCATTTATTTAACTTCTATACAGGGTATTTCATAAAGACTGGTCATACTCTTAATGGCATATTCTAAGGTCAATTTTAAGTTGATTTGACAACATTTATCTATGTACAAAAACGCACCCTTAAAAAGTTGAAGTTGCATTACATCGATAAGTTTTTGGTTGTAAAATCCAAAATAATGGCTTGAAAGTCTGGTATATACGATTTCCTAGGTTTAAAAATCGGGAAAAAGGCAAAACAATTCTTAAAGAATTATTATTTTAGAAAATGCTATATGCCTATGGAGTAAGGGGATTGACCTGGAGTAGGTTAGCATCATATCTGTCAGACAGAATGCAGAAAGTCATAATGAGGTCAGACACGGGAGAGATGGGTTCAGTTTTGGGGATATTAAAGAATGCGTGAACAAGTGAATGAAGAGCGAGTGTATGAGTACAGATCATCAGTTACCGGCTTTTAGTTTAGCTGTAGTTTAGCTTTGTTTTAGTTTTAATAACTTTAAGTCCACTGTAAGTTTTTTCTCTCTTAAGATATTAGTTTATATCATAATGATGAAACAAATGTCAATTTTTATGTTGATCCTTATTGTGAATAAAAAAATATTAATTATTATTATTATTATTAAAATTCTAAAAGAAGTTTGCTAGATTTAATGGATACTGAAAATGTGGGGGTTGAAAAGGGGTGAAATGTAAATTTCACCTATTGCCTTTGTTAGAACGTTTCAACTATAAAATTACAAGCTATTATTTTTTTACTGTTTGGATCGTAAGATACAAAAAACTTATCGATGTAATACAACTTTGAAGGGCTGTAACTTTTCAAGGGTTTTTGTATATAGATAAATATTGTCACATCGACTTAAAATTGACCGTAGAATATGCCATTAAGAATATGACCATTCTTTATGAAATACCCTGTATAATATTTCGTTCACGATTCAAAACAAAAAATTAACTAATTAACCAAAATAATCAAAGTACACATATAATGAATATCTTATTTCGTTTGATTAACACATAATTCAAAGGATGCATAGTTGATATAAGATTGAAAAATAAAAGAATAAGTGTCAATGAAATTGAAGGCGCTATTTAATTATATTATAAATTTCATTAACTAGTTGTTTCACTTTTGATGACATTTTCAATATAATCAAAATATCCAAAATAAGTTACTTCCTTAGAGACAAATTCAACTTTTTGAAGTAATTTCCGAGAAACCACATTTTTCAAATGGTTAAGGATTGTACATATCTAGCACCTGAATGTACCTACCACAAATATGTTTGTAGTCTCCGTACTTTTTAATCGTACTGACTAACTCTTTAGGGACAAAACGAATCTATCTTCAAAGCTTCAATGCAATTTTTACGGCCTACAGAAGCAAATATGGAAATTTTGCAGACAACAGAGAAAATAACGAATTTATAGCAACAAATCAAATTAATATAATAATATTATTTTATCTAATAGCGACGATAGAACACAGAAAAATAAACCAAATAACATCAGCTTCGAAAACTGAAAAACCGAAACTCACCTGGTCCAGACAACAGAGGAGTTATTAATATATGTGGCGGAGTAAAAAATGAACCAAACAACTACAGAGGAATAAACCTACTCGCACCATGACCAAACTAGTAACAAAGATTATCTCAACCAAAATTAATTCAATTACAACTCTAACCAAAGAACAGTTAGTCAATATTGTGATGGATGAAATCATGAAAAAGCTCAGGACGAGTAGGGGTTCAAAAATAGGCGATCAGAAATTTCCGATCCTCTATTATGCGGATGATGCGGCCCATCTTGCTGAACATGAGGATGAGAGGAGAGGAGAAAAACCTGCAACTCTTCAATGGCATAGCAAAACATTTTAATATGTCCATAGCCACTCAAAAAACAGCTAAATAGCCACTTTGATGTAAGCTAGAATATATTAGAACAGGTAACGTTATTCAAGTATTTGGAAATTGAATTATGTTGTGATTGTGATTGATGATTGTGAGTGATATTTAGAATGACGTATCCCAATAAGTCAAAAATCTAATTAAATCGTAGGCTGCCGATACAACACACTGTGGAAATTTACTCCTCTTCTTCATAATCCAAGGTCGAATACGAACTCTCACGTATATTTACGGAACACCTCATTATACAAATCTGTGAGACCTACAGTTTATCGCCAGGTATGAACGGCATTATTTGAGAGGCTCGTGGTAAGGTTACCTGCGCTTTTCTACGAGATGGCCACCGTATAGTGTCGTGAATAACCTTCACGCCTTAGCAGGAATCAAACCGAGATCTAATACATAGCAGTCGGACGGGCAAAGCATTACGCCGTGGTATGGTGACCACGGAAGAATACATACATCTCAATATAAACACAAAATCGATAATATATAAAACGGATATTGAAAACAGCTGAATTTTTCAACAAAATTATGTATGATAGAGTAAGAAGTGAAGATACCAGAAAATTTCGTGAAGTGAAAATCAGCAGTTGGACTTATAATAACAAAACAGAATGGAAAGCATATATAAAATTAATGGAAAAGATAGCCAGGGATAAATAGAGCTTTTCCACCGACGTCACAAATATGGCCGCAAACAGCTGTTCTGGAGGTCAACAAAGCCACTTTGCCATAAAACGCCATTGTAAGTTTTGTTAGTTTTCAAGAAAATTTTGAAGATTTTACTGCTGTATATTTACAACAAAACCTTAAAATTGTTAATTCAAGTAATCCTGAAGGTAAGCATTAAATATTTGAGTAGAAATAATTAAGATTAACATTTACAAAACTTGGTTGCATTTTTATCTTGAAAGACCTCTACTGACAGAATAATCATTTAAAATGGCAATATAAATTCTATGTATAATTAAAACATATTATTTTTTGTTTTATTGACAAAATACAATAAAATTATATATAGTAAGATGAGAATACTTTAAAAAAATGATTCTATTTCAGATGTCTAATGGAAGTAGATACTTTGAAAGACTGGATTTTGAAGACAAAAGAAGATATGAATATTATAATAATATATTAACGCATCGTTAGTGCAAAATTTGTTCGAGCAGCAATTTTCCTCACAATTACGACTGCCACCAGATTTCTTTTCTTTTCAGATGAAAATATGGAGATTGCAAAGCTAATAAAGCTCTAAAGCTAACTACCCCACCACCTTGATTATATACAAATAAAAATACAATTGCATTCGGTTTCGATGAATCCGAGCATTAATCCTAGGAAACAAAAAGGGAATACTTATATATTTGGATCCGGTGAAACCCATATGTACGGTTGGGATGTAATTCGGACTATCCTTGTTTTCAAAATAAGATTGCCGACGAGATGCACCTTCTTGAATTAATCTACCTCTAGTGTATTTTTCCGATGGTAATAGAAATAATTTCTTTGTAGCACAACCCACAACTCCACAAAAATGTGGCAATTGAACATAAAAATGATGTTATTTAAGGGATTAAAACTTCGATGAGCACCTACATTTAAAGTAATTACTTACAAACTCCAGTTTTCTCGAACATACAATCACTCTAAAACAATTCTAATAGTGTTAAAATACACTATTATTAACCTGAGTGTTTTGAAACTGTTTAAAAATAACTAAAATAAAGTAAAAAGTACGATTTTACAATTTAGTCTTGCGATTTGTTGCCCTCCAGAACAGCTGATTTTGACAGTGGTTCAAATAGTGCTGACGTCACGTGGAAAATCCTTATAGAGCTTTTCCACCGACGTCACAAATATGGCCGCAAACAGCTGTTCTGGAGGTCAACAGAGCCACTTTGCCATAAGACACCATTGTAAGTTTCGTTAGTTTTCACGAAAATTTTGAAGATTTTACTGCTATATATTTACAACAAAACCATAAAATTCTTAATTCAAGTAATCCTGAAGGTAAGCATTTAAAATTTAAGTAGAAATAATTAAGATTAAGTATGTTATTTCAGGAAATATAATTTGATATATTTTTATTTTGAAAGACCTCTACAGACATAATAATCATTTAAAATGGCAATATGAATTCTATTTATAATAAAACACAGATTATTTTTTGTTTTATTGATAAAATACAACAAAAGTATATATAGTAAGATGAAAATACTTCAAAAAATGTTTCTGTTTCAGATGTCCAATGTAAGTAGATATTTTGAAGGACTGAAGGAAGAATACAGACTTCGATGCAACAACGAACATGATGCCGATCGATTATATATAAACATATGAACAGTATAATATGTCAACGATTTTTTTTTCAGATGAAAATATGGAGGTACTAAATTACCATTACATTGCATGTTTAAAAGCTAATTAAGCTGTAAAGCTAACTACCCCACCACCAATTGATTATATACAAATAAAAATAAAATTATATTGTTTCGATGAATTCTTTTATATTTTGTATAATGAAAAATAAATATAATATAAATGGAATCATAGAACTATGTTCCTTCTTTTTTAAGCGTTCTTTTGCCCTAGTATACCTCTCTCTCGCTACTTTAGGGGTTGTTTTTAATTTGGATCGGGTGAAACCCGTATGTACTGTTGGGATGTAATCCGAGATCTTCTTGTTTTCAAAATTTGCTGGCTTTTCTTGATATATATTTGGTGAAAACAAATTACACGGCTATTTATATAAGTAATTGTAATAACTACGTTTATTTAAATTGATTGAAATACATAAAACACATTATGTATGTAATAAAAAATGCATTCATTAGAAAAATAATAAGATAAATTTACCTGAAATAAAATGGTCACTACAAATTCTTTGCTATTTGATTTTGCTTTCTGTTAAATCGTCTCTATATAAGGCCTGTATCCAGGATTGCCGACAAGCTGCACGTTGTTGAATTAATCTACCTCTAGTGCCTTTTTCCGATTGGCTTGATTCGCCTATAATTTAATGTGTTGCGCGGATTTTGGATGCTAGCATCGGCCGAAGTGGATGCAAGCAATTAAATTTGACAGTAGTATAGCTATACAAAACCAGATGGCGCTGTCAAAATTAATCGCGCTTGGGTTCCAGCGTCTGGGACGAGCAGTAGTGGAACGTTAAGATGGTATTCAGGGCCCTGATATTCGTGCAAAAAATAAATTTATGTGATTGATGATGAAAATTTGTATATTGTTGACAATAAAGACTCTCAAAATTATGATACGCATTTTTTGGACTGTGTTACACATCAATCAGCGCCCTTTATTAGATATTTTCGTAATAAAATGGACCATAAGCTTTCAAATTTTCACGAAAGTTAGAGATCGGAAATTATGGTTTTCCACAATACTTTGTTATATATGAATACATTATTATTGACTGTTTTATGAAGAGATTATGAACAATCCTTGTAAATACGAGTAATTACTGGCAAATCGACAACGCTGCCAGTGGAATTAAGACGTTTGTTTGTTTATTAAAAAAAATAGTCCACCACCACGGGAAAGAAGAGAATTCAGAAGTTTCGATGCCCAATGCTCAAATCTGTCCAACTTAGAATTAAGAATTAATGAACAGAAGAGATCATTTGTTAATCAGAAAACAGATTGTAATTATGCATTACATCATATAGGATATGGTCATACATTTAATGATAATTTTAAAATTCTGAGGAATGTTGAGAATAAAGAATTAAACCTATTAGAAGCATTAAAAATTATCCTATAGAAACACTCGGGTAATCTCCTCAACGATTAGTTAGATGAGTTTTCCAGCCCTTTATTAGCATTAGAACCTTAATGTGTTTTTAATATTTTACAGTGTATAACTAGGCACCTTAGTAGTGAGTTTGCAAAAATACTCTGTGTTTCGCAACAAGTGTTATTACTATCTTCTGTTATTCCTAATTTGATTTGTGTCCCGGAACCATGTCTGGTAACAAATGTGCTTATTTAAACTGCGGGAAATCCAAAAGGAAGTATCCACAGTTAGTTATGTGTCGATTCCCCATCAAAAAAAAAGAGCTTGTGACCTAATGGATCAAAAACTGTGGTATGTATAATTTTTTTATTCATTTGCATTACTATAAAAATAATATATTTTCAATGGATTGTTCTATAATGAGTAAACCTATATAGAGGATATGGCAAGTTCAAAATCAACATGTATGCCTGGTATAATCGGCATATTCATGAAAAGCAGAAACAACAAAGAAAGAGAGCTAAAAAAATAAGCATCGATAAAAACTTCTTATTGTTCTATATTAAATAAGTAAACTAATTGACGAGGTGAAAAGAGTGCTAGAAATAAAAAAATATTATTTTGTTATCAATTATACTCACATATATATGGCTATAGTGAAATTATAATTTAATTCAAATTCTATTCAGAAACTAGAAAATATTCTCCTGAACTCCTGAAGTTAAAAAATAAAAGGGCGATGAAACAATTTTTACTTTTTGAATTCATAATTTATGAAAAAATGAGTTTAAGTGTAATAATTGAATAAATATGGATCGAAAGAAGGTGGTTTGTATATTGAAAATATGTTAATTAAAGAGATTTTTTTATTTTCTTTGTATATTGTTTATTTTGAAATTACCAAATGAAATTATAATATGGTATGAAATGATATGAAAATCATTACACCATCGTTTTGGTTTAAGTTTCCATTATTATAAATTTGTTGATAACCTGGTATTTTGTACAAATTTTGATTATATATTCTCCAAAGTTCTGTAAAAACTATCCATTCAAAATTTTCATTTAACTGATAGATGAATAGTAATGTCTCATTTAAATTTGAAGTAATAAGAGTCATTTTAAATTTATGATTTTTATCAAAATATTACCTTTCAACACTGTCCACAATTTTTGTGTCAATAGATCGTAATCTTCAATTTGTTTAATGAATAAGTTCATAAAAATAGATTTTTAGATGTTTTTAAATGATATATCTCTCGTATTATTCTTATTTTCATTCTTCGACAATTTTTCTTCATTTTCTATAATAATTATTTCTTACTACTTCTTCTCACAAATATTCTTTCATGACGAATTTCCTTGCATTTTCCCAGTAAAAATGTGTTTTTTCTTGTTAGTTCTTCATTAATAAATATTGTGAATTCTAATCCTGGGAGATTAATGTCGTTCGTAAATTTTCCACTTGTTTGTAGTATTTTTGGTTCTTTGAATGATATTATTTTTGATTTTATAGGTTGAAAGGGTGATTTTGATTATATTATTTGGTTTTCCAGTTAAAGAAGGGCCTCGCTTAACACTGACTATATCTTTATTTCTAAGTAAATTCTAATTCTTCTATAAATGGACTTGGAAATTTCTTCATCTTTCATTTGGACTTGTTTTCAACAACCTTAATTTCAATATTATATTTTAGTATATTTTATTCATAAGAATCAGCTTTTGGTTTTAAATGTTGCAGTTGTTTTTTCATTTCATTGATTTCGTTCTTCATTATTTTGTTTTCTTTCCATAAATTATCTCTATCTTTTTTAGTTTTTTTCAATAATGTTATTATTCCTTTATTTACAAATAACATATTTTTCTGACAATTTTCGTTAGATTTTCTAATGGTTGCGTGACTATTTTCAATTTTTGTGTGATACATTTTCTGCAAGACCATCTATTTTACTTTTACTCTCGTTTTTTAAAATTCTCTCGAGTAAAACTCGAAACCCTTACTTTGTAGTTGGCTGCATTTTATGTGATACCATCCACCGCATATATTTTTACACTCTATAGCAGATTGATTTGTTTTTATTTGAATGTTATATTATCCACAATGAAAAACATTAGATGGCCCCGAGTCTTTGCTGTCTTGAGTTGAAAGAATGAAATTTTCAAGTTTCTTACGATTTTCTTCATTTGCAGAAGGTGCTTTTTGGAAACGAATTATTTTGCGTTAATACTTTTCACCTTGTCAAGGGGTTTATTGTTTTTGTGATCACATTTTACAGGTTGTTTTATTATTTCAGCTATAGTTTGGTATTAAAACCATAATGTTATCTGTCTTCGTTAAAAAAAGTTATAAAAGTTTAAGTATGGACAGGTTTTTCGTAAAAAAGCACGCATTAAATTATGTCTCAAAAAGAAAAAGAGATGAGTACATTTTTATTTTAGTGAAATGTCTTACAAATTTAATGTGGAATTGGAAAATAAAATAATATATAGGATGTTCCATAAGAAATAACAAATTGAGGATATGTTACTTCTAGTAAGCAACACCCCTTATATTGTATACTTACTTTAATTTATAGAAAACATGAAACCTTACAACTTTCCTGAAGATTTTTTTTCGTAATTCTAATAGTTTAGTCAGTTTTATCCGAGGCGCGTGAGTTGGTACCATTGACCTCTAAGGTTAGAGGACAATACAGCCTGTATAGGGATTTTCAAATTTTAGCTGGTTTGTTGATTTCTAAAAACCATATCTTTGCCTTCTCTAATTCTTTTATTACATTTGAGTGCAATTAATACTCTGTATTAAAAATAGTAAGCCATTGACTTTAAAATATCCTCTGAATATATTATCGTCCAAATAAATGGGATGTGGGACGAGATGTCCTTAAAAGATAAATTAGAATATTCCAAAAATTTAGACAATGTAGAGGGTTTTCAAGATATAGGAAGCTTGGGACGTTCAAATAAAATTGGCAACCATGCGTTAGTATTCATGATAAGAGGAATATATTGCAATTGGAAATTGCCATTAACTTATTACATAAATCGGAATGGAATTAAACGTGACGATTTAGTGAAATTAATATTGACATGTATAGATGCACTTATTGATGTTGGGTTTGAACCTAGTATATGTGTATGCGACCAAAGTACAAATAATCAAAGAGCATTGCGAAAGTTGAAAGTAACCACGGACCAACCGTACTTTAAAACAAGAGATGTCAATTATTTGCGTTTATGATACTCTACATTCGTTCAAAAGCTTCAGAAATAATTTACTAAATGGAAACTTTCGTACTGACGAAGGAAGTGTATCATTTTCTGATATAGTAAAAGCATACGAAATAGACAAAACAAGTGCAAGTGCTAGAGCCATGGTGAAAATTACTGATGCTCATATCAACTTCAACAATTTCCAAAAAATGTCCTGCAAGCTAGCTTTGCAAATTTTCAGTCGTACAGTGGCAGCCACTTTAAAAATACTGGTAAAAATATAGCAACTGCAATCCAAAACAGCCATCTTTACAGCAAATTTTGTGGAATTTTTAAACCATTTGTTTGACGCACTGAACAGCAGAACATTATTTTCTAAAATTTAATATAATTGCGCTTTGTGTGATAGAAATCCTCAAATAATGGCAATACTGGATAAAGGAACTGAAGTATTCCAAAATATAAAAAAAGTTAAACCGGAAAAGAAAATAGGCCTCCTTCGTTTGAAGGTATAATCCAGACAATAAAAGGAATTAAATTATTGTATAATACGCAAAAGGCGTTTATATTAACCAGCCGAATAAACCAAGATCCTATTGAACACTTGTTTTCACTTTTCAGACAACGAGGCGGCTTTAATAAAATCCCTCCGTGAAAGTATTGAGGACAAACTTCAGAACCACAATTATTAATAACATGATTGCACCTATGACGAAAATGTATGAACATGATTTAGACGAGATCCTTAGTAGATATACTAAGAGAGTTCTACATCATCATAGTCAGCATGATTTTTCAGAGGGGTCCAGAATAATGAAATAATAATTTCAATGGTGGGGCGCGCGTGTTGGCGAGCGTGCAGAATATTTTTTCCAAGGGGGTCTCAATTTTAATAAATCGTAGATTTCTTCTTTTCAAACAACTAGAGCGCCATCTAGCGTGGAGACTCTATGTAACTACATTATAATTTTAGTTAAATTTCTACTATGGTACTGCATTAGTTATAATTCTAATTAAATTCCTACTTTTCAAACATGAGCGTGCGCGCCATCTAGCGGAGAGTGATTAATTACACTTATTATATTTAATATTGCTGTGAAAAAAAAGTTCATGCATCGCCATTTCGAACACACATCCATAAAACCACAAGCATCCCATACCAGGCGCCATAACCCAGCGTACTATTCGGTCCCATTTGAAACATTGGAGATTGTTAAATAGAACGGATTTCATGGGGGGGGGGGAATGATTGAATTCCTTATCGCTAAGAGAGACAAGCAACATCGCCCGAGTGGTGTACGTATATGGCCGCCGGCTGTTTCCTCTTTTCCAGTGGCGTAACATTCTAAATGATGAGAATATAATTATCAACTAATTTTAGTCTCATCTTTTGAAATTTTGTAAGAAATTTCAATTGCATAGTGACATATATCAAGAAGATTACAGAATATTCATTTATAATTTATCAGTGTCAATATACATAATGTATATAATAAATAGAAGTACTGCAAATTATTCAGTTGAATAAATTTACTTGGATTATAAAATATTTTCCTCAGTTATGACTCGTATAACTTTTATACAAAACTTTAAAATTATAACAACTGGAATGTATCTGTCCGCTGGCTAAAGGCCGCAAGATTTTCTAAAATTTATATTGGGCTTGGATTCCAAAGATTCCGGAAATAATACACTTTTATTTATTTTATTTCAAGGTATTTGTTATTAAATTATTTAAAATATTTTACTGGCCTTTACATATGATATACTTATCAATCACATTTATTATACATCAAAAAGTTTTTGTGGAGCGGTCTGTAAAATGATTAAATTCCTTATTAATTATATTCATTTCTATACATAATGATTATATGGATGAATATTGATGAATTTCTAATATTAATTTTTATATATTAATTATCTCTAACGAGTCGTCGTCAGATATAACGGTGATTTCTTATGGTCTGGGAAATTATTAAATTCTTTATCAGTTATATTCATTTTTATACATAATGATTATATGGATGAATATTGATGAATTTCTAATATTAATTTTTATATATTAATTATCTCAAACGGATACAACGGTTATTTCTTGCGGTATGGGAAAATGTATGATTAAATTCATTCTTAATCAGTTATATTTATTTTTATACCTAATGATTATATGAGGAAAAATTGATGCATTTCTAATATTAATTAATTAATTAATTTGACGAAGATTCAGTTTTTGTTTAAATCGACCAAGATTTTTGTATCTAACCGTTGCCACCGAAATATATCTCGGTGACAACGATTTAACACACAGATGTAAGAAAAATCTTCAATATGTTACACTACATAAAATTAAAAAATAATAGAGTATGGAGTAATTCTTCTTGATAGTTCGTGTATGTGGAGGGGACAAGGTATAAATAACATTTGATAGTGTTTAAAATTATTAGTAATCAGTCATGTCTCAACCACTTTGTTTCTTCGCTAACTATGTATCCCAAATAGATGGACAGTCAAACTTACCAGGTGTCGATGAAATATGTAAATGTGTTGTAATCGGTGAGCGCAGATTCCCGCTAAATAAATCACTTAGTAGGTTTATATCAGTTGGATACAATTCTGATGATGGATTTTCCTTGTGTATAAAATTGAGTGGAAAAGAGAATCAAGAAGTCATTTTAACTGAGTCAGAATGGCAAAAGCTCTTGACATATCAAGGTATTGTGAGTAGCTATCTTTATTTTAACGAAGAAACAGACCGAATTCAAGAACAAAGCTTCTCCTTGGATTTTGATCATGTAGAAAATGAACCAGTTGTTATAATTTTCAAGGATAGTAACCACATTAATTTGGAATATGAGACGGTGTGCGGTCTATGGAATTTATTACCGCTAATAGACTACCAAGTGGAGTTACGGAAGAGTCATTATTTTCCAAGTTTCTTCAAGATTTTGAAAAGAGGCCTACAGCATTGCAATGGTGATAAAACTGAAAACGTTTTAAAGTTACTAGAGCCTCATAACAATCCAAATAGTGAAAATATAAATTTGATGCTAGAGTTAGTGTATTTATATCCAAAAGTGCTTGAACAGGAAATTAATCAGTCATGATGAGTGAAAGAAAATGTGTTATGTTTAATTTGATTGATAATAAAACTTATGTGTTAGTGGATCATGATGGAGGTTACGGAGAAGCATGAAAAGGAGAATGGATGCAAATTGCTAGAGACCGGTTGCGGTTTCAGAGGCGCATTTTGCTTTTGTCGAATATTATTAATAATGTGTTAGATAGCAATCATAGACATTGTATTTATCAAACAAGGTTTTCTGAATAAAAACGTTATAACTTATTTTTGCTTTATTTTACTTTAAATAATTTACATAATTATCATTTTTTACTATGAAACCGCACATGAATTGTTTTGTTGCAACAAGTCAGATATTGTTTCCTTTAAACTCACTTCTTCTTCAATAACTAATTTGTTTTTCTGTCAGCTATACTTTTAATTGGAACTTGACAGTTTTTTGCCTTTAATTTAGCCATCTTTTACTGTGTGTTTCTTCTCTTTTTTCCACGTAGACACCAAATGAAAGCCATTAGACATCGCCTCATCTTATATTTGTCTCTCGATTGACAGAGACATATGCAGTATCCGAAAAAGTTTCATCGTTTACATGCCCGACCGTCAACTTGGGTTTCTGGTATTTGAAAACATTTTTTAATGCAACAATATTGTTCTTCTGAATTTTGTTGTGATGCTGCTGCTGCTGCTGCTGTTGCTGCTGTTGACATTGTATCTATTGAATAATTTTCAATTTAACTCGTATATATTCTTCATAAATCTTGATTGACATAGAAAATTACTGCCACGCCTGTTGCAAGAAGGCAGTCATTATAATTCAGCAAGCGTCTACAGAACTACTACTGTCTTTCTCTCTCAACCTTTGAAAATACACAGTAAGTATTTCTCATTATTTTCAATTTACTCATAATCCTTTTACAATATTTTTTGTTACAGATGGCTTTTTTACAAGATCTAAACAAAGCTACCATCATCAAACAAAAATCTCACACCAAAATTTCTGATCTCCAAATAGGAACAAAATATAAAATAATAGGTGCAAAGGCAGTCTCCAGCAAATTTGGTGAGACAATTTTGTTGGAGTTGGAAGAAACGGTTGTGTTCCTCCCAAAGAGAGTTGTGGAGAAATATCTACCCCATCTGGAGGAAATCGGAAGCGGAAAATATTCTTTAATTTTCCGTGAGCAGGTGTCGACTGGCAAGGCAAACCAAGCTTCTTCTTTTGAATTGATAGAAAATTAAGTAAGTTTCTTTTAGAACATTTTTTATGATGGAGAATATCAACATTATTAAGAAATCTGATAATTTAGTTGTAGCTATAAGAAAATTAATTAAAATTTTATTCGATAAATTCACTAGTGTAGACGAAAAGATTTGGTTAAATAGGATGAAACGATATATAGGATTATGTAATAAAAAAATGAAAAAAACAGATTTACCCATTGGAATTAGGAGAAAATTACAGACAAACATTGGACATTTCAAACATTTTCAAAATTTAATTAAAAATAGAAATCACAATAGAGGAGGTGGGAGTGGTGGTAGCATGATTGGACTTAGACGTAAAGAAAGAATTCAATGGAGGGATATAGCATCGAGTTTTATGAGTCGAATTCAGACGGGCATCATAAATAATCTTGTCCATATTGACTTGGAACAATTTTTGGCAGATTGTTTTGGTATCTTGAAGCTAAAGCTTGCGAAAATTTTTGAGCAACACTCAATTATTAAAATTAACACAACTTTCTGCGGTGAATTCATAAAAAAGTCAAAACATGATGATGACGATATAGTTTTAGATTTAAAATACTTCAATACAAAAAATTCAATTGTGGATGGCTCGACGGATCTGCAACGCTGGTTCATTGATAATGTTTATAGCAAAATTCAAAACGAAATGAGTGAATTTCAAGAACGTGATAGCGGTTGGGCATTGAAGAAAATAATTTCATTAGAAGTTAATATTAACAAAGTTGACATGGGAAATGGTTCATCCTTTATCAAATTGCCTAGGGAAATTTCCAATAAACGTGCATGTCTGAATATTCAGAATAATGATAAATTTTGCTTTTATTGGTCCATCGTTAGTGCTTTATACCCAGCGAAAATCAACAATAATCGAACTTCTTCATATACACTTTAGAGATGTTTTGAAAACTGAAAATATAGATGATCCCATACCTCTCAATCATATTGGAAAATTTGAAAGAGCAAATAATATTTCACTTAACGTCTATGCATTAGAGCTTAATGTTGTGAAGAGAAAATCATTTTATACTGTAGTGCCAGCTCGATTAACACCCATAAATTAGATAAACATGTAAATTTACTTTTGATTCAAAATATATATTTTCCAAAATTGAATGATTATGATGCTCCTCCCATCGTCGATGAGAATGAGACTGTGAATATTAAATATCATTATTGTCTTTTTCGAAATTTATCGCGATTAATATCACATCAAACCAATAATCATAATGGCAAAAAAATCATTTGCGATCGATGTCTCAATTATTTTCAGTGTAAAGAAAAATTTGAGGATCATCAAACGCTTTGCTCTCAACTAAATCAATGTAAAATTTCATTTCCAAAATTTACTCATGTTGAATTTAAAAATTTCACATACAAACAAACAACTCCTTTTGTTATTTATTCAGATTTTGAGTGTCAATTAGAAAATGTAGATGATTTAGTGTCTTCTAAAACAGCTAAATATCAAAAACATACACCATACAGCGCTGCTTACTATGTGAAATGTTCATTTGACGACTCTTTATCGTTTTTCAATAGCTATCACGGTGCAGATTGCATGGACTGGTTTGCAAAAAAAAAAAAAATTAAAACAATCATATCGATGACTGAAAATCCCCCCAACGAATGTAATGCAACAACATCTTGTCATATTTGTGAGAAAATATTCATGTTAAAAGATATTATTGTACGTGATCATGATCATTTTACTGGAAAGTTTAGAGGATACGATAGTCATTTTATGATCAAGCAATTAAGTAGAAAGGGACGCATGAGCATACTGCCAATTAATATGGAAAAATATATTTCATTTACTCTTTATGATGATAAAACAGACATAAAATTTAGATTTATCAACTCTTTTCGCTTTCTCGGCACCTCATTAGACAAACTAGCTTCAATAATGGATCCACGACAAGATTTGAAAATTATGAAACGCGAGTTCCATACATTGAACGAAGAGGCATTCACTTTTCTCACCAAAAAAGGAGTATTTCCCTATGATTATGTTGATTGTTTGGAAAAACTTGAGGAAACTGAATTACCGGCGAAAGAACACTTTTACAATAAACACAACAATGAAGATATATCTGATGAGCAGTATGCTCATGCACAAAGCGTATGGGAAGTTTTTAAAATTTCTGATTTGGGGGTGTACTCTGATCTGTATTTAAAGACAGACGTTTTGTTGTTGGCTGATGTGTTTGAAAATTTTCGGAAAAAATGTTTAGCAACCTACAAGTTAGATCCAGCTTGGTACTATACCATGCCTGGATACACTTGGGATGCGATGTTAAAATTCACACAATGTAAACTGGAATTACTGAATGATGTGGACAAAATCATGTTTATAGAAAAGGCGATTCGTGGCGGTATTTCGGTTTGTAGCGGTAGATATTCGAAAGCCAACAACAAATACCTGCCGGAATATGATTTCACAAAACCATCGAATTATATAATGAATTTAGAAGTTAATAATTTATATGGGTGGGCAATGTCGGAATTTCTTCCTTACGGCGGGTTTTCGTGACTAGAAGATGTGGAGAATTTTGATATGACGGCTATCCCAGACGATGCTCCTGAGGGATATGTGGTACAAGTGGATCTGGAATATCCTCGCAACCTACACCACCAACATAAAGACTGTCCGTTCGCTGCCGAACACCGCATACCACCCGGTTCAAAATTAACAAAATTGATGACAACTCTTTACAATAAAAAAGGATATGTTATACACTATAGAAATTTGAAACAATGTCCGGCAAATGGTTTGAAAGTCGCAAAAATTCATAAAATTTTGAAATTTAAGCAGTCAGCGTGGCTGCGATCTTACATTGAGCTAAACACTACTTTGAGGACCGCAGCCACAAACGAATTTGAGAAGAACTTGTTTAAATTAATGAATAATGCGGTATTTGGTAAGACAATGGAAAATATTAGGAAACACAGAGTGGTGAAGCTTGTAAGATCATGGGAGGGAAGATACGGAGCGAAAAATTTAATTGCAAGTCCGCAATTCCGAAACCGAACAATTTTCGATGAAAACTTGGTAGCCATCGAATTACAGAGAACCGAAGTTGTATTCAACAAACCGCTGTATGTTGGAATGGCTATCTTAGATATATCAAAATTATGCATGTATAATTTTCATTATGATTTCATGTTACCAAAATTAGGCATTGAAAAATGCAAACTTTTATACATGGATACGGATAGCTTCATTTATGAATTAAAGCGCAATGATGCATATGAAGAAGTCATAAAAGATAATATTTCTAAATTTGATACATCAGATTATAATGTTGATAACATTTATAAAATACCTTTGCCAATAAAAAAAAGTTGGGCTTAATGAAGGATGAAGCAAATGGTAATATAATCACTCATTTCATTGGTTTGCGTTCTAAAATGTATACATTTAAAGTTCAGGGGGGTAAGGTGGTGAAAAAATCTAAGGGAGTAAAATATACCGTTGTAAAAAGTAAAATAACTTTTGATGATTATTTTAATTGTTTGAAAGAATTTAATCAAAAATCGATAAGTCAGCGTTGCATCCGTTCATATGCACACAATGTTTTTAGTATAGAACAATCAAAAATTGCTCTAAGTCCATACGACGATAAACGATTTTTAATTCCAAACTCTTTCGATACGTTGCCGTGGGGTCATTATGATGCCCAATAAAATGTTATTTGCTTTAGGTAAAATCATGTCATCACCACAAGTGAAGGCTTTATGTATAAAAAGCGTTTGCGAAAATGTTACTAAAACTCCATCATAAAAATGTTTGAAGAGGTATTTAACTTTATGTATGTTTTAAAAAATATACATGTGATAGTGCACAATGACAGGAGTTTTTATTGTGATACCTTTGACCTTTTTCATACACCACGTTATATTTACCAGTCAACCTTTCAATAATTTTGGCAAAACAGTGAACCGGTACATGCCCCTCATTCCAATCAATACAGTGATAATTATTTATTAACCATATATTTTGACGATGTGCTTCAGGAGGTAGTGGTTCCATTGCAAAGGGTGGTTTAAAAATAAAGTGTGATATTTTTGAACCATCAAAAGCTGCAAGCTCCTTGGGCAAAAATTTGTTCTTTTCCAAACGAAAGCCTTGGATGTCCATAACTAATTTCATTTTTCTACAATTTCAGACTTGCAAATTGTTTAATCATTAATTGTTTGTAGCTATATAATTCTATAATTCGCCTTAATTCTTCAAGTTTTCTCTGATGTTCAATGATTCTTGCTTGGAGCTGAGTGCTTAACATATTGTAAAGTCTTCTCACATTTATACTTTATATGAGGCATGCGCACTAAATTTGTGAGAGGGTTATAACTAAACAATTTGTCATGTAATATCAGACAGTATGCTGTAGTGTCCTTTTTTGACCGACTTCCCAAAAGGAGGAGGTATACAATTCGATTGTGTGCATTTTTTTTTTTGGTTTGTGCGCGCCTTTCATATAGTAAACGTACTCCGATTTTGATGATTTTTGATTCATTTGAAAGAGGAGGCTTGAGAAATGGTCCCATATTCATAAAAACGGGAATCCGACATCTCGTTCCCTCCGAAAACCGCCCCGGAAGGGGGTGGAGGGGGCAAATTTTGTCGAAAATTGAAAATCTGCGTTGATATAATTACAGATAGGACAATATCCGGAAACGTTTAAACGGAACATTTTTTCAAAGGAGTAACGGTTTTCGACATAGAGACATTTTAAACTCTCAAATATACCTATTTTTGCTATGTGGAGAGGGCGATTTCTGTCGAAAATTGAAAATCTGTTTGCAGTACATGAAAGACATAATTATTTGTAGCAACATTTATACTGAACATTTTCCCCTTAGAGTTACGGTTTTCGAGTAAAATCGGTGTTAAAATGGTAACAACTAAAATATTCAAGCGTATTTCCACAGCGATGTACTGAGATCTCAATAATAACTACAAGCAAGGAATATACGTGGGTAATATTATAAGTACTATCTTCATTGGTATTAGTGAACGTTCAACGATTTTCGTGACTAATGTTACACTCAAAAGTGTGAAATAAATATTTTTTACAAAAAATTGGACCGACTTTATTAGTTGGTGCACTGAAAAGTATAAAATAATATTAATTCTATTGGGGCTGGTACTTGTGAAGTTGGTGCCAAAAGTTACCAATCTAACTGCAACTGCACAACTTCAAAAGTAACAGCACCAATAGAATTAATATTATTTTATACTTTTCAGTGCACCAACTAATAAAGTCGGTCCAATTTTTTGTAAAAAATATTTTTACGTTTTCACTGGTCTCAAATTCGATACGCATAACAACAGACCCACTTTGAATCGACTCTTTTTGTCGACTACAATCTATGTGAGTTATCGATTTTTAAAAATTCTTCGGGTGTATAAACTGGTATTGATTGTGACCCCATTTAATTCATAGCGAATTTCTCTAAATAAGAAAGCTACACCATTATTAATAAATTTAAGTATGGATGCCTTAGTTCCATCATCTTTTGTTAATTTTCCTTCGATATACAAATGACTCTTACACGGTAATGTACACAGGTCTACTTCTTGAATAGGTATTTTTATCTCATCATTGTATTCAAATGTTCCAGATACTGAGGGTTGGTAAGAGTGCAATTCAAATTTTGTGATGGAGTTGTCCACGAGAGGTCTTGCTGTTACGTTCAATATATCCATTATATTTGTAAGTTGAAACCAAGTGAAGTCAAAAATTTTCGATTCTGTGATGTTAACGCTTTGGTTGTGTGAGATACACTACTTTGTTTTTTTTTGATGTTCCTTTTTTTATAAGAAATATCTACATCTCTGCTATATCTAACCACCATTGCTGATCTTTCTCAAGTGTAATCTTATGGTTATGGTTTCTTCTCTGAAATATATAAGTCGAGTGTCTTGATCCAATACTTTTATAGTAATATTGGTTATTGTTTGAACACTAATTGGAAAATACAAAATTGGTAATGGTGATTCTACTATCTTATATCCCGTAGGAACGCTTGGAAAGAACTGATGGATAATGTGGACAGGTTTCCCATTTAAATAGGAGTTTGTACATATATTACAGTCAATGCTAATTGAGTTAACTCTCAAAATTTTTACTGTAGAATCTGATTCATGATCCTTGTTTGCAGCTAGTATTTTCTTACCAAATCCAAAAACTTCTCTCAAAGTATTGTCAGATTTAAAATTTATTCGTTTTGAGCAGTTAATTTTGCATTTTAAGGTATCTTTGTTGATAGTTATGTTTAATGGGACTCCATTACTTTTCATAGTGTCTATTAAAAGTTTACTCAAATCTTCAAATTCATATGATCCTGTTGGAACTAAAAATAAAAATATCATCATCATCATAAATAAATTTATTGTTTACTCCCTCTTCTATGTTTGGTATCGTCATAAAAGTTTCA
Source organism: Crioceris asparagi (assembly GCA_958507055.1). Classification (NCBI taxonomy): domain Eukaryota; kingdom Metazoa; phylum Arthropoda; class Insecta; order Coleoptera; family Chrysomelidae; genus Crioceris; species Crioceris asparagi. The sequence goes on along the minus strand of OY293828.1, from coordinate 48,358,391 downwards.
AAGTCGGCTAATCCAAGTTCGTATTGATTGTCTTCTAAGTAAATTGGTGGATTGAAATCTGCATTTAAAGTGGATTTGTTCCCAGAAAGTGTTATCGTTAGACTCATTGTTGTCGTTGTAAAGCACCACAAACTACTGTTGAAAGTTATATGCAGAAGAAGTAATTATATAGAAATTTTAGACAAAGCTGTCCGCAATTGTATGTAAGAGTTTGTATTGTGTTGTAATTGTATTTAATATTCGAGCTACCAGCACTTTGAAAGTATATTATCAGTTCTTTTGATGGTCTTAAATCACCATAGCTATCAAAATAGATAATATAATTGTTGTCTTTAACATATGCTATCCAATGAGTCCCTACATTTTTTTCATCATCCAAATTCACGATACCGCATTCAGTTTTATGTATCTTCATAGGTAGAGCATCTCGCATAAAGACCCCTCTGAAATGTGGTATTTTTAACAGTTTAGCGTATTGTTCAAGTTTATTATTGGACATGGCATGGTGTGGTAGCTTCACTGGGAGTTTTTTTTATATGGTGCCAAATATAGTCCACGTCCGCGATATGGCTTCAGATAGAGACCTTTTCCTTTGACTTCCATCGCTTTGTTGTGACGCTGTTGTTCCTCCAGCTGCTGTTGTTAGCCTTGGCATCAATAACAGCTTTCGCGATACTAGCTGTTCCACCTCCGAGAGCTCCAATAGCGCCGAGAAGTGGTAACAAAAGGGGGAGGAACCCCCCAACACTTTTGGGTGTTTTTAAAACTCGTTTCTTGCTTTTTCTTTTACCTTTCTGCTGTAATCCTTTCCCACGTTTCAGACCTATTCCAAGTTTGCGTCTAATCTTCATTGCTCCAGTTATTCCCAAAGCAGCAGATTTCGCCCCAAAACTAGCGTCACCTGATTTAAACCTTTGCCAAGCTTTATTTGCTAAAATTTTATCCGCCTGATGTCTCTGTTCAAGATCTTTATTTTGAGAATAGGCAATATCGTGCTCAAGACAAGCCTCGTCTAAACTATTGATTCCACGATCTCCTCTTTCAAGTCGTTTAGCAAGCTTCGTCCCTGGTCCACAATAATTATACCCTGGTATATGTAATTCGAAAGGTAATTTATTAATAAGCGTATTAATTAGTCCACGACCTCTCTTTATACGTCTGCGTTTCTTAATGATCTTTGATGTTTAAGTTAACATTTTTATACGTTTTGACTAAGACTTTTTTCCATCAACATCTTCTTATATATATACGTAATGACTGGTAGTAGGGTTAGTATACACAGGACTCATAATGAGAATAGTCAAACAAAAATTTTCCTTTCCGATATCAAACCATGAAATTAATCAATTACAAAGCAATTACTCCAAGCATGCTGGTCTATTTGGTGGGGGATCAAAAAGAGGTTTAATTGTTGGACCTTCTGGGAGTGGTTAAACTAATGTAATGATCTCATTGTTAGAACATCCCAAAGGGTTGAGGTTTGAAAATGTATACGTTTATTCCAAGTCACTCTACCAACCAAAATATGAATATTTAAGAAAACTGTTTGAACCTTTGGAAAACATTGGATATCATGAATTTATTGAAGGAGAGGAAATAGTTCCACCTAGTCAAGTAAAAGCCAACTCTATCATAATTTTTGATGATATAGTATGTTGTAACCAGAGTCCGATGAGAGATTATTTTAGTTTTGGACGACACAAAGATGCTGACTGCTTTTATCTCTCTCAAACATACTCATCAATACCAAAGCAGCTTATAAGGGATAATGCCAATCTCTTAGTAATTTTCAAACAAGACAATACCAATTTGAAACATATCTTTTTGGATCATGTAGGTACAGATATGAAATTTGAACAATTTAAAGATTTATGTTCGAGGTGCTGGGAAGACAAATTTCAATTTGTTGTAATAGATAAAGATAGTGAAATAAAGTCTGGGAGGTATAGGAAAAATTTTGACTCTTATATTTACATATAAAAGGCTGCAACGAGATTATAAAAGTCTATTCAAAGCTATTATGGACAAGAGGCTAGCACGAGAACTAATCAGAAGCCGTAAAGCGGTAAAGGAAAATTTCCAAAATTTAAAATATGACATGGCGAGAAGCCAAGCTCAGTTGGAGCAAATATATCGACCAGTAACACAACCACTGCAAACCCATATATCCACGATTGGGCAAACTGATAGGTTTCAACCCAAAATTGAACCAAAAGAAGAGTCTTCAAGTTTTCTTGAATCGACACCAAAAAAGAAACCACCCATTGATCAACATAGAAAACAACAACTTGATTTTGATGTAAGTGTCATTCAACCGCAGAGAACTGGTTTAACTCCTGTATTACCTACCACAATTCCATTTGAAGAATCGTATGCAACTCTAGATAGAAGCACTTTAGAAAAATCGAAATCCTTAAATTTATCTGATGTGTTAGAACAAACTCGACAAGCAATTCAGCATATGGTAGGCACTCCTTCATATCAAACTTATTTAGAAGATTTTGAATCTCTCCCAAGAAAATACATTGATGCTGGTATTAGAGATACTGAGGATAAATTCGATCATCATTACGGAATAGTAAATGATATTGAGACAAATAAATTTTACTTGGGTCTCACTCAAAAACCTGTAGACATCTTAGGAAAAGATATTCGCGTGGCAGGTGTCACTTACCCCGGCACAACTGGTCTATATGAATTATTATTTAAAAAAGAACCAGCCGGTTACAAGGATAGTGACCTTGACAACTATATGGATATATTGAAACGTACAAATGCATATCGCAAAAATTTTTATCCAAACGAAAAAGTAATAGGAAATGGTTCCATAAAATACATCAGCATAATTGGACCTTACTTACAAAAGGTTGGAATTACAAAAGTAAAAAAAAGGCAGCAGCAGCAACATCCTCGAGTATAGTGAGACCATTAGCCCCATACTGGCTAACAAGAAAAACCACTATTTGTGTGGAAATTTGTTACTTAAATCCCTAAAAAACCAGACAGACTATGTATACTGGGACAATGTAAACGAACTGGTGGATCGACTAAGGTTACTAGTGACATCTCAGATCGCTGGACATTCTGGGCATGAAAACGAAATCATCTCAATAATTGAGGAGTTAAGAGAAGCCAAAATAATTCTATAAATTGAATCACCAGCAATTCAAAGTAATCAGGGTTATACAATATGCCTATAAACAAGCTCGGATAACATTTTTTAGATAAACCCAATACCTACTACTGCATCTTGAACCTTATCGGTACAAGCGGCGGACCCGGTTACCATATTTATGGTACAAGCTATAATATTAATTATCATAATAACGTATATTATTTTCCACTACCATCGGCTGTTGTCGAATCTGTAATTATTCAACCCCACAATCAAATTGTAGTTAATGGTAACCCTATCGCAGATTTCGAAGGACTAACATTGAGAAAAAATGATAAAATATCCATTATAGAAACTAACAAATTTATTCCTAATAATCCTGATTTACGTTGCTTTGTCCAATTTGTGTTACTCTGTGAACAATGAGCATCAAAGAAGAAGTTGTAAAAGAAATACATAAGCCAGCTAGAAGAAATTTCCGGAGACGACATGTGGTCAAAGGCTTACACGATTTATGGCAAGTTGACTTGGTTGAAATGATCCCTTATTCAAAAGTTAACAAAGGATACAAGTATATCTTAACAGTTATTAATGTATTTTTCAAGTTTGCTTAGGCTAGACCGGTTAAAAATAAAACTGGTACAGAAGTTACTAAAGCAATGAAACAAATATTATCGACAACAACGCCTCCAAAAAATTTGCAGTCTGATATGGGTAAGGAGTTTTATAACAGAGAGTTTCAAGCTCTTATTAAAGATTTTAATATTAATCACTACTCTACCTACTCGAACATGAAAGCTAGTGTAATAGAGAGATTCAATAGAACTGCAAAGAATATGATGTGGAAGGAGTTTTCGCTACAGGGTAATTACAAGGGGTTGCAATTATTACCTATTATTGTTAACAAATATAATAATCAAAAACATAAAACGATTGGTATGAAACCTACGGATGTCAGAAAGAAACATGAGAAACACCTCCTCTCAACAGCATACAATCATCTAAAAACATTGGACCCAAAACCAAATAAATTTAAAGCTGGAGACTATGTAAGAATAAGCAAATATCGAGAAGCATTTACCAAAGGATATACACCTAATTCGAGCAATTAAATATTTAAAGTTTATAAAGTTCAACTCAATAACCCTACTACCTATCTACTAGAAGACCAAAATAATGATCAAATTAAGGGTGGATTTTATAAGTATGAACTACAAAAAGCCAAGTATCCTGATGTTTACTTGATTGAAAAAATTATACGACGGAAAGGAAACCTACTTTATTTTAAATGGCTTGGCCTTGACAGCACTCACAATTCATGGATTCCAAAAAATCTAATTGTATGACAAATAAAAATTATATATTAAACATATCGAATATAGAATGTTTTTTTTATCCACAAAACCTCTTTTATGAATATTAATAAATAATTTAATAATTTCCCAGACCATAAGAAATCACCGTTATATCTGACGACGACTCGTTTGAGAAAATTAATATATGCAAGTAATCACCGTTCTATTCAACAATATCCTATGTTTCAAATGGGACCGAATAGCACGCTGGGTTAAGGCGCCTGGTATGGGATGCGTGTGGTTTTATGGATGTGTGTTCGAAACGGCCATGCATGAACTTTTTTTCACAGTAATATTAAATATAATAAATGTAATTAATCACTCTCTGCTAGATGGCGCGCACGCTCATGTTTGAAAAGTTGGAATTTAATTAGAATTATAACTAATGCAGTACCATAGTAGAAATTTAACTAGAATTATAATGTAGTTACATAGCCTCTCCACGCTAGATGGGCTCTAGTTGTTTGAAAAGAAGAAATCTACGATTTATTAAAATTGAGACCCCCTTGGAAAAAATATTCTGCACGCTCGCCACCACGCGCGACCCACCTTTGAAATTATTATTTCATTATTCTGGACCCCTCTGAAAAATCATGCTGACTATTATGATGTATATCTACTATCCTTAATATAGAAGAATGTTCTGTTGAAACGAAATTAGAACGAACAGATGGTAATGTAAGCACGTCTTCTGTTTCGTCTCTGACCAACTCATCTTCATCAATTATCCCACCTACTAGTCCACAAAAAAGCATGTCGTATTACTACAGGACTGTTCCACTCTTTACTATGCAGGATATTTGGTCAAAAAGACAATTGCAAAATTCAAGTGTAATAGGTATATTAGTGCAATGCAAACAAACGATGTATTGAAGGATCCAAAACAATTTTTTATTCTATACAAAAACAATGAATTTAAGAGGGGCAAAACTGGAATACATCTGAAAGTACCTTTAGATATTATTTAAAATGTAGTCAATTTATCATTCCAAACTTTCAATAATATAATAAAAAACGTAATTTATAAGAATAAGGTAGGTTTAAGGTTAACGAAAATAAATCGTAATTTAAAAGACTGGTTTGAACAGAATAGCGACTGTGTTGAACACAAAACCTTTCTGTTACAAACCTTAATTAGGACAAATTTGTTTAAATATTGTAAATGGACAATATTGAACAAAAGTAAGGGTTATAAGGAACACCCAAAAATGAAAATTTAGCAGCATAAATAACTTTCATTAGCATTAATTCCACACTGTTCTAAATTTAGTTTGTTTTATATTTCTTATAGTGCTTAATATTGTGTATATAATGTATATTTGGAACATGCTTATAATAATTTTATATAGTTTATATTTTGTATATTGTTTCTTATTTTTTAATATTAACATTAAAGAATCCAAAACAACTGCATTATTTTTTATATTAACTTGGTTTTATTTCATTGCTTTTACTTTCGAGTGAAAATTCATTATTATTTCGTATTTGATGGCTAGATAATATTTTTGTATTGCTTATGTTTTGTAATCGAGGTCGAAATATTAAAATTATCAATGAGACTATTGTCAATTTTTTTCATAGTTTTAAGATATTTCGAAGTTTTTGATAATTTTCGAAAATTCTGTGATAAATCAAAAATATTGAATATTGAACATTTTTGTACATTGAATTTTTCTTCAAATTTGTAAAATAGTTGCGTATTTACAATTTTTGAAGTTTCTTTAATTTTATATACCTACCTATATATGAAAATTTCATTATTTTTCATAATGAGCGTTTCCCATAAAAATATTTTTTTAAATTGGTACTTATTTATGGGCAAAGGTGAGTAATCAAAAAAAAAATATTATATTATATAAATAAACATGGATATTAGGTTAAAAATTCTCACCAAATTCAAAATCCACTGGCGGTTACCTACCTACGTCACCCATAAGAAATTCATTAACGATAACCTACGTCACCCAGTTTAAAGCGAATTCGATAAATCATTACTTGCTTCAATTTGATCTACATATTTACAAAAAGAAAAAATAGCTTTTTTCAACGGTATTATTTTTGCAGCAGAAAAATTAAAAATCTCATCACAAAGTACTGAACTTGATTATTAAAAACTTCGAACAAATAATATGCCTACTTATATTAGTTTATTTTATATATCAGAACATATACCGGATGGAATGATTACATCCATCACTTTTTTACTGCGTCTGTGATTTTAGTCTTAAAATACAAAATAACCAAGTTTCTGAAAGCAAATAGGTATTTACTATTCCAGGCAGCTCGCGTTAGAGAGCAAAAACAATAAATTTATCAGTCGACGACGGCACTGACCCCCCCAACTCGTTTGATATGAGCGTGAGCGCTGACCTTGCCGTTTTCTCGGGCATCCTCTTGAATTCCTAAATATTATTTTTTATCAGTGCACCTTAGTGACATCTGTTGCGGCACTATGTAATTAAGATTTCCGTAACTATTAGGTCCTATATTATAGCCGTCTGTGTTGGAATAGATTGTCTGTGCTCTAGGTAAACAAAGCCAAGGGCGACCAAGAGGAAGATAGAGCGATAATTTACACAAAGAATCGATGAAGAACGGACTCCAAGCCTAAGAAGAAGACTCACTCCGCCTGAGCTAATCAAAATAATTTCTATTAAAGGGGGTTAAAATAAGGTATTTTTTCCAAATACATGTGCTGTAGCCATTTAGTAGGTACCTACCGCAGTGCTACTTATTTGTATAGTAGAACCAGAAATCGAAGACGGTCGTAAATCTATATTAGCCGACGATCCTCATTATTACCTATTGTTCGAATTATAGATAAGCAATAAAAGTATGTGTCCCTTGAAACATTTCCAGGTCTGGATTAAAATATCTTATGAAATAGTTTGGCATTTGGCATAATCGCATTCATTTACGTGATGTTTATAAAAGTTTTTGTGTTATATATCATAAAATATTGTATATTCATAAGCAATTCTCAATTAAATTCAAGCGATTTAGTAGATATACAAGGAGAGTTCTGGAGCGGAAGTGACGTCATTTTGGCGGGAAATTCAAATTTGACAGTTGACAATATGGCGGCATGACAGTTGAAATGTGACATGGCAAGGTGGCTGCTTGACAGTTGATATGTGGCTTGACAGATCGAACTGTCAACCATGGAGCACAAAAAATTGACAGTAATCATAGAATACAAACTTCCGACAATCGAAACGGAACACAAACTTCTGAACTGTGATAGCTGACAGCGTCATCTTGGAAATACTAAGTTGACAGAGTTATCTTGAAAGCGCGGGAAATTCAAATTTGAGAATTGATATCTGACAGTTGACATGTGACTTGACAGGTTACATGTGATAAATGACAGTAATCATAGAACAGAGACATTTAACAATTGCCAACCACAAAACACAAACTTCTGACCGCCGACACGGAGCGCAAACTTCTGACAGTCGACACGGAGTACAAACAACTGATATTTGACAGATTTGACGCGTGACAGATGACATGTGAAAGGACATTTGACATAGAGCACAAGAGAGCGCGGGAATTTGACATCAGACATTTGATATGGAACCATGGAACACAATCAGTCGACACGGTGTCGATCTCTCATTGGGTATGGGGGCATGAAGCATATAGTAATATGTAGGAAATGCTCTGCTCAGTTTATATGCAGATACGTGTGAGAGTAGAGCAGAAAAGAGCGCAATGAGACCTAAGACCGAGAGATTCATTTAAACAGTTACCATTGGAAACAGAATTAGAAACATTGTTTGTATTTTCCATAAGAAACAATAGAATTTAATCCATATACAAAGAAAAAATATTATTTTAACCAACTCTGAAATAGAACAAAGAGTTGATAAGAAGCATACTGCCTTATCTGTGAGGTTTTGCACACGCAAACAGGATATGTTAGCCGCACTCCACGAGCAACCCACACACACACAAAACAGAAATGTGTTGTGAAAATTCTGGAAGATCATTCCATGATTAAAATTAACGCTAATTTTTACGGAGAATTCGTTAAAAAATCAAAAGATGAAGAAATTTTAAACATAAAATATTTCAACACAAAAAAATCAATTTTGGATGAATCTACGGATTTACAACGTTGGTTCTTTGATAATGTTCATGACCAAATTCTGTATAAATTGAGAACGTGGTAGTGGTTGGGCTTTATCGTGAATAATTTCCCTAGAAGTGAACATCAACAAACTTGAAATGGGAAATGGATCATCCTTCATTAGACTTCCAGAAGAAATTTCCAATAAACATGCATGCTTGAATATACAAAATTATGATACAGCGTGTTTTTATTGGTCCATTGTTGGTGCTTTATACCCAACAAATAAAACCAAAACGCGAACTTCTTCATATCCACACATGATCCCATGCCATTAAATAAAATTTTCAAATTTGAAAAGATAAATGAAATTTCAGTCAACATATATGCACTGGAACTTAATGTGGTCAAGGAAAAATTATTTTACATTGTAGTACCAGTCAATTTACATTTGTTGCAAAATCAATATTTTCCAAAGATTAATGATTACAATGTTCCTCCCATCGATGATGATGTTGGCAATGAAGAAATTAAATACCATTATGTTCTCATCCAAAATTTATCTCGATTAATATCAAGCCAGGTAAATAAACATAATGGTAAAAAGTATATATGTGATAGGTGTTTGAATTATTTTTCTTCTCAACAAAAAATAGATGATCATGAAACGCTTTGCTCTCAACTAAATCATTGTAAGATTTCATTTCCAAAATTTATCATGTAGAATTTAAAAAATTCACATACAAACAAACAACTCCTTTTGTAATTTATTCAGATTTTGAGTGTCAATTAGAAAATGTTCATGATTAAGTATCTTCGAAAACTGCAAAATATCAAAAACATACAGCATACAGCGCAGGTTATTATGTGAAATGTTCATACGGTGATACTTTATCGTTTTTCAATAGCTATCGTGGTGCATATTGCATGGACTGGTTTGCGAATCAAATATCCTCAATTGCTGAAATTGTTCAGTCAAAAATTAAAACAATCATACCAATGACTGAAATCCCAGCAACTGTAATACAACATCGTGTCATATATGTGATAAAAAATTCATGGAAAATAATATCATTGTACGTGATCATGATCATTTCACAGGAATTCGCACACCAATCCTGCAACCTTCATTTTCGAAAATTGTTCGTAGTGCCAATCATACTCCACAATTTGTCAGGTTATGACAGTCATTTTATGATTAAACAATTGAGTAAAAAGGGTCGCATGAGCATACTGCCAATTAATAAGGAAAAATATATTTCATTCACTCTTTATGATGACAAAACAGATATAAAATTTAGATTTATCGACTCTTTTCGCTTTCACGGCACATCATTAGACAAATTAGCTTCAATAATGGATCGAAAAGATTTGAAAATTATGAAACGCGAGTTCAGTCAATTGAACGAAGAGGCATTCACTTTTCTCACCAAAAAAGGAGTATTTTCCTATGATTATATTAATTGTTTGGAAAAACTTGATGAAACTGAATTACCTGCAAAAGAATGTTTCTACAATAAACTCAATGACGAACAAATATCTGATGAGCAGTACGCTCATGCTCAAAACATATGGCAAGTTTTCAAGATTTCTGATTTGGGTATATATTCCGATCTATATTTAAAGACAGACGTATTGTTGTTGGCTGATGTGTTTGAAAATTTTCGTAAAAAATGTAGAACAACGTACGGGTTGGATCCAGCTTGGTATTATACCATGCCTGGATACACTTGGGATGGAATGTTAAAGTTCACTCAATGCAAAGTGGAATTACTGAATGATGTGGATAAAATAATGTTTATAGAAAAGGCGATACGTGGTGGTATTTCAGTTTGTAGTGGTAGATACTCGGAAGCCAACAACAAATACATACCGGAACACGATCCAAACAATCCATCAAAATACATCATGTATTTTGATGTAAACAATTTGTACGGATGGGCAATGTTGGAATATTTGCCCTGTGACGGGTTTTCGTGGTTGGAGGAAGATGTGCAATACTGAATATCGCAGACGACGTACCTGAGGGATACATTTTAAAAGTAGATCTGGAATATCCTCGCGACTTACATCATCAACATAAAGATTTTCCATTTGCTGCTGAACATCGCATATCACCCGGATCAAAATTACCAAAATTAATGACAACTCCTTACAACAAAAAAGAATATATAATCCACTACATAAATTTGAAACAATGTTTGGCCAACGGGTTAAAAGTAACCAAAATACATAAAATTGAACTAAACACTACTCTGAGGACCGCAGCCACAAACGAATTTGAAAAAAAAATTGTTTAAATTGATAAATAATGCTGTTTTTGGCAAAACAATGGAAAATATTCGAAAACACAGAGTGGTGAAGCTTGTAAGATCATGGGAGGGCCGCTATGGAGCTAAAAATTTGATATCAAGTCCACAATTCCGAAACCGAACAATTTTCGATGAAAACTTGGTAGCTATAGAATTAGAGAAAGCTAAAGTTGTATTCAACAAGCTGCTGTATGTTGGAATGGCAATTTTAGATTTATCAAAATTATGCATGTATAATTTTCATTATGGATTTATGTTATCGAAAATGGGTGTTGAAAAGTGTAAAATGCTCTATATGGATATGATAGCTTCATTTATAACTTAAAGTGTGATGATGTATATGAAGAAGTTGTGAATGCTAATCTTTTCAAATTCGACACATCAGATTATAGTGTTGATAACGTTTATAAGATTGCTTAATAAAAAGTTGGGTTTGATGAAGGATGAAGCAAACGGTAAAATAATCACTTATTTTATTGGTTTACGTTCGAATGTATACATATTAATTACAAGGTGGGAAAGAAGTTAAAAAATCCCAAGGTATTAAATACAACATTGTGAAAAATAAAATTGTTTTCGAAGGTTTGAAGGAATTGAATGAGAAAACCATTAGCCAACGTTGTATCCGTTCGTACGCCCACAACGTTTTCAGCATAGAACAGTCCAAAATTGCTCTAAGTCCGAATGACGATAAAAGATTCTTGGTTCCAAATACTTACGAAACGCTACCGTGGGGACATCATGATACTAAATAATCAAATGGCAATCATGACATTTTTGATAAAATTATGATATTATGTATATTAGGAAAATATTTTATATCTAAAATTTATACTAATGTATCAGTTGCACATTTCCTGTAAAAATATTGTAACGTTTAACCCTGTGCCAAACGTTGTGGGGTGAGTAGACTTGCGTAGCACTCAAAATTCGCAGATTGCTTCCAATGATTTATTTTCAAACACACTGTACACGGCTTTATGTTGTCGTACAACTGTCACTACTTGTCAATTTGACTATCGCGTTCCAACTACATTCGAGTTATGTCTCCAATCTGTTCCGTGATCATCACGGCTTTATATATTTGAATCATGATATGACATTCATCGAGAATGTTCTATGATTATTTGTCAAACTGACAATAGTATGACAAATTGTACCTCACAAATTGTTTCTGGAAGCATCGAGAATAAATCTACTATAATTCTAGAACTACATAATGAAATATACATGCAATAGCTATTGTAGGCAAGGAATCAGAACAAATACAAACTAAAAGAAATAATAACAGTAAGTACATGATAAACTACCCACGTAACACTATTTTAATCGCAACTATGTTTAGAATGTAGATGATCAGGATGAAACAATTGCGAACATTTTATTTTAAATAAAAACACATATTGATAAAATATAAGTTTTTTATTTCTTACAAAAATTGGTTATTACACAAATCTGTTTTAATTTTACTACAATAATAATAGAAATACTATCCATTGATGAGACATTGTAAAAGCCATCAATGACTTCTGCCACCGTTAAATTAATTCTATTTTCACAAAGCCAAGTTTTAACATCAAAAATACAACGAAAATATTCATTAAAGTTCAAGACATCCAAAATGGCAATTCGATCAGACACAACACCCATATGTGTTTGTAGAATTTTATTGACGTGCTTTTCAAATAGATCCATATCGATGAAACACTTGGAGATATAAATTTGCTTAACATTACTCTCAATGTATTCATGAACTTCAATATGGTCTCCACACTTTTTCGTCACAGTGTCATACTTGTCCAAATAGCCGACGGTGTTATCTTCATCTTCGAAGAATGAACGTTTGATTTCAGCCATTTCCATGAGAGACGTCCATTCAGAGGCAGAAAATGATAGTGTCTGAATGAGAACTTTTGTTGCAGAATAACACACGCTAAAGTCTCTTGCTGGACTTAAGCCACATAGAATTTCATAGTTGTTGAAACCCATGGGAAACGTCATCAACAACAGAGGATTCTCAGTTTGTGCCATCGTTTCGTACTGACGTACAGTCTTTTCAACATCATAAGGCATATTTTGAATTTCGTATTGCTGGATATCACCACCACCACCATCAAGATGTTTCTTCTTATTCAAGATTTCATCTACTACTTTGAGATTTTGCACATAATCATCATTTTCATCGTACATTTCGGAGCTGCTGCTGTTGCTATTTTCAAATTCACTGTCACACAACATTTTTTAAACTTGCGACACAACGACTTGTAAGAGACTAGATTGTTCATAGGAATGATGGTGGTACAAGTTGTATTTTAGGTCGGACTATAAATTGAACTGTTTTGTTTCTAAGAATAAGAATACATGTAAATTTGTCAAACAATCTTGTCGAGACTTGTAAAAAATAATCATATATGACATCATCATACTATATTGGTATTTTCGATCCAGCTGTTGTATTTATTATTGATTCCCAACCATTTAACATACATTTTGTTTCCTTTTCTTCTAAGTACACAAGATAAATGTCGGGATTCTTGATTTTCTGCAATTCCTCCTCATAGAAAGCACCACTGATTGGTTGAAAATGCATATATAGTAACTATGTGATGGGATTTGTAATTTTTAATTGTGTAATTTTAAATAGCTCTGTGGTCCAATTTGGGGTGAAATCTTTTTCAAAAATATGTTTCGACTTGGATATGCGTACAACGTCACCAACATTGAGTTTGTGTGGCCCCAGAATTTTCAAATGACTATATCTTTGTTGCAAAATTTCCTTTTCATTGGACATGTTCACTTCGGACGGTTTGAATCGAGTTGTATTATGTATGGTGTCATTGTATTCCTTGGTTCTTTTCGATAAAACATCAATCCATTTGTGTTTACCATTCAAATTAAAGTGTTTGTAAATTTTATTTCTCAACGTTCAGCAATGGCAGTTTTTTTGATGCTAAACGTATTATAGTGATTTATATTATGTTTTTTCATCAATTTTTGAAACTTGCTATTAAAAAATTCTGTCCCTTGGTCTGATTGCAGATTCTTTGGACTCTTTTTTGCTTCTTGTAGTATATTCGTGAAAGCCTTTGTAATTTCTTCACTCGTCTTAGATTGGAGTAGTCGTGTCCATAGATATTTCGAAAAACAATCAATCACCACCAAAATCATTTTGTATCCTTTATTTTGGTGGTCAGCCAAATCCATTTGTCATAAATCATCTAAACCTTTGATTATTGTACGTCGTCTAGGATAATTTTTACGAGCAGGCTTATGTAGCTCATTAACAACTTGAATCTTTTACTTTGAAGCCATGACTGTGCATAATCATAGGATACGTTGATGTTATATATCATTATTTTTGATACTTTTCGGTGCGGCGGCGGCGGTAGATCGATATTGTTTGAATTCTTTTTCAATGTTTTTGGTTAAGGTATCGGTTTTTTTGATGGCTGATTCCAGTGAATCAATTGTCTTGGTATGTTCAGTATAATGATGGGTTAAGGTTATATTAAGGGCCGCAATCACTTTACGAAATTCTTGAGTCTCACTTTTCCTCAATTTATCCTCAAATTCAAGTTTTCCAGATATTTCAGACTTTAATGCCTGTATGGAATCATTAATTTGTATTGTATTCTGATCTTGTTTATTTGTTAATGCTATGATTTCTTTTTCCATATCACGTACTTTTGTCTTGAAATCCACCAATTGTATGTCAAGCTCGAATGCTACTGCACCAGTGGATGTATCAACGTATTTCTTGTTTGCCGCATCGTTTTCCAAAATCGGCTTTTTGACATTACACAAAATCAAATTACCAAAATCTATATTGCCTTCAGGAGTATGTGCTAAACTATCACCTGCAAGTACCAAAAGCTTTCGTTTTCCCTGTGAACTACGTCCGAGCTTGTCGAGCATCATCTTTGTAATGATTGTTATCTGTTAGCTTATATGATAATATGTTGAAATAAAAAAGAAAATTTGTTTTTCGTCTGTAATCAAAATTGATGTAATGTAAAAATCTATTGTATAATGTTAGCTTCCTTTAATTCATTGATGATGGCCATAATCTCATTGTCGTGGGAAGTGTTTCCAGCATTTTTTGATGCCAACAATACTCGCAAACGTTCACACAATTCATTCGGATCATCCCAATAAATGTAGTCCACAGGTTTGGTATTATAAATCATCATCATAGAATCTCTGCAACGTTTTAAACCAGATCCTGTGGTTCCACGTCGTTGTCGCTGAAACAGAGGCTTAATGATTTCCCTATATTTGTATTTTCTGCTGCTTCTCAATTTTCCACTAACATTCTTATGAACATCGGATAAATCTAAGATTTGTTTATATCCATTCAAATCTTCAGCATTATAATTTTCAGGTTCATCTTAGAATAACAATTCATATAGCCCGGGGGTTCCTCTCACTTATTTTCCAGCAATTTTGATATAACCATTTCGACGATCAAAATCAATTTTTTTGTTTCCAAGCCTCCATTTTGAATCAATGTCTTCGTATTTGGGACCATAAAATTTGTCAATATTTTCATTATCTGACCAATATTCTGTCTAGTATTTATGACTCATTTCGGGGTATTGCTCAATATATTCTCTGATTACTGTGGGATCAATTGAATCTTCTGCAAAAGTTGGTTCTTCATCATCACCATCATCATGTATTGTTATTATCGTTGCTTTCAAAGCCGCCGATACTAGCAACATTTTCGAGTTTTTGAAATTGCGTTTCATCATAGTGCTTCTTGTTCCATTTTCAGCGGTGGATGTGGTAATAGTGGTGGTGGTGGTTCATTATTAATAACATTAGATTTCGAAGATTTATTCATAACCAATTTTTTCAGAGGATCGGATATGGGTTTGAATTTTTTTTATAATGCTTCATCATGCTCTGACTTACCTAATTTTAAAGCTAAATATTTCTTTCTTATGGTTTTTGAAATTTCATTCATTTTATTTTTGCGAACAACATCGTCCTCTTTGCTGAATGGTTTCATGTTGATAAGTACGCACCATTATCTAAGACTCATGATTTTATAAACTTGTTGAAACCTTGACGATATCGGCCTGCATTTAGATCAAAATCCTTCACAATAACCATCATTCCATATTTTTCGCTCCAACATCCGGCACACATTTGCTTGAACTCATGGAATGAGATGTCTGGTGAAACATGTTCATCATATGCATGCTTCAAATTTATTTCATCTTGCTTGAACAACACAATCACATTGCAATTATCACGCAACATTTGTTTCGGCGCCTTACTGTACGTTTGTCCAATGTATATGGCATCAATTCCTCGATGTCGGCACATGGAATAATATTCTTGAATTTTCTGTTGTGAATGGCAAGCTATATCATTCAAAATAAAGATGGAATTTGGTTTTGCTTCGTTGGGGCTTATGATTTCCTCGTTGTCTTTGAAGGGAAAATAGGTGATGAAATCTTTGACTTTCCTCAGTACTTCTTTGAGCAATTGATACTTTGGTTGGTACAACGACTTTGAATATACGTACACATTCTCAAATTTAGCTCCATTGGGATGAAACAGCAATGATAATGGTGCATTTGTTTTTCCACATCCACTCGGTCCACATATGATTGCTCGAAATTAATGTGGTAATAATGTTCCATGTTTACTGCATTCTACTACCCTACCATCATTCAAATAGTCCAAGTTTTCGATTGGTAAGGTCCTTTTCTGTTGACTGACTCTCATGATATGAACCAATTCATCAAGTGTCTTATGTTTTTATAAATGTAGATGACTTTCAATATTAACATCATTGTCAATGTTGATCTATCACGGTAAAGGTCTGGTTAATACGCTGGTCAATAAGCTGCCATTTGAACTTTATCTGCCAGGCTATTCGTATTGTGGACCAGGTACCAAGCTGAAAAAGCGTCTACAACGTGGAGACAGATGTATCAATCTGTTGGATGAGGCTTGCAAGGAACACGATATTGCATACTAGCAAAATAAGTCTTTGGAACAACGTCATAAGGCTGATCAAGTGTTGGAAGATA
This sequence comes from Crioceris asparagi, assembly GCA_958507055.1. Classification (NCBI taxonomy): domain Eukaryota; kingdom Metazoa; phylum Arthropoda; class Insecta; order Coleoptera; family Chrysomelidae; genus Crioceris; species Crioceris asparagi. The sequence goes on along the minus strand of OY293828.1, from coordinate 48,341,493 downwards.
AAGCTTGGGAACAAGTGAAATCAAAAGACGCGAAATTTGGTGAAAAAGTCACTGCTTTGGCAGTCACCACTGGCATGAAGGTGAAGCGTAAACTTGGCATGGGACTGCACCAACAACAACGTCCATTTTCACATATTGTGAAAAAATATTGACTGCTTTGAAAAAAACCAACAATGATCATCATCATGACGGTGGTGGTGGTTTGAATAAGTCATCTGCGGAAGCTTTACGTGCAGCTCGATTTGCAATAAAAAAAGATGGAGGACGAAAGAGAATACGAACACCGAGAATAGTACCTGTACCTTCTACGACAAGTGGAGGATTTCCACCGTTGATTCCACTATTTGCAGGTCTCTCAGCTTTGGGATCGTTAGCTGGAGGAGCAGGTGCCATTGCAAAGACTGTTATCGATGCAAAAAATGCAAAGAAAAAACTAGAGGAAGATAAGCGTCACAACCAAGCTATGGAACATTTGGGGTCTGGTATATATTTACGTAAAACACGCAAAGGATACGGTTTGTTCTTGAAGAAAAAGAAAAACGGAGGAAGAGGATTGTACTTGAAGAAGAAGAACCAAAAAAACTACTAAACCAGCTACCCAATAGAGAATTATATGATAGAGAAATTGTCAAGTTTGCAAAAAAGGTGAAAATACCATATTTTCGTGTTGTTTTCATGCGAGACACTCTTCCTACTACGCGTCCTCGACATCGTGAATGCGCATTAGTGAATTTGAATTCCTCCATCAATCCAGGTACACATTGGGTAGCATATAGAAAAGTTGGTAACACCGTAAACTACTTTGATAATTATGGGAATTTGAAACCACCTAGAGAATTAGCTGAATATTTTGGCAGCAATGTCAAGATCATCTATAATTATGATGTTTATCAGAAATATAATATAAGTTAATTGTGGACACTTATGTTTAGAATTTTTGTTGAAATAAATGTTTTGAGACTATTTAATACTATCCACCATACTTTCCCCCATCAGTCATGTCCATCATATTGACGTTGAAGAGTCGTTCTCCAAAGCTCTCTAAAGATTTCTCACCTCCACTTCAATTGGACCCGCTTACTGAATATGGGTTAGCATTACTAAGTTTTCATTCGTACAACAGCATACCCAACATTGATGAGGGAACAAAGTTTTATTATTTCGAAAACGGAAACAAAGAGAAGAAAAAAGTATCAACATTCCAACTGGAGCATATGAAATTGAAGATATTGAAAAGTTTCTTCGAAAAACCATTACACCACCAACACCAGCTGCGATGGAAAAACCCGAAGATATTTTCTACCTCAAACTTAACAATAATACTTTGAAAAGTGAAACATTTTCCAAATATCATGCAATTGATTTCACGCAGAACAATAATTTGTCAAACATTTTGGGTTTCTCACCTAAAATTTTGGAAAAGAATGTTCATCATGTTTCAGATCAACCTGTGAATATTATAAAAGTGCGAACAATACATGTACAGCAACATTACGTCCAGAGCCTTCTTCAACGATAGACCGTCTCACACAGTCTACGAATTTGCCATAGACGCTGACCCAGGTTTTGCTATCGACGAAACACCGAATCATTTAATATACCTGCCTATTACTCAAACAAACAAAATCCATAATATTACGCTACAGGTGCTCGATGAAAATTTTCAACTTGTCAATTTCCGAAACGAATAAATCATAATTCGATTGGAGCTAAAGAAACAAAGAAAATGGTCCTGAGCATTTATAAAAGTTGCTCATCCATTAAGACTACTTCAGTCTTCCAGAAGACCTTCAACAACAACGACAACGCTCGTCGCCAACTTAGTGTGCAGAATATTGAATTTCTCAAGTCTATCGGTTATCATGTTAACGTCCCAAGTATTCAACATCTTTCGAAAACCCACCATGGACGAATCCATATAAAAAGTCGAACGTACTACCCGTATGTTAAGTCTTTTCGCAACAATGACGTCATTGAAATCCAAATCAATCAGTCTGATGCTTTCGATGCTCTGTACGAAATTATTCTACATGTCAGCGGTAAAATCAACAGAACTAAAGGAAATGGACGAGTCACTTTTGTCAATAATTCTGGTGCATATATGTTTCAATCCTTCAGTTATGAACCAAATTGCAAAGAATTGGAATCTGTACGTGACGTTGGAACCGTTAGCACCATCAAAGGATATTTGTGTTACAGTGCCGAAAATTCCAAACACTTGACCATAGCTGGTTGGACATATCCCAATAATGTTCTCAATACAGCTACTTTGACATTCAGCATGTTTATTCCAATGAAGCATTTGTTGAACATTTTCAACGACTGTATGTCTCCTATGGCAAACATTCCATACGTTTGGTGTGAGCTGGAAACGATAATAATTGCTTCAAAATCACCGAACCGACTGGTGCTGCGACTGTAACCACAGAAGTACAATTGGAAATTGAAAATGTGGAACTCAAAGTGAAAAGATTGTATCCAAACGATGAAATTAAATTGCAACTTTTGAAAGCAATCAAAGCCGATACACCAATCCTGATTCCTTTCAAAAAATGGGAACCATATATGTTGCCTGCTCTCACAACTGGAGCCACCAATGAAATATGGGCAGAGAAAACTTCTTCGTTTCTCGAAAGCCCACGATATGTCATCGTGTGTTTTCAGAAAAATCATGATTACAGTAAAGTTAACAACGATCCTACACACTTCGGTCATGTGAATGTAACAAATATCACATTAACTCTCAACGGAGAAAGTTGTCCGAAGGAAAAGATGCATTTGACCTTCGACAAAGGCGACTTTCCTCAAGCCTGCTTCAATTATACGCAATTCGGATATAGTTACAAGAATTGCTCTCAACATTCTCCGCTCCTGGGATATGCTGAATTTGCCACAAATCCTCTGCTTGTTATCGATTGCTCCAGACGAGACGAAAGTGTTGAAAGTTCCACCGTAGATGTCAAACTGGCTTCCCCGCCAACGTCCGAGCTTTTTGTATTATAGTCCATGATAACATCATCGAGCATTTACCTCTCAGTGAAATTATTAAAAAGTGGAATTGAGTTGTTTGAATCGTCAGTTTGAGTTTGGCTGTCACCATGAGAGTAGCGTTCGTAGACATCCAAGGCTTCAATGTTGAGCAACAATTCCAACCCAAAGAGATTAGCATAAGAATTGGAGAGCAATGTAGTTATTTTTTCCAGCTGCCACACAAACCGTTCTCTGCTCTCAGCAAAGAAGATAGACGTGGAGTTTGTTCCTTGGAAAAATTTATGGACTTAGATATTCATCGGGCTTTATTGGTTCCATCTAACTGAATGATATTCTCAAATAAAATTTGTGTGATGTGAATTTATGTGAGAGGGGATCAAAAGATGGACTTTTTTACAGAAAAAGTACAACATGCTAGAATTGTTAATTTGGAAGATTTGAAAAATTCCTGGTGGGGTATTCCAACTTTCAACAACAACAGCGATGCAACATCTTGTATAAAATACCTTCGGACTGTTTCATCAAACAGATGTAGCCTTCAAAACGTTGATGTTTTGTATAGATGGTTTTATAACTTGATACCTCTGTAATAAAATGTATGATTATGATTATGTATTTTATTTCACTGTTATTAGAAACTATTGGAGTTAAGCAGAGAACAACGCATGCGTCAGTATTTCACATTTTTTTATTTAAATGACTATAGAAACATTTTTAGAAATAAGTTTTACTGTGACTGTTATAAGAAATATAATGGGTTGGGAAAGCATCCTGGAACATTCCCAAAATGAAAAACGATTGTCATCTATAAAAGTTTAGTTAGAAGATCATGTTCGCCATTTGAAAGAACTAAATAACATTATAAATGCTAATGAAGAAATACAACAATTGTTTTCATTCTTCAAAAAGGTCACCATCCCCTCCACCGCCACCAGCAGTGAAGAAGTATGAAACGAAAAGGTCTTTAATAATCCAACACGTTTTCGTAAGATTGCTAGAGGAGGAGGAGATTGCACAGAGTTTAATTGTGTTATAATTATAGAAAAATAGAAAAATCATATAAAATGTTTATTTTTTATTTATAAAGAATCCTTTTTTGATCAATCTTTAAAACTAATTTCAATAACAGTACGAGCAGGGAAGACGATGCAAAACAAAAAAAAGTGCAAAAGTATTCTTGATAGTTTCTTGCAATTTATCATCCATCCTAAATGATGTTGGTGCAGATATATCTCTTGCATATTTTGTTGTTAATGGTGTTGTAATTTCTTCGTCATCAACTTCTTGGATGACTGTTAATTCACCAGTGTCTGCTTCAGTACCATTTTGAAATATTAGTTTCAATTTAAACTTAGGGTGTGGTGCTGCTGTTGTCATAGCTCTTGGATAATTGTAGGCAAATGTATGTAAATGTTCATTATTGTCTCACTCATGAGCGCAAAATTTGATTTGTTGTCACATTTAGAAAAACATACAGCAACATTTCTAACTCCATTCCGTATCAAATATCTGATGTCAAATTTGAATTTCCCGCGCTGTCTTGTGTCCTATGTCAACTGATCAGAGAAAACTAATTTCAGTGTTCCATGTTCTATGATGTCAACTATCTGTGCTCTATGTGAACTGTCATGTCATCTGTCACGCTTCAAATCTGTCAAATGGCAGTTGTTTGCGTTCCGTGTTGACTGACTAAGATCTATGTCAATTGTCATGTCACATGTCAACTGTCACGTGTCAAATCTCTCAAATGTTGTTTGTGCTCCGTGTCGACTGTCAGAAGTTTGCGCTCCATGTCGGCGGTCGGAAGTTTGTGTTTTATGGTTCGCAATTATTGAATGTTTGTGTTCTATGATGACTGTCATTTATCACGTATCACCTGTCAATCACATGTCAACTGTCAGATAACAATTGTCAAATTTGAATCTTCCGCGCTTTCAAGATAGCTCTGTCAACTTATTATTTCCCCCGGTTCCAAGATGACGCTGTCAGCTATCACAGTTCAGAAGTTTGTGTTCCATGGTTGGCAGTGTTCTGTCTCGATTGTCGGAAGTTTATGTTCTATGATTACTGTCAAATGTTTGTTTTGCATGGTTGACAGTGTTCCGTTTCGATTGTCGGAAGTTTGTGTTCTATGATTACTGTCAAATGTTTGTGTTTCATGGTTGACAGTTCAATCTGTCGGGTCACATATCAACTGTCAAGCAGACATCTTGTCATTTCACATGTCAACTGTCATCTGTCAAGCCACCATCATGTCAACTGTCACTTGTCAACTGTCAAATTTGAATTTCCCGCCAAAATGACGTCACTTCCGCTCCAGAACTATCCTTGTATATCTACTCGATTTTTCTTAATAATTATCTTAACCCATTATACTTACCTATAGAACAAAATTTAATGGCTTTGGCAGGTACAACTTTGCGTAGACTAACTGCTGAAAACTCAAGTGTTTGATGATTCACAAACTTCTTAGATTTCGGGTAACTCTATATCCCATCCTCTCCTTATCATTATTATTATTTAGTAATCTATCACAGCATTCTGCTACAGTTATTGTTGAAGAGGCACCGAGTGCATACCGTGGACTTAGAGTACTCATAAATTTCTCCTTGTTATAGTAGGTACTTTTCGTAATATATGGGTAGTGCTCAACTCAAATGCCTTTTACATTTTGATCAGTTGATGGTTTCCAGGAAGATCTTCATGAGGTTTAGATCCAGTAGCAATATTATACAATTACGTATAGTCTATTTTCGTGGTTACGGTAGTTACATACAGAGTCAAATCCTTAATGGTTAGTAATAAAGATTGATGTTTATATATTTTGGCATTCTCTCCAACATAACAATAACACATCCCAACACTCATATCAACAAGATACTCTTCACATCTACTACAGCTTGTTATGGTAACCTTCAAATCACTTAGTTGCTGTACCTGTTTTAGACTTACATCAGCGTGTGAAGAGTAAAACCTTTTAATACTAGCACTGTTCCTATTTAAAATCAAGTCTAATATTCTTTGCTTATAATAGGTTTCAAAGTTACTTATCACAAAATCAGTAATTTGTGGTAAATTGTAAGCTTTGATACCCTAAAGTGGGTATATATTAGACGATTTTTTCAAATTTTTCGTCATAACATAATAAGTATTATGTTCATGGTGGCCAATCGAAAAAGAAATAGAGCCATGTTCAGAAAGTGTGTCATTATTTTAAGAGAAAGCAGGGACCTGTCGCTTTCTGAAGGGGGACACTTTTTTTTGACTCCACCTCTTTTACCCCCCATTGAGAATAAGAATCACCCCAAAATATTTAAATAATTTTGGGGGTCGAGTCAGATGTCTTTTAACAGCTCTTGTAATTCCATGTTAATTCTGCGTAAACGTTGAACAAAAATTACATAATCTACAGAACTAAACCAGCGTCGTTAGAAGATTGCGTCAAAGAATTGTTGACGAGTGCCGTCGAATCACTCTGGAAATGCTTCTGAATGTGCGCGAACGTTTCGAGCACAATCTTTATTATTGTATTGATCTAGATGGTCATCAATTTGAAAATTTAATAAACTAAGTAGTAAGTAAGCAGCAAATCATCATATAAACTTAAAATACAAAGTCTTCAAAGTACCTGTTATGCGGAATTTTAAAATTTAAAGACTATTGTAAAGGGAATTACAAAAGACATCTTACTCAACCCCAAATGCTATTTGAATATTTTCGGGTGATTCTTAGCCTCACTAGGGGGTGAAACTGGTGGAGTCAAAAATATCCAAAAAAGTGACCCCCTTTAATCAAAAAAGACGGGTCCCTGATTATTCCTAAAATGATGACACACTTCCTGAAAATTACTCTTTCATTTTCTTTTGGCCACCCTGTATATATATCTCAAATGTTTATCACACTTTGGGTATATATTAAACGATGATAGTTTTCTTAAGAAAATGTTCGAATTTCGTCGCTGTTTTATACATGCATATACCTTTATTGAACATTTGAAAAAATGTTTAAAGGATGAAAAATCGGTATTTCAATGAAAATCAGCATTGAAGATCATTGGTTTAGAAAATAAATAAACTATTCTTGTATGCAAAAAACGTTATAAATTTTTATCACAAAATTATATATTAAACAAATGTATAAAATTCCTCTATTAACTTTAGGACTAGAGCATTTTATTTGCTTTAAGTCGATCTCATTGATGAACGAAAGACAAATTTATATTGTTGTTCATTGTAGGACCTCATACAACTTACTTCAATCTTTTCTTATTTAATATTAATATTTTAGCAACAAATTATTTGGTTTTTCCTTTTTTGTTCCTTTATTATATACAAAATGAACAGTCACAAAGTAATTTTCGCTTAAATCTAGTGGATTTGATACATAATTGTCTTCAGAATCACAGTCTTCAGTTTGTTACTGACGTTGAAGGCATGTTGTCGTCCTGTCCGCCAGGAACGGTTTGATCGACATCACTTTCTTCATCAGTTTCAATTTGCTGCTGTCCTCTTATTGGCGTTTTCTTTGGCTTGGACATTGCAGGAGTATTTGACGTTGAAGGTTCAACAGGAACATTTCCATAGCTTTCTTCTGCAATTTCAATTTGCTTCTGTCTTCTTTTTGTCTTCTTTTGTTGGGACACAGTGGAAGTATTACTAACATAACTGACTGGATTAAATGGTGAAATTCCACAGGCTTCAAACCCTGACAATATGTTAACTTCGATGGTTGCACTTGTGATAGTTAATAATCTATAGAGTAAACGAGGGAACTGTTTTTTAGGTAATGCACCTTTATTGTGGAGTTTACAATGTGTTAATATTCTTTTTCATTCACCCTTTAAAGATCTGAACACAGAGACATCTAAATGTTGCCATAAATGAATGCTGTTTCGTGGAAGAAAAACAAAACTTGTGTTGTTTTCTTCACAACTCTTTATTACGGTGTATGACAAATGGCTGTCCAAATTATCACCTATTAAAAGTTTCTTTCCTGGCTTTCTTTTAAAGCAGGGCAGAGCAATGTCCGTGAACCAGCCTTCAAATATATCTCCATCGAACCAGCCCGACGCTGATCGATTTTATCGAGCACCGTCAGGTCCACCTTCCGTCCATTCAGGGTACAAGTATTTCGCTCTATAAACAACATACGGAGTTAACTCATGACCATTCGCTGATGCAGCAAACATCACAGAGGTTGAACTCTGTGGAATAGAGAATCTTGCTTAATTACTACCACGATGTACAAGCACTTTTTGTTTTCCGGGGTCGTCTGCAATCTTTTATCTTAACTTACGATACCACCAAAACCCACATTTCTGGATGCCGTCGATACTTTGCGCCAAGTAGGTACACGTTTTAATTTACTCTGTAATTGAAGATAAATCTTTTTGAAATCAAATCAAATTGGTTTAGCCGGTACGCAGATTACCCAGAACAGGCAGACAGACATATATATAGATAAAAATTAAAAAAAAATGTTTTCTTATGAGTGATACATATAATTCCAAATTCAATTAGTTAAAACATTTATTAGAATTAATGTCTTAATTTTCGGAATAACCTTCAGATTTATTTTTCTCAATTAATCCACTCCACTTTGAGAAATGGACTTTTTTCTGCAATTTGTTGAAATCTCGACACCGAAAATTTTACACGATTACAATACTTCCCATACATATAAGATTCTATGGCAGCGATAGGAAAGTAGCAATTGGGCCAAGTCTGATAATTTTTTTCTGAATAAATATTTTTTAAATATTTTGAAAATCGGTTCAAAGGGAATTATTTATTTCATTTTCATTTTTATGAAAATAGATATTTTAGATAAATTGAAATTTGTCGCTATTGTGTGGTCCGTGAAACATTTCCGACCGTACCTCTTCGGTTGAAATTTTTTACTAATTACTGATCATAGACCTCTCACCTGGTTATTCTCTATTAAAGACCCTGGTAGTCGTTTAACAAGATGGTGTCTTAAGCTTGAAGAGTATGACTATCAAAGTGAATATAAACCTGGAAGGATTAATCGCAATGCTGACGCACTTTCAAGAATTAAAATCAACCATATTTCCGGTTATATTGAATTTCAGTCAAAACACAATCCTCTCATTTTCCAATCCTAGTATAAGTATACGTATACGAAGAATTCAAAATATTGGTCAATGCTTATAAGTTAAGGTCACTTATGGATTATTCCAAAATATAATTTACAAACCAGCAACTTTTAGAAAGAGAACATAAAAATATTTTAACTTTCTTTGAACAAAACGATCTAAAAGACTATCATCACAACATTATAGAAGACATTTTCGAAGAGAATGCTGACTTTTTCAACTGTAAAATCAACGTATTATCAAGCAAAAGTGTGCATATAAATTTGAGCACAGTTTTTTGTGTGGTCTAAGATCTTTACAATTATTTGGATCCCTGATGGGGATGTACATCAGAGAATCATCATTTCGCGCTATGTATTCTTGAGATATACCAAGGATATAATGCAAACCAGTTCTTTTATCTAATACTGGGATAGGATGGTGACATAGGGTATAGGGTGCTTGTTCTACAAGGGGTATTCTTAAAACAAAGACGATGTTGTTGTCTTGTTGTTAGGCTTGAAGTCCTGTGATTTCTAGATATTATGCGATTTCAGAAAGTTTTACTGGTAAGGGCAGATTACCTCTGACAAGGTTTTGTGATATTTCCTGAAGGGAAAATATCAAGTAATTAGGAGTTATTATTAATGAATGATTAATTATATTATTATAGAATTTAGAATATCGTTCAGATTGTCTTCAATAACCGGATAGCTTCCCAAAAGTTTTTCACAAATTTCGAAGAATTTTAGCTTAGCTTCAACTAACGCAAGTTTATCATTTAATTGATGAATAGCTCCCTCGATGTTACTTATATCCCGATTGAATGTTTTCCTGTCATAGTTAAATTTTGGATAGATTAATTGAAGGTTTCAATAAGGGTTGTTGAGATCGATATTTGACTCTTCAATAGGTTTTCTATGTGGTGTTGGTCTGTATTTGATTTAATAATGCTATCAGTGTAAAGTTGACCGTCTGCTCTGTTCAAATTTCCCGTAATCGTCTTAAAGATACTTCCGAGTCCATTGACAATTACTCGCTTGTTTCGTTTAGTGTCGATAATAACTTCATTGAACTTTTTTTTGATCGATTTCGATATCTGCGTCTGGAGATTAACGTCGGAAGGAAACAGATTAATAGAATGATGATCCGGTCGTAAGATGTCCACCAATATCTTGTTGTTATTTTCGTAGGCCGTTAGTAGTCCAGAAATATTTTTATGTACTAATAATGTCCACTTGGCGTTGGAGATGATGATTCTGGTTTCGTCGTGGTAGTAGACTCCCACAGTGTTATTGATTGGTTCTATTCGATACTGTCTTAGGACCGTTCTAACCAGCGTAATGTACCTGAAACCAATTTTAAGTTTCAGTTCCGGCGCATACCTTCATACGGCCGAAATTTACTTTAGTTTTCTGATTTATTTTTTGATTTAATAGTGTAGCCGAATTTTGATGTATTTCTCGAATTTCGAAGGGTCCGTTGAATTTGTTCACCAATTTGTTTTCAATTATTTCTCGTTATACAGCTTCTCTGGTGGTCTGCTGGAACTGTGGCCGAAAACAAGTTCGTAAGTAGTAAATTCGAGTGTTTTATTTGCAGCATTGTTATAGCAAATTACTGTATACGGAAATATATTAAACGGATGTTTTCTGGGGAGATCTGCAAGGTGGAGTCTGATCATTTTCACGGTTGAATGAAACCGTTCCAGGGATCCATTACTCGGGGGGTGACCTACGCTTGAGTAACTCTATTCAATGTCATATAATTTACACAAATGTCTTAGGAGGGCGTTATCGAACTCTCTCCCGTAGTCACAGTGTATTCGCACTGGAGTTTCATAATGTTGAAAGTAGACAAGGAGAGTGTTTACGACGGATTTAGCAGACTTATTTTCGATGGGATAGGTTTAACTAAATTAGCTCATCTCTGATGGTTAGGGCGTAGTTCTTTGTAGAAACTTCCAGGATGTCGATGTTGATCCTTTCAGATGGAGCTTTCGGCGTTTCGGTTATAGCAAGCGGTCTATCTAGTTTTTTTTCGGTATGCTTTGGCCTTCCTTGATAAATTTCTTCACATCTTTAGACAATCCTTCCCAGTGGCATTTTTCTTTAATTCTTCTTATTGTCTCGTTCAGACCTCTATGTAAATTAGTTTTTCCGTTGTGAAAGTATGATGGGAATTTGATCTTTTTCCGGAGTCTTGGTAACATTTTGGAAACCTTAAATTTAGTTTCTTTTCGGCATTTAAAAAAGATAGCATTTCAAAAATTGACAGATCTACGTTGGTTTCGATACAATAGGTTTCATCGGGTAGACATAGATCTTGACTTAACTATAACGATCCAAAGAGGTATTCGTTGATGGTATCTGGATTGTATGGTAATGGAATTATATTTATTATTATATATTATATCCTTTTTTTACTGTCTTACTGGAAAGTACATCGATTTTAAGGTCTGCATTCTCCTCGAATATATCTTCCATGATTTTGTTATTTATGTCTGTTAGTTCGTTTTGTCGGAAACAGCTCAAGATGTTCTTAGTTTTCTTATCGATCACTAGAAAATTCTATTTTCGAATAATCAATCACATATTGATTTTTGTACAGTTCAACAAAGGTGTCGAACTCTTCATCCATCTTATTATGCTGAGCAGCCTTATTTTCTTCATCATCTGTATTAACAATGTCTTCGTCATCCGAATTTTCGGTTGCTATTAGAAATTAGAAATTCCGAAAAGTGGTTGATTTTAATTCTAGATAGAGCGTCCGAACTTTTGTTGATCTTTCCCGGTTTGTACCTGGTTTCGTAATCATACTTTTCTAGTTTAAGTCTCCATCAGGCTAATCGGCTTCCGGTATCTTTCACAGAGAAGAGCCAAGTTAGGGGTCGATGGACAGTTACCAGAATTAATTTTCTACCAAACAGGTAGGGTCGAAAATGCTTGACGGACCAAACAATGGCGAGTAATTCGCGCTCAATAACCGAATACCTGAATTCAGCTTTGCATAGGGTTCTTGAAGCATACGCTATCGGATGGTCCTTTCCAATAGGTCCTTGCGACAATACTGAACCTATGGCGAAATTGCTTGCGTCGGTCGTTAATACAAATGGATCCTCAAAATTGGGGTAGATGAAGACAGGGGTAGTAGTTAGTGCTTTCTTCAGGTTTTCGAAGGTTTCCTTACAATCTGAGTCAAAGTCAAATGGAATGTCCTTGAGAAGATGGGTCAGAGGTTTCGATATTTTAGCAAAGTTTTCGGTAAAGCGTCGATAATATCTTGCAAGACCTAAAAACGAATTGATGTCTATCCGGTTCTTCGGCTGGGGGAAATTATTTATGCATTCGATTTTAGAAGGATACGGTTTGACTCCCTCGCTGGTTACCTTTTCGCAGGAACTCGCATTTGTTAGACTTTATTATCATATTCGCTTGCCTGAGCTTTTTGAAAACTTCTTTCAGTCTCTGTATGTGTTCATGGATAGATGGAGATAAATGATGATGTCATCCATGTATACCAAGCATCTCTCGTTTTGGATCCCCAATAGGATGTTGTCCATGACCTTTTGAAACGTAGCCCACTGTGAATGTGGTTTTCTGAATATCCTTGGGGTCGATATCTATCTGATGGAATCCTGATGCAAGATCAAGGGTGGAGAGGTATTGGCATTTGCCAAGTTGATCCAGTCAGAGATATTCCAGAGCGGATATTTGTCGTCTACTGTGATCTCATTCAGCTTTCTGTAGTCCATGACGACTCTCCATTTCTGTTTTCTTGTGGCGTCCATCTTCTTGGGAACTACCCAAACAGGTGAAGAGAATGTGGATTTAGAAGGTCTGATTATGCCCTGGTCTAACATCTTGTTTACCTGCCTTTTTACGTCTTCCTTATGGACGTGTGGGTTTCTCTAGGAGTTAGTGACTGTCGTTTTGCCTGTCGTTCGATGTCTGAATAGTCTATCCATAATTCAGTAACATGTTCTGCCTCTTCTTCATTCAGGTGATCTAGCTGTAACTGTCGTTTTATCCATGGTATTCTGTCGCCGTTGGTGGTGTATTGAAATTCACTGAGATGGTTGGGAAAAGTCTACGGTTTTGGGAATTGCATTCGGATTTATGATCATAGTAATGAATTCACCATGTCCGTTTACTTTTACCAAAGCATTGGGAATGCGTACCATTTCTATCTCTTTGCCAGAGAGGATAGCTTCGTTGTCTGATAGACTGCACCTCAGTTCAAAAACTTATTCCGTCCGTGGAGCGATGGAAGTGATGTTGGAAATTTTGGAGTTCTTTGGATGATTTTGCGGTTGTGTTTCGGATGTTGAATCACCAGCTCCTTTCTAGAGGGCTGTCGTCTTCAAATTTGTTACCAGCTGTTTTTTTTAAGATTCACTATGCACTGATAGTGTAGTGTAGTCTGAACCTAAAGTCTATGTCGAGATTGCAAATATATAACTTGTGTGGATTTTTTACGTTAAAAGGTACTATAGTCGATTCGTTGATGAGTATTTTTTGGTCAGTGATTCCCTTAATGATGACATTTTCAGATCTTTGTCGAAATTTTTCACAAGCTGTCGGTTCAAAATTGGAAGACCGGCTCCTGAACCTGCTAAAAATTTAAAAGTCTTGGTCGCCTCTGTAATGTAGTAGAGACATTTTTATTTAACAGTGTGTAAAGAATCTATAGTGAGCTCTGTTCGGGAAAGTTCAAGTTGGGGTTGTAATCGTCAAAGTTCATGGTCTGAATTTGTGCTTGAATCTCGGCCTTGTCTTGTTGGGGGTTCGGAGGTCTGTTGGCGCAGGTGGGCCCTGGCAAAAACCCGGATTTATTTGGTCGAATACTTCAATTAGGTCTTGACAGTTATATCCGTCTTGTGATTCATAGGTATCTTGTAATTCTTCTGATTCTTGATAATCTTTATAGGAGTAGTTTTGATCGTAATTAAGGTGGTATTCTGTGGCCTGTTGAAGTTTGGATTTTGTTGAACCACTGATGGTCTAATTCCTATATTGGTGTTCAGCCTAATTGGTTCGGCTTGAAATTCATCTGAAACCGTTGTGGCTGTTGGGGTTGTTGCGAATTTTATTGTTGGAATGGGGCTCTTGACATCTGATTTTGGCAGTTCGAGTTATAATTATTTCCGAAATTCTGCTGTTGTCTGCACTCGTTGAACGTATGTCCTGTATGTACGCTTACAGTGGGTGCATTACTTGATGCTAGGGCCTGTACTGGGTCTGCGGGGTGGAGCTTTCGTGTTTCTATTAGTGTTCTGGTGGAACTACTGATTGTCAAAGTAATTCTGCTGAAGCTTCCTACTGATGCGGTTGGTAACGGCTATGATTTCCGCAGGATCACTTGCTCTCACAATCTGACCTAATTTCGGTTCCAATCCTGTTAGGAGTGTGTTAACCGACCGTGCAATTTATTCTTAATATGTTAATTTAACAAACTTGTTTGTTTACCGACTGCCATATTATGAGCCGTGGTGCAAGACAATATAAACGTATTCAGAAATATTTGATTGCCATCGTACTCAGGTACGATGGAAAATATTTCGCTGAGTTTATAAGGCTCAACAACTGGTGCATCCACACCACCTGCATTATTTGCATTGTTTGCAGGAGGATTGTTTGCATTATCAATGGCTGGCATATTTGAATGTTTCTTATCTATACGTTTTATATGAAACCTTAATATCATAAAACTTCAGTACAAAAGTGTTAAGGATGTGTATTGGTCAAACGAACTGTATCTTTTGAAAATAAATTTGATTCAATAAATTCAGGAAAATTGTGAGTGAGTATGAAATTTAAAACGAGATTAGTGTACTTACAATATTTTCCACATACTGCACTGTCAGGTTGTTTGCACTGTTCCTGATGTTGGAGTAGAGGGTTGAAGAGATGTTTGAATGCTGTTGCTCTTCTTCTTTAGGGTTTGATAACCTCCACAAATAGTTGGGACCACCGTGTTCCGATGAATTTCACCGGGTGAGGACTGCTGTGTTCTTTTCGAGTAGAAGGATCCCACTTCTGACACCAATTTTATATTGCAAAATAACAAATTGACTTTTTAAAAACAAATTCACACTTTCATTTACAGAAATTATAGTTACTGGTACAAAGACAAACTTACTCACTAAACTTTATCTCAAAGATCCCTGTATTTATACAAAACTAAGGTGCTGCGTCGACGGTTTTACCATTCAAGAAGCGCAGTTGAACGTTGTTGGCATTTTCCTACGCTGGTATCCGAGAATGGATATATTACTGTGGATTTTTGAACCACTTATTGTATATTCTCAGGTATCTCTTGAGATTTAGGTTCGTGTGTTAAAAATCAAAACGATAAAAACATATAACTTAGAAACATATAATTACAAAGACGTTTCGCCATTGGGGCTACAAAGCTTCATCAGTTTTACATTACTCAAATAAGTGAAATAGAGGTTAGAATTATAATCAACAATTTGAGATTATTTCTCTTACCACAAATACACTTCCTATATTAGTTATTGATGATCTGAGAGTATATATTTTTGAAGTTATACTTCTTTGGGCTCGTCGGGTTGGGGTGTTGGTCAAAAAACCGCGTCACGCTAAAAGTGAGAAAAATCGTCGATTATACGTTTTCGTATAAATTTTTTGTACGTTCTGGCTTTTAGAGAAACTTTTAATAATTAAATTATATATTAAATTTCCTTATTAACTACCGATTTTTTTTTGGATCTAGTTATTGTTTTGATCATCCTGTCTGTCTGTCAACACTATAACTCGGAAAATACTCAACTGATTAACGACAAACTTGGTACACAAATACCTAAGGGTAATTCCTCCTACGGGATTGATTTTTGTCTGTTTGTCTGTCTGTAGGTCTGTGTATCTGTCAACACGATATCACGTAAAATACTTAACCGATAGATACCAAACTTGGTACACAAATACGTAAGGGTAATACCTCCTATGGGTTTGATTTTCAGCTGCCTGTCTGTCTGTGTATGATTACAAGATTATTTTCGGTAGTTTTCCTCTCTATGCTTGCATAACTAGTATATCATACTTTAGGTGGCGCATTAAAATTTTATTAGAATTGTGTGCGAATTTTGGCTATTCGCACTATAAATTCCACCGTCTGGTCAGACGCAGAACCAGTTTTTATATTTTTTTAACATAATATGTATCTCTTGTGTTTTTAAAACATTTTTAAATGGAAATTTGATTTTTGTTTCAGATCTTTTTAAGATTGCAGGAGTTGCAGGTATTAGACATATGACGTATGATGTCAGTTCTATGTTCTGTGTTCTAGGTATTTATTTGTTTTTTGATTTTTATGCATCAAGTCCAATTAAAGAAAAACTTTTATGTTGTGTTTCTATTTGATAGTGAGAAAAGTATTGCCATGGTAATTAAAGTTCTTGAGTAGATGTCTAAATGATTTTGTGGTATTTTTATCGTTTAGTCTGTTAGGTGTTAGGGTTGCCTTTTATATGTATTATTTCTAAAAATTCTCTTTTTTTGGTATCTTTCTCAGTTGCTAGAATTGTTGTTTTTTGTAGTATATATATATATATATATATATATATATATATATATATATATATATATATAAATAAAAAGATGTTCTTGGGAATGCAGTCATTTAAACAATAAAATTCTTTGATTAAAGCCGAGCTTTCAAGAAAGTTTATTCTCTTCTTCAGGGCAAACTACAAATCGTTACAAAATGATTTCAACAACAACTTAAAGTATTATAAAAATACTTACAATTGTGAATTTAGAATAAATTAGCCAAAAACTGGAAAGATTTCATAGCCATCAATTACAAATGTCTTTATTTATATTTTTCATGGTAACACAATAAGTAAGAAAGTATCTAGATTTTGTTGATAAAAATGAATATTACTGAATCATCTTTATATGTTTGTGGCTATTTAAACAAGGAGCACAATTAAATTAAAATTATTATTAAGGCAGATACAGGTTCAGTTAAAAAAAAATAATAATAAATAATGTAATTTAAGAATATTGCATAAATACTTACATATATACCTATGCATAGACTAAATTACTTTTATTTATTATAAAACCAGTCAAGAATACAAAATCAATATATATATATATATATATATATATATATATATATATATATATATATATATATACCTATATATATGCTGGGAAGTATTTGCTGACCAATTAGGAACAAAAGAAGGTTTATTTTGGGGATAGCAGCAATAACGAAATTGAGTACTCTTTTTAGTAATTTATTCCAAGCTTTCGGGTAACATTGTACCCATCATCCGGGAAACTACAAAGTAATGGAATAGACAATATAACCAAAAAAATATAAAATCAGTTTTAGTATTATTTTCATACATCAAACTTACCACTAAGTGAGAATGTTTTCGTGGAAATTGATGGTAACGTAATCATAGAGAACTGTTCATTTTATATAAACATAACAACATTTTTTATCCTGATTAAAAGAAACAATAAAATACACATTCACTAATACACATTTCGGGAACAACGGCCATATTATAATGATAACTGAAATCGATATCCATCAACTCAACAATGACATCTTTTACAACAAAAAGACAAAGAGAGAAAATTTTGAATTAGACAGATGATAGCAGTTATTTCAGGAAAAATCCTTTTACATTTTTGTTCTATGTCAACCAAATCTCAATATTCCTGTTGTATTCTATATTATTCACTCTATTTTAAAATTCTACATTAATAATCATTTAACTTAGAAATCAATGTTTTCCGTATTTCTTACGCTTGATTCCATAATCAGAAGATAAGCAAAAATCTCACTAAGATGACCTATATCTGATCTTCTATTCAGTGTATTGTCATTCATATATATATGTGCCATTTCTAGAAAAGCCCGTTTTGTGGTGTTTCTTTCAATATCTAAAACTTTTATCTGATCGTAGTTCATTTTGTGGCCACTTTTAGAAACGTGCTCTGCTAAAGCGCTTCTTTCAGGACGCAGTCTACAGTCACTTGCATGCAAACTAATTCGGTCTTTTAGATGTCTTGAGGAATGACCAATGTAGATTTTTTCACAGTTTGAACAAGGGATACTGTATACTGCATCTGATATCGACAGAACAGGAGTCTTGTCTTTGATTTTACTAAATATTTTATTTATGCATAAAACAGATCTATTAGTTATTTTAATACTCAGATGAGGACTGAAAATTTTATTTATATGAGGTGAGATATCTTTTATATATGGAAATCCAACATATGATATGAAATTGTTCTGTGTAGGAGGATCAATATTCATCACTGTTCTATTCATACTGTTGTTTATTAGGTTGATAGGGTAACTATTACTTGAGTTGTAAATCAATTTTTTAACCAACGATGTAGGGTATCCGTTGTCACTGAATAAGTTAAACAATATGTTTAAATTTTTCTTATGAAATGATTGGTCACTAATTTTTTGGATTCTATTCTTCATCGCCGTAATTACATTCACTTTTATAGAGTGTTTTTTGATAGGACCAGTAATTTATGTAACGCCCAGAACTAATGGGTTTTCGGTACCAATCCACTAGCAGAAGTGTACCATATCTAATAACCTTAGTGTCAAGAAAGGATATTGAATTAAATTGGTCTTCGTTCTCCAAAGTGAATTGTATGTGTGGATCGAAGCTATTAAAGTACCATAATATTTCGTCCTTAAAATCATGAGGGAAGGATAACAGTATATCATCCACGTATTTTTTAATGAAAAAAATTTTAAACGGTAAAACAGGAATGATAATATCCAGTACATAATCCATTACATAAGCTGCTAAAATCGGTGAAATAGTGCTACCCATCGGTGTACCAAAGGTCTGTTTATAAAATTTCCCGTTGAACACAAAATAGTTACTTTCAAAAAGGAATGTTATTAAGTCAAGAAAGAAATCTTGATCAATAGAGCAGTGTTGAGCAATGTCACTCCATTTTTTCTTTATGGCCATATGACAAATTTTCAGATAAATATTGCTGAATAGCGACACCACATCTAAGCTAGCCAGAATATGACCCATAGGTACATGAGTATTGTTCAGCAATGTTTTTATTTCAAATGAATTACTGATATAGTATTCATTATTAGAATCATAAGCTTTAGTAAGGATTTCACAAAGAAAATTTGCAATATTTTCAGTTGGGGTTCCAATTGAGGCTAAAATTGGTCTGACAGTCATTGGCTCTTTATGTATTTTTGGTAATGAGTAGAACTTTCCTGGGTTACCCTTATAGCAAGTCAGTTGTTTCTTTTTTGTGTCAGTAATAAAGTTTTTCTTCCACATCGTTTTTATGAGATTATTACATTTATTTTGAATTGTAAGAGTAGGGTCTCTCGCTATTTCACAGTAAGATGAATCATTATGTAGTATATTCTCAGATAAATCTACATACTGTTGTCTTTCCATAATGACAGTAACATTTCCTTTATCCGATCTCGTGACAATTATATTATTGTTGGTTTTGAGAAATTGTTTTGTTTTAATATATAACGATTTAAAAATTGAGTTTTTATTTTTAACTTTCTGTGCTACATTTGTAATAATATTTGTTGCTCTTGCTGTAAGGATAGTTTTGGTATGTTCATCTAAAATATGTGACGTTAGGTTGTCTAAGTCTGATAAAATATGTCTAATAGGAATGTCGGTGCCAATTTCGGGCTGTATTGCAAACTTGGGTCCTAACGCAAGAAATTTAAGAACATCATCAGGAATATTAATATTTGTGAGATTTTTTATCCATTGGTCTTTTATGTTAAGTTTTTTATTAATTTCATCTGTAGTAATTCTTTCTAGTTTTCTTAAATTTCGTACCTTAGTTTCATGAAAAATTTTATTATATTTTTGTCTTTGAAATAAAGTAAAATTAGCGAACAAGTCATTATTAGCTAGGGTAATGATTTCATCTTTTAATTTTGATTTTTTTGATTTTAATTCAATGATAAGTTTTTGATTGTCACCGATTTCTAAATTAAGGATTTTTGCTCCTAACCTGAGGTGGATATCTTTAGGTCCATTGATGTTCTGGCGGTGAAGAAGATTGTGTACAGGAACTAGACTGTGAGTGATGTGCGGTGGGAGTATTCCTTTTTTCCGACATTTTAGTAGGAAACATCGTCTATTGTATTCCTTTGCTAATTTTATGTTGCAATTTGCCCATGATTTTAATTTTCGTACTGTCTCTATACCATATGTAGTTTTGGTTCGTTGGTAAAACCCCATTTCAGTGGAATAATTATGCTGGGAAGTATTTGCTGACCAATTAGGAACAAAAGAAGGTTTATTTTGGGGATAGCAGCAATAACGAAATTGAGTACTCTTTTTAGTAATTTATTCCAAGCTTTCGGGTAACATTGTACCCATCATCCGGGAAACTACAAAGTAATGGAATAGACAATATAACCAAAAAAATATAAAATCAGTTTTAGTATTATTTTCATACATCAAACTTACCACTAAGTGAGAATGTTTTCGTGGAAATTGATGGTAACGTAATCATAGAGAACTGTTCATTTTATATAAACATAACAACATTTTTTATCCTGATTAAAAGAAACAATAAAATACACATTCACTAATACACATTTCGGGAACAACGGCCATATTATAATGATAACTGAAATCGATATCCATCAACTCAACAATGACATCTTTTACAACAAAAAGACAAAGAGAGAAAATTTTGAATTAGACAGATGATAGCAGTTATTTCAGGAAAAATCCTTTTACATTTTTGTTCTATGTCAACCAAATCTCAATATTCCTGTTGTATTCTATATTATTCACTCTATTTTAAAATTCTACATTAATAATCATTTAACTTAGAAATCAATGTTTTCCGTATTTCTTACGCTTGATTCCATAATCAGAAGATAAGCAAAAATCTCACTAAGATGACCTATATCTGATCTTCTATTCAGTGTATTGTCATTCATATATATATGTGCCATTTCTAGAAAAGCCCGTTTTGTGGTGTTTCTTTCAATATCTAAAACTTTTATCTGATCGTAGTTCATTTTGTGGCCACTTTTAGAAACGTGCTCTGCTAAAGCGCTTCTTTCAGGACGCAGTCTACAGTCACTTGCATGCAAACTAATTCGGTCTTTTAGATGTCTTGAGGAATGACCAATGTAGATTTTTTCACAGTTTGAACAAGGGATACTGTATACTGCATCTGATATCGACAGAACAGGAGTCTTGTCTTTGATTTTACTAAATATTTTATTTATGCATAAAACAGATCTATTAGTTATTTTAATACTCAGATGAGGACTGAAAATTTTATTTATATGAGGTGAGATATCTTTTATATATGGAAATCCAACATATGATATGAAATTGTTCTGTGTAGGAGGATCAATATTCATCACTGTTCTATTCATACTGTTGTTTATTAGGTTGATAGGGTAACTATTACTTGAGTTGTAAATCAATTTTTTAACCAACGATGTAGGGTATCCGTTGTCACTGAATAAGTTAAACAATATGTTTAAATTTTTCTTATGAAATGATTGGTCACTAATTTTTTGGATTCTATTCTTCATCGCCGTAATTACATTCACTTTTATAGAGTGTTTTTGATAGGACCAGTAATTTATGTAACGCCCAGAACTAATGGGTTTTCGGTACCAATCCACTAGCAGAAGTGTACCATATCTAATAACCTTAGTGTCAAGAAAGGATATTGAATTAAATTGGTCTTCGTTCTCCAAAGTGAATTGTATGTGTGGATCGAAGCTATTAAAGTACCATAATATTTCGTCCTTAAAATCATGAGGGAAGGATAACAGTATATCATCCACGTATTTTTTAATGAAAAAAATTTTAAACGGTAAAACAGGAATGATAATATCCAGTACATAATCCATTACATAAGCTGCTAAAATCGGTGAAATAGTGCTACCCATCGGTGTACCAAAGGTCTGTTTATAAAATTTCCCGTTGAACACAAAATAGTTACTTTCAAAAAGGAATGTTATTAAGTCAAGAAAGAAATCTTGATCAATAGAGCAGTGTTGAGCAATGTCACTCCATTTTTTCTTTATGGCCATATGACAAATTTTCAGATAAATATTGCTGAATAGCGACACCACATCTAAGCTAGCCAGAATATGACCCATAGGTACATGAGTATTGTTCAGCAATGTTTTTATTTCAAATGAATTACTGATATAGTATTCATTATTAGAATCATAAGCTTTAGTAAGGATTTCACAAAGAAAATTTGCAATATTTTCAGTTGGGGTTCCAATTGAGGCTAAAATTGGTCTGACAGTCATTGGCTCTTTATGTATTTTTGGTAATGAGTAGAACTTTCCTGGGTTACCCTTATAGCAAGTCAGTTGTTTCTTTTTTGTGTCAGTAATAAAGTTTTTCTTCCACATCGTTTTTATGAGATTATTACATTTATTTTGAATTGTAAGAGTAGGGTCTCTCGCTATTTCACAGTAAGATGAATCATTATGTAGTATATTCTCAGATAAATCTACATACTGTTGTCTTTCCATAATGACAGTAACATTTCCTTTATCCGATCTCGTGACAATTATATTATTGTTGGTTTTGAGAAATTGTTTTGTTTTAATATATAACGATTTAAAAATTGAGTTTTTATTTTTAACTTTCTGTGCTACATTTGTAATAATATTTGTTGCTCTTGCTGTAAGGATAGTTTTGGTATGTTCATCTAAAATATGTGACGTTAGGTTGTCTAAGTCTGATAAAATATGTCTAATAGGAATGTCGGTGCCAATTTCGGGCTGTATTGCAAACTTGGGTCCTAACGCAAGAAATTTAAGAACATCATCAGGAATATTAATATTTGTGAGATTTTTTATCCATTGGTCTTTTATGTTAAGTTTTTTATTAATTTCATCTGTAGTAATTCTTTCTAGTTTTCTTAAATTTCGTACCTTAGTTTCATGAAAAATTTTATTATATTTTTGTCTTTGAAATAAAGTAAAATTAGCGAACAAGTCATTATTAGCTAGGGTAATGATTTCATCTTTTAATTTTGATTTTTTTGATTTTAATTCAATGATAAGTTTTTGATTGTCACCGATTTCTAAATTAAGGATTTTTGCTCCTAACCTGAGGTGGATATCTTTAGGTCCATTGATGTTCTGGCGGTGAAGAAGATTGTGTACAGGAACTAGACTGTGAGTGATGTGCGGTGGGAGTATTCCTTTTTTCCGACATTTTAGTAGGAAACATCGTCTATTGTATTCCTTTGCTAATTTTATGTTGCAATTTGCCCATGATTTTAATTTTCGTACTGTCTCTATACCATATGTAGTTTTGGTTCGTTGGTAAAACCCCATTTCAGTGGAATAATTATGCTGGGAAGTATTTGCTGACCAATTAGGAACAAAAGAAGGTTTATTTTGGGGATAGCAGCAATAACGAAATTGAGTACTCTTTTTAGTAATTTATTCCAAGCTTTCGGGTAACATTGTACCCATCATCCGGGAAACTACAAAGTAATGGAATAGACAATATAACCAAAAAAATATAAAATCAGTTTTAGTATTATTTTCATACATCAAACTTACCACTAAGTGAGAATGTTTTCGTGGAAATTGATGGTAACGTAATCATAGAGAACTGTTCATTTTATATAAACATAACAACATTTTTTATCCTGATTAAAAGAAACAATAAAATACACATTCACTAATACACATTTCGGGAACAACGGCCATATTATAATGATAACTGAAATCGATATCCATCAACTCAACAATGACATCTTTTACAACAAAAAGACAAAGAGAGAAAATTTTGAATTAGACAGATGATAGCAGTTATTTCAGGAAAAATCCTTTTACATTTTTGTTCTATGTCAACCAAATCTCAATATTCCTGTTGTATTCTATATTATTCACTCTATTTTAAAATTCTACATTAATAATCATTTAACTTAGAAATCAATGTTTTCCGTATTTCTTACGCTTGATTCCATAATCAGAAGATAAGCAAAAATCTCACTAAGATGACCTATATCTGATCTTCTATTCAGTGTATTGTCATTCATATATATATGTGCCATTTCTAGAAAAGCCCGTTTTGTGGTGTTTCTTTCAATATCTAAAACTTTTATCTGATCGTAGTTCATTTTGTGGCCACTTTTAGAAACGTGCTCTGCTAAAGCGCTTCTTTCAGGACGCAGTCTACAGTCACTTGCATGCAAACTAATTCGGTCTTTTAGATGTCTTGAGGAATGACCAATGTAGATTTTTTCACAGTTTGAACAAGGGATACTGTATACTGCATCTGATATCGACAGAACAGGAGTCTTGTCTTTGATTTTACTAAATATTTTATTTATGCATAAAACAGATCTATTAGTTATTTTAATACTCAGATGAGGACTGAAAATTTTATTTATATGAGGTGAGATATCTTTTATATATGGAAATCCAACATATGATATGAAATTGTTCTGTGTAGGAGGATCAATATTCATCACTGTTCTATTCATACTGTTGTTTATTAGGTTGATAGGGTAACTATTACTTGAGTTGTAAATCAATTTTTTAACCAACGATGTAGGGTATCCGTTGTCACTGAATAAGTTAAACAATATGTTTAAATTTTTCTTATGAAATGATTGGTCACTAATTTTTTGGATTCTATTCTTCATCGCCGTAATTACATTCACTTTTATAGAGTGTTTTTGATAGGACCAGTAATTTATGTAACGCCCAGAACTAATGGGTTTTCGGTACCAATCCACTAGCAGAAGTGTACCATATCTAATAACCTTAGTGTCAAGAAAGGATATTGAATTAAATTGGTCTTCGTTCTCCAAAGTGAATTGTATGTGTGGATCGAAGCTATTAAAGTACCATAATATTTCGTCCTTAAAATCATGAGGGAAGGATAACAGTATATCATCCACGTATTTTTTAATGAAAAAAATTTTAAACGGTAAAACAGGAATGATAATATCCAGTACATAATCCATTACATAAGCTGCTAAAATCGGTGAAATAGTGCTACCCATCGGTGTACCAAAGGTCTGTTTATAAAATTTCCCGTTGAACACAAAATAGTTACTTTCAAAAAGGAATGTTATTAAGTCAAGAAAGAAATCTTGATCAATAGAGCAGTGTTGAGCAATGTCACTCCATTTTTTCTTTATGGCCATATGACAAATTTTCAGATAAATATTGCTGAATAGCGACACCACATCTAAGCTAGCCAGAATATGACCCATAGGTACATGAGTATTGTTCAGCAATGTTTTTATTTCAAATGAATTACTGATATAGTATTCATTATTAGAATCATAAGCTTTAGTAAGGATTTCACAAAGAAAATTTGCAATATTTTCAGTTGGGGTTCCAATTGAGGCTAAAATTGGTCTGACAGTCATTGGCTCTTTATGTATTTTTGGTAATGAGTAGAACTTTCCTGGGTTACCCTTATAGCAAGTCAGTTGTTTCTTTTTTGTGTCAGTAATAAAGTTTTTCTTCCACATCGTTTTTATGAGATTATTACATTTATTTTGAATTGTAAGAGTAGGGTCTCTCGCTATTTCACAGTAAGATGAATCATTATGTAGTATATTCTCAGATAAATCTACATACTGTTGTCTTTCCATAATGACAGTAACATTTCCTTTATCCGATCTCGTGACAATTATATTATTGTTGGTTTTGAGAAATTGTTTTGTTTTAATATATAACGATTTAAAAATTGAGTTTTTATTTTTAACTTTCTGTGCTACATTTGTAATAATATTTGTTGCTCTTGCTGTAAGGATAGTTTTGGTATGTTCATCTAAAATATGTGACGTTAGGTTGTCTAAGTCTGATAAAATATGTCTAATAGGAATGTCGGTGCCAATTTCGGGCTGTATTGCAAACTTGGGTCCTAACGCAAGAAATTTAAGAACATCATCAGGAATATTAATATTTGTGAGATTTTTTATCCATTGGTCTTTTATGTTAAGTTTTTTATTAATTTCATCTGTAGTAATTCTTTCTAGTTTTCTTAAATTTCGTACCTTAGTTTCATGAAAAATTTTATTATATTTTTGTCTTTGAAATAAAGTAAAATTAGCGAACAAGTCATTATTAGCTAGGGTAATGATTTCATCTTTTAATTTTGATTTTTTTGATTTTAATTCAATGATAAGTTTTTGATTGTCACCGATTTCTAAATTAAGGATTTTTGCTCCTAACCTGAGGTGGATATCTTTAGGTCCATTTCTTGCGTTAGGACCCAAGTTTGCAATACAGCCCGAAATTGGCACCGACATTCCTATTAGACATATTTTATCAGACTTAGACAACCTAACGTCACATATTTTAGATGAACATACCAAAACTATCCTTACAGCAAGAGCAACAAATATTATTACAAATGTAGCACAGAAAGTTAAAAATAAAAACTCAATTTTTAAATCGTTATATATTAAAACAAAACAATTTCTCAAAACCAACAATAATATAATTGTCACGAGATCGGATAAAGGAAATGTTACTGTCATTATGGAAAGACAACAGTATGTAGATTTATCTGAGAATATACTACATAATGATTCATCTTACTGTGAAATAGCGAGAGACCCTACTCTTACAATTCAAAATAAATGTAATAATCTCATAAAAACGATGTGGAAGAAAAACTTTATTACTGACACAAAAAAGAAACAACTGACTTGCTATAAGGGTAACCCAGGAAAGTTCTACTCATTACCAAAAATACATAAAGAGCCAATGACTGTCAGACCAATTTTAGCCTCAATTGGAACCCCAACTGAAAATATTGCAAATTTTCTTTGTGAAATCCTTACTAAAGCTTATGATTCTAATAATGAATACTATATCAGTAATTCATTTGAAATAAAAACATTGCTGAACAATACTCATGTACCTATGGGTCATATTCTGGCTAGCTTAGATGTGGTGTCGCTATTCAGCAATATTTATCTGAAAATTTGTCATATGGCCATAAAGAAAAAATGGAGTGACATTGCTCAACACTGCTCTATTGATCAAGATTTCTTTCTTGACTTAATAACATTCCTTTTTGAAAGTAACTATTTTGTGTTCAACGGGAAATTTTATAAACAGACCTTTGGTACACCGATGGGTAGCACTATTTCACCGATTTTAGCAGCTTATGTAATGGATTATGTACTGGATATTATCATTCCTGTTTTACCGTTTAAAATTTTTTTCATTAAAAAATACGTGGATGATATACTGTTATCCTTCCCTCATGATTTTAAGGACGAAATATTATGGTACTTTAATAGCTTCGATCCACACATACAATTCACTTTGGAGAACGAAGACCAATTTAATTCAATATCCTTTCTTGACACTAAGGTTATTAGATATGGTACACTTCTGCTAGTGGATTGGTACCGAAAACCCATTAGTTCTGGGCGTTACATAAATTACTGGTCCTATCAAAAACACTCTATAAAAGTGAATGTAATTACGGCGATGAAGAATAGAATCCAAAAAATTAGTGACCAATCATTTCATAAGAAAAATTTAAACATATTGTTTAACTTATTCAGTGACAACGGATACCCTACATCGTTGGTTAAAAAATTGATTTACAACTCAAGTAATAGTTACCCTATCAACCTAATAAACAACAGTATGAATAGAACAGTGATGAATATTGATCCTCCTACACAGAACAATTTCATATCATATGTTGGATTTCCATATATAAAAGATATCTCACCTCATATAAATAAAATTTTCAGTCCTCATCTGAGTATTAAAATAACTAATAGATCTGTTTTATGCATAAATAAAATATTTAGTAAAATCAAAGACAAGACTCCTGTTCTGTCGATATCAGATGCAGTATACAGTATCCCTTGTTCAAACTGTGAAAAAATCTACATTGGTCATTCCTCAAGACATCTAAAAGACCGAATTAGTTTGCATGCAAGTGACTGTAGACTGCGTCCTGAAAGAAGCGCTTTAGCAGAGCACGTTTCTAAAAGTGGCCACAAAATGAACTACGATCAGATAAAAGTTTTAGATATTGAAAGAAACACCACAAAACGGGCTTTTCTAGAAATGGCACATATATATATGAATGACAATACACTGAATAGAAGATCAGATATAGGTCATCTTAGTGAGATTTTTGCTTATCTTCTGATTATGGAATCAAGCGTAAGAAATACGGAAAACATTGATTTCTAAGTTAAATGATTATTAATGTAGAATTTTAAAATAGAGTGAATAATATAGAATACAACAGGAATATTGAGATTTGGTTGACATAGAACAAAAATGTAAAAGGATTTTTCCTGAAATAACTGCTATCATCTGTCTAATTCAAAATTTTCTCTCTTTGTCTTTTTGTTGTAAAAGATGTCATTGTTGAGTTGATGGATATCGATTTCAGTTATCATTATAATATGGCCGTTGTTCCCGAAATGTGTATTAGTGAATGTGTATTTTATTGTTTCTTTTAATCAGGATAAAAAATGTTGTTATGTTTATATAAAATGAACAGTTCTCTATGATTACGTTACCATCAATTTCCACGAAAACATTCTCACTTAGTGGTAAGTTTGATGTATGAAAATAATACTAAAACTGATTTTATATTTTTTTGGTTATATTGTCTATTCCATTACTTTGTAGTTTCCCGGATGATGGGTACAATGTTACCCGAAAGCTTGGAATAAATTACTAAAAAGAGTACTCAATTTCGTTATTGCTGCTATCCCCAAAATAAACCTTCTTTTGTTCCTAATTGGTCAGCAAATACTTCCCAGCATAATTATTCCACTGAAATGGGGTTTTACCAACGAACCAAAACTACATATGGTATAGAGACAGTACGAAAATTAAAATCATGGGCAAATTGCAACATAAAATTAGCAAAGGAATACAATAGACGATGTTTCCTACTAAAATGTCGGAAAAAAGGAATACTCCCACCGCACATCACTCACAGTCTAGTTCCTGTACACAATCTTCTTCACCGCCAGAACATCAATGGACCTAAAGATATCCACCTCAGGTTAGGAGCAAAAATCCTTAATTTAGAAATCGGTGACAATCAAAAACTTATCATTGAATTAAAATCAAAAAAATCAAAATTAAAAGATGAAATCATTACCCTAGCTAATAATGACTTGTTCGCTAATTTTACTTTATTTCAAAGACAAAAATATAATAAAATTTTTCATGAAACTAAGGTACGAAATTTAAGAAAACTAGAAAGAATTACTACAGATGAAATTAATAAAAAACTTAACATAAAAGACCAATGGATAAAAAATCTCACAAATATTAATATTCCTGATGATGTTCTTAAATTTCTTGCGTTAGGACCCAAGTTTGCAATACAGCCCGAAATTGGCACCGACATTCCTATTAGACATATTTTATCAGACTTAGACAACCTAACGTCACATATTTTAGATGAACATACCAAAACTATCCTTACAGCAAGAGCAACAAATATTATTACAAATGTAGCACAGAAAGTTAAAAATAAAAACTCAATTTTTAAATCGTTATATATTAAAAACAAAACAATTTCTCAAAACCAACAATAATATAATTGTCACGAGATCGGATAAAGGAAATGTTACTGTCATTATGGAAAGACAACAGTATGTAGATTTATCTGAGAATATACTACATAATGATTCATCTTACTGTGAAATAGCGAGAGACCCTACTCTTACAATTCAAAATAAATGTAATAATCTCATAAAAACGATGTGGAAGAAAAACTTTATTACTGACACAAAAAAGAAACAACTGACTTGCTATAAGGGTAACCCAGGAAAGTTCTACTCATTACCAAAAATACATAAAGAGCCAATGACTGTCAGACCAATTTTAGCCTCAATTGGAACCCCAACTGAAAATATTGCAAATTTTCTTTGTGAAATCCTTACTAAAGCTTATGATTCTAATAATGAATACTATATCAGTAATTCATTTGAAATAAAAACATTGCTGAACAATACTCATGTACCTATGGGTCATATTCTGGCTAGCTTAGATGTGGTGTCGCTATTCAGCAATATTTATCTGAAAATTTGTCATATGGCCATAAAGAAAAAATGGAGTGACATTGCTCAACACTGCTCTATTGATCAAGATTTCTTTCTTGACTTAATAACATTCCTTTTTGAAAGTAACTATTTTGTGTTCAACGGGAAATTTTATAAACAGACCTTTGGTACACCGATGGGTAGCACTATTTCACCGATTTTAGCAGCTTATGTAATGGATTATGTACTGGATATTATCATTCCTGTTTTACCGTTTAAAATTTTTTTCATTAAAAAATACGTGGATGATATACTGTTATCCTTCCCTCATGATTTTAAGGACGAAATATTATGGTACTTTAATAGCTTCGATCCACACATACAATTCACTTTGGAGAACGAAGACCAATTTAATTCAATATCCTTTCTTGACACTAAGGTTATTAGATATGGTACACTTCTGCTAGTGGATTGGTACCGAAAACCCATTAGTTCTGGGCGTTACATAAATTACTGGTCCTATCAAAAACACTCTATAAAAGTGAATGTAATTACGGCGATGAAGAATAGAATCCAAAAAATTAGTGACCAATCATTTCATAAGAAAAATTTAAACATATTGTTTAACTTATTCAGTGACAACGGATACCCTACATCGTTGGTTAAAAAATTGATTTACAACTCAAGTAATAGTTACCCTATCAACCTAATAAACAACAGTATGAATAGAACAGTGATGAATATTGATCCTCCTACACAGAACAATTTCATTTCATATGTTGGATTTCCATATATAAAAGATATCTCACCTCATATAAATAAAATTTTCAGTCCTCATCTGAGTATTAAAATAACTAATAGATCTGTTTTATGCATAAATAAAATATTTAGTAAAATCAAAGACAAGACTCCTGTTCTGTCGATATCAGATGCAGTATACAGTATCCCTTGTTCAAACTGTGAAAAAATCTACATTGGTCATTCCTCAAGACATCTAAAAGACCGAATTAGTTTGCATGCAAGTGACTGTAGACTGCGTCCTGAAAGAAGCGCTTTAGCAGAGCACGTTTCTAAAAGTGGCCACAAAATGAACTACGATCAGATAAAAGTTTTAGATATTGAAAGAAACACCACAAAACGGGCTTTTCTAGAAATGGCACATATATATATGAATGACAATACACTGAATAGAAGATCAGATATAGGTCATCTTAGTGAGATTTTTGCTTATCTTCTGATTATGGAATCAAGCGTAAGAAATACGGAAAACATTGATTTCTAAGTTAAATGATTATTAATGTAGAATTTTAAAATAGAGTGAATAATATAGAATACAACAGGAATATTGAGATTTGGTTGACATAGAACAAAAATGTAAAAGGATTTTTCCTGAAATAACTGCTATCATCTGTCTAATTCAAAATTTTCTCTCTTTG
The DNA here is from genome assembly GCA_958507055.1 of Crioceris asparagi. NCBI lineage: Eukaryota > Metazoa > Arthropoda > Insecta > Coleoptera > Chrysomelidae > Crioceris > Crioceris asparagi. Next base: position 48,309,934 of record OY293828.1, on the reverse strand, counting down.
TCTTTTTGTTGTAAAAGATGTCATTGTTGAGTTGATGGATATCGATTTCAGTTATCATTATAATATGGCCGTTGTTCCCGAAATGTGTATTAGTGAATGTGTATTTTATTGTTTCTTTTAATCAGGATAAAAAATGTTGTTATGTTTATATAAAATGAACAGTTCTCTATGATTACGTTACCATCAATTTCCACGAAAACATTCTCACTTAGTGGTAAGTTTGATGTATGAAAATAATACTAAAACTGATTTTATATTTTTTTGGTTATATTGTCTATTCCATTACTTTGTAGTTTCCCGGATGATGGGTACAATGTTACCCGAAAGCTTGGAATAAATTACTAAAAAGAGTACTCAATTTCGTTATTGCTGCTATCCCCAAAATAAACCTTCTTTTGTTCCTAATTGGTCAGCAAATACTTCCCAGCATAATTATTCCACTGAAATGGGGTTTTACCAACGAACCAAAACTACATATGGTATAGAGACAGTACGAAAATTAAAATCATGGGCAAATTGCAACATAAAATTAGCAAAGGAATACAATAGACGATGTTTCCTACTAAAATGTCGGAAAAAAGGAATACTCCCACCGCACATCACTCACAGTCTAGTTCCTGTACACAATCTTCTTCACCGCCAGAACATCAATGGACCTAAAGATATCCACCTCAGGTTAGGAGCAAAAATCCTTAATTTAGAAATCGGTGACAATCAAAAAACTTATCATTGAATTAAAATCAAAAAAATCAAAATTAAAAGATGAAATCATTACCCTAGCTAATAATGACTTGTTCGCTAATTTTACTTTATTTCAAAGACAAAAATATAATAAAATTTTTCATTTAACTAAGGTACGAAATTTAAGAAAACTAGAAAGAATTACTACAGATGAAATTAATAAAAAACTTAACATAAAAGACCAATGGATAAAAAATCTCACAAATATTAATATTCCTGATGATGTTCTTAAATTTCTTGCGTTAGGACCCAAGTTTGCAATACAGCCCGAAATTGGCACCGACATTCCTATTAGACATATTTTATCAGACTTAGACAACCTAACGTCACATATTTTAGATGAACATACCAAAACTATCCTTACAGCAAGAGCAACAAATATTATTACAAATGTAGCACAGAAAGTTAAAAATAAAAACTCAATTTTTAAATCGTTATATATTAAAACAAAACAATTTCTCAAAACCAACAATAATATAATTGTCACGAGATCGGATAAAGGAAATGTTACTGTCATTATGGAAAGACAACAGTATGTAGATTTATCTGAGAATATACTACATAATGATTCATCTTACTGTGAAATAGCGAGAGACCCTACTCTTACAATTCAAAATAAATGTAATAATCTCATAAAAACGATGTGGAAGAAAAACTTTATTACTGACACAAAAAAGAAACAACTGACTTGCTATAAGGGTAACCCAGGAAAGTTCTACTCATTACCAAAAATACATAAAGAGCCAATGACTGTCAGACCAATTTTAGCCTCAATTGGAACCCCAACTGAAAATATTGCAAATTTTCTTTGTGAAATCCTTACTAAAGCTTATGATTCTAATAATGAATACTATATCAGTAATTCATTTGAAATAAAAACATTGCTGAACAATACTCATGTACCTATGGGTCATATTCTGGCTAGCTTAGATGTGGTGTCGCTATTCAGCAATATTTATCTGAAAATTTGTCATATGGCCATAAAGAAAAAATGGAGTGACATTGCTCAACACTGCTCTATTGATCAAGATTTCTTTCTTGACTTAATAACATTCCTTTTTGAAAGTAACTATTTTGTGTTCAACGGGAAATTTTATAAACAGACCTTTGGTACACCGATGGGTAGCACTATTTCACCGATTTTAGCAGCTTATGTAATGGATTATGTACTGGATATTATCATTCCTGTTTTACCGTTTAAAATTTTTTTCATTAAAAAATACGTGGATGATATACTGTTATCCTTCCCTCATGATTTTAAGGACGAAATATTATGGTACTTTAATAGCTTCGATCCACACATACAATTCACTTTGGAGAACGAAGACCAATTTAATTCAATATCCTTTCTTGACACTAAGGTTATTAGATATGGTACACTTCTGCTAGTGGATTGGTACCGAAAACCCATTAGTTCTGGGCGTTACATAAATTACTGGTCCTATCAAAAACACTCTATAAAAGTGAATGTAATTACGGCGATGAAGAATAGAATCCAAAAAATTAGTGACCAATCATTTCATAAGAAAAATTTAAACATATTGTTTAACTTATTCAGTGACAACGGATACCCTACATCGTTGGTTAAAAAATTGATTTACAACTCAAGTAATAGTTACCCTATCAACCTAATAAACAACAGTATGAATAGAACAGTGATGAATATTGATCCTCCTACACAGAACAATTTCATATCATATGTTGGATTTCCATATATAAAAGATATCTCACCTCATATAAATAAAATTTTCAGTCCTCATCTGAGTATTAAAATAACTAATAGATCTGTTTTATGCATAAATAAAATATTTAGTAAAATCAAAGACAAGACTCCTGTTCTGTCGATATCAGATGCAGTATACAGTATCCCTTGTTCAAACTGTGAAAAAATCTACATTGGTCATTCCTCAAGACATCTAAAAGACCGAATTAGTTTGCATGCAAGTGACTGTAGACTGCGTCCTGAAAGAAGCGCTTTAGCAGAGCACGTTTCTAAAAGTGGCCACAAAATGAACTACGATCAGATAAAAGTTTTAGATATTGAAAGAAACACCACAAAACGGGCTTTTCTAGAAATGGCACATATATATATGAATGACAATACACTGAATAGAAGATCAGATATAGGTCATCTTAGTGAGATTTTTGCTTATCTTCTGATTATGGAATCAAGCGTAAGAAATACGGAAAACATTGATTTCTAAGTTAAATGATTATTAATGTAGAATTTTAAAATAGAGTGAATAATATAGAATACAACAGGAATATTGAGATTTGGTTGACATAGAACAAAAATGTAAAAGGATTTTTCCTGAAATAACTGCTATCATCTGTCTAATTCAAAATTTTCTCTCTTTGTCTTTTTGTTGTAAAAGATGTCATTGTTGAGTTGATGGATATCGATTTCAGTTATCATTATAATATGGCCGTTGTTCCCGAAATGTGTATTAGTGAATGTGTATTTTATTGTTTCTTTTAATCAGGATAAAAAATGTTGTTATGTTTATATAAAATGAACAGTTCTCTATGATTACGTTACCATCAATTTCCACGAAAACATTCTCACTTAGTGGTAAGTTTGATGTATGAAAATAATACTAAAACTGATTTTATATTTTTTTGGTTATATTGTCTATTCCATTACTTTGTAGTTTCCCGGATGATGGGTACAATGTTACCCGAAAGCTTGGAATAAATTACTAAAAAGAGTACTCAATTTCGTTATTGCTGCTATCCCCAAAATAAACCTTCTTTTGTTCCTAATTGGTCAGCAAATACTTCCCAGCATAATTATTCCACTGAAATGGGGTTTTACCAACGAACCAAAACTACATATGGTATAGAGACAGTACGAAAATTAAAATCATGGGCAAATTGCAACATAAAATTAGCAAAGGAATACAATAGACGATGTTTCCTACTAAAATGTCGGAAAAAAGGAATACTCCCACCGCACATCACTCACAGTCTAGTTCCTGTACACAATCTTCTTCACCGCCAGAACATCAATGGACCTAAAGATATCCACCTCAGGTTAGGAGCAAAAATCCTTAATTTAGAAATCGGTGACAATCAAAAACTTATCATTGAATTAAAATCAAAAAAATCAAAATTAAAAGATGAAATCATTACCCTAGCTAATAATGACTTGTTCGCTAATTTTACTTTATTTCAAAGACAAAAATATAATAAAATTTTTCATGAAACTAAGGTACGAAATTTAAGAAAACTAGAAAGAATTACTACAGATGAAATTAATAAAAAACTTAACATAAAAGACCAATGGATAAAAAATCTCACAAATATTAATATTCCTGATGATGTTCTTAAATTTCTTGCGTTAGGACCCAAGTTTGCAATACAGCCCGAAATTGGCACCGACATTCCTATTAGACATATTTTATCAGACTTAGACAACCTAACGTCACATATTTTAGATGAACATACCAAAACTATCCTTACAGCAAGAGCAACAAATATTATTACAAATGTAGCACAGAAAGTTAAAAATAAAAACTCAATTTTTAAATCGTTATATATTAAAACAAAACAATTTCTCAAAACCAACAATAATATAATTGTCACGAGATCGGATAAAGGAAATGTTACTGTCATTATGGAAAGACAACAGTATGTAGATTTATCTGAGAATATACTACATAATGATTCATCTTACTGTGAAATAGCGAGAGACCCTACTCTTACAATTCAAAATAAATGTAATAATCTCATAAAAACGATGTGGAAGAAAAAACTTTATTACTGACACAAAAAAGAAACAACTGACTTGCTATAAGGGTAACCCAGGAAAGTTCTACTCATTACCAAAAATACATAAAGAGCCAATGACTGTCAGACCAATTTTAGCCTCAATTGGAACCCCAACTGAAAATATTGCAAATTTTCTTTGTGAAATCCTTACTAAAGCTTATGATTCTAATAATGAATACTATATCAGTAATTCATTTGAAATAAAAACATTGCTGAACAATACTCATGTACCTATGGGTCATATTCTGGCTAGCTTAGATGTGGTGTCGCTATTCAGCAATATTTATCTGAAAATTTGTCATATGGCCATAAAGAAAAAATGGAGTGACATTGCTCAACACTGCTCTATTGATCAAGATTTCTTTCTTGACTTAATAACATTCCTTTTTGAAAGTAACTATTTTGTGTTCAACGGGAAATTTTATAAACAGACCTTTGGTACACCGATGGGTAGCACTATTTCACCGATTTTAGCAGCTTATGTAATGGATTATGTACTGGATATTATCATTCCTGTTTTACCGTTTAAAATTTTTTTCATTAAAAAATACGTGGATGATATACTGTTATCCTTCCCTCATGATTTTAAGGACGAAATATTATGGTACTTTAATAGCTTCGATCCACACATACAATTCACTTTGGAGAACGAAGACCAATTTAATTCAATATCCTTTCTTGACACTAAGGTTATTAGATATGGTACACTTCTGCTAGTGGATTGGTACCGAAAACCCATTAGTTCTGGGCGTTACATAAATTACTGGTCCTATCAAAAACACTCTATAAAAGTGAATGTAATTACGGCGATGAAGAATAGAATCCAAAAAATTAGTGACCAATCATTTCATAAGAAAAATTTAAACATATTGTTTAACTTATTCAGTGACAACGGATACCCTACATCGTTGGTTAAAAAATTGATTTACAACTCAAGTAATAGTTACCCTATCAACCTAATAAACAACAGTATGAATAGAACAGTGATGAATATTGATCCTCCTACACAGAACAATTTCATATCATATGTTGGATTTCCATATATAAAAGATATCTCACCTCATATAAATAAAATTTTCAGTCCTCATCTGAGTATTAAAATAACTAATAGATCTGTTTTATGCATAAATAAAATATTTAGTAAAATCAAAGACAAGACTCCTGTTCTGTCGATATCAGATGCAGTATACAGTATCCCTTGTTCAAACTGTGAAAAAATCTACATTGGTCATTCCTCAAGACATCTAAAAGACCGAATTAGTTTGCATGCAAGTGACTGTAGACTGCGTCCTGAAAGAAGCGCTTTAGCAGAGCACGTTTCTAAAAGTGGCCACAAAATGAACTACGATCAGATAAAAGTTTTAGATATTGAAAGAAACACCACAAAACGGGCTTTTCTAGAAATGGCACATATATATATGAATGACAATACACTGAATAGAAGATCAGATATAGGTCATCTTAGTGAGATTTTTGCTTATCTTCTGATTATGGAATCAAGCGTAAGAAATACGGAAAACATTGATTTCTAAGTTAAATGATTATTAATGTAGAATTTTAAAATAGAGTGAATAATATAGAATACAACAGGAATATTGAGATTTGGTTGACATAGAACAAAAATGTAAAAGGATTTTTCCTGAAATAACTGCTATCATCTGTCTAATTCAAAATTTTCTCTCTTTGTCTTTTTGTTGTAAAAGATGTCATTGTTGAGTTGATGGATATCGATTTCAGTTATCATTATAATATGGCCGTTGTTCCCGAAATGTGTATTAGTGAATGTGTATTTTATTGTTTCTTTTAATCAGGATAAAAAATGTTGTTATGTTTATATAAAATGAACAGTTCTCTATGATTACGTTACCATCAATTTCCACGAAAACATTCTCACTTAGTGGTAAGTTTGATGTATGAAAATAATACTAAAACTGATTTTATATTTTTTTGGTTATATTGTCTATTCCATTACTTTGTAGTTTCCCGGATGATGGGTACAATGTTACCCGAAAGCTTGGAATAAATTACTAAAAAGAGTACTCAATTTCGTTATTGCTGCTATCCCCAAAATAAACCTTCTTTTATACCTATATATATATATATATACAAGAATTGCTCGTATATTATATATTAATATCTGGGCGTAACACAGAATGTAGAGTTACTCTAAAGGATCAAAAATGTGCATATTTTTAGTTAAAATGTATTGAATGTGAAACTTACCAGAACTCAGCTGTATCACCAATCGCCTTCTCGAATCCCATATCCCATGCTGAAATTTATATCGCAATCTGTGGAGTCATTCCCGAAATAGCTAGTGTGGACCTCGACGATCACACCCATTAAAAAAAGAAAGTATCGCGAATCGATTTCTCATACCAGAACTCAGCTGTATCATCATTCGACTTCTCGTCCCCCAAATCCCATATTAAAATTTGTATCGCAATCTGCGGAGCCAATCCCGAATTAGCGATTGTGGACCTCGAGGGTCATACCCATTGAAAATGCAAGTATCGCCAATCGATTTCTTGGGTCTTAAAATCCCTTTTGGTAAATTTTTATCGAAATCTGCCGAAGCATTCAAGATTATGGACCTCGACAACCTGGCGTTTTGTCTGGGAAGACACTTATATAGATAATCTTAGAAATTGGAAGTAGTACCACTTCCAGTTGCTTTTGTTAAGTTGGATACAGCTTCCACTTATGTGGCGCTGATGAAAGCTAAAAAGCATGAAATCACGTGATCCGCTTCTAGTGGGTGGTTGTGTCCGACTAAACAAAAGCATAAAGGTGTAGAGCTTCATCTAATTTTTATATTTTATATCTCATTCATAAATTGAACTAATAGATCTATTTAATTATATATATATATATATATATATATATATATATATATATACAGGGTGAATCACGACCAACGGGATGGATGTTTATGGCCAAACGGTAAAAGTTTAAAAAAAATTGTTTGTACATTGATAAAGGCCACATTTTAAAATTATGTTGAAATATACAGGATGTGGCTTATCAAAGTCATATTTTTTCTTATGGAACACCCTATATTTTATTGCATTTTCTGGTTGTCACTGAAAATTAAGATACTCTTTCATAAGGGTTCCCTATACCTAAGTACAGGGGGTTCTGAGTTATGGTGACTTTTCTTAAAATGTAAGCTTTTCGAAAAAAAATCATATCTAATTAATATAACAAATTCTAGCAAATTTTCTCTTACATCTAAATAGTTGGGCGTTCGTTGAATGTATTTCACGATTGAGTACTAAACGTCTCTTTACAGGGTGTTAAGAATTTACAGTTTCATTATTACGTCATTCAATGTGTAATATCGGGCTTATTTTAAATGAGACACCCTATATTTTATTAATTCACCATGTCAAAAAAGAATTCGTCTTTCGAATGGTATAAGGTCGTCCTATACCAAGGTATTATACTTTTCGTGCAATTTACAAATTTAAAATTTAATGGTAAATCGAAGTTTAAAACATTTGAAATTCTCTCTAAATTTTTAAACAAATCATTTTGGCATAGTTGTTGTAAAAAACAGTGTAGTTGCTAATAAATATGCACACGTGTAGTTGCTGAGGTACACTAGCTTTTTTTTGAATGATAAATATTTGAGTACATAATAAAACACAAACACGTTTTTAATAAAGCAAATACATAAATACTAAAAAACGAACAACAAATTATTAAAAGCAAAAAATGTAAAATTACTATAATAGATGCTCAAAACGCTTGCCATTCTTTGCAATGCAACGTGTGATTCTATCTTCAAACGATTTACTTACATTATTCAACATATCGGGTGCTATAGACGCGAAAGCGTTGGAAATTCTCAATTTCATATCGACTGGAGTAGTAGGGGGTGTAGCATATACAATATTTTTAATATAATCCCATTTGAAGAAATCCATCTTGGTCAATTCTGGTGACCTAGCTGGCCAATTATAAGGACCGCTTCTACCTATCCATTTATTTCTAAATTTTCTATTAAGGTAGTTCCTTTCGGATTGTAAGTGGTAGGTTTTCGAGAAGGATCCAGAAGTATCTTTTCAAAAAAATTCAAAGCTTTTCTTCCATTCAGGGAGGAGTGAATTGCCAACCCGGCGCGTCTCCAGGTGGCGGATAGGAGGGGTCCTCTAACGATGATTTTTATATGAGAAGGGGGCCTGCGGGGAAATAGGGCTAATTGAGACTAAAAACTCAATTGGCAGCCACGAATACCCTGCCGCGGACCAACTTCACCTGTCCCAGCAGTAGTGTAGGGAATTGCACTCAGGTACAACGATGCCAGGTGTGCTTTCGAGCTAACCTCAAAACCACCCTGTCAAACCAACGCATCCTGGTCGTCTGTGGTCATGTTTTGCGGGCCAGTGATGCGGGGGGGTTTTGGCTTAACCGCCCGGACCAAGAGGAAATAACCTCATCAAAAATTCTAAATCCAAGGCGGGAAACCAGGCCGAGGGATGCATGGCCAGATAGAGGACTGATCTCTACTGGTTTCGACCTTGGAGCACAAGGGGGAACTCCATTCTATTAACCCCTTACTCCTGCATGCGGGGCTCTGCAGAAGTGGACCGATTTGTCCCCAGCTACTCGTGGGAACTTTATGGAAAATTCATATAATCCCAAACTCACCGGAGGAGAGATGGAGAAAGCCTCCACCTCTTCATCCGGGCTCCCTGTAAAAAAAGGAAATGCCAAACAGCAAAGGAATCGTCTGCCGTTCGACCTGCCGAAACTCGGACAGCCGGGCGGCAGAGACGATCCACTGAGAAAGGGTCTCAGTGGAGCAGGAGTGCGGAAGTACCTGCGACTCCTCCATCATAGATAAGCTGGCATGTTACTTATAGGTTATATAATTTTATATAATTTTTTGGCAAATATATGGTTCTATGGTCTTCATCTAAACTTGGTTGCATTTCATTTATGGTGAAAGGCCATGACTTCACTTCTTGTTTGTCTTTTTCTTTAATCAAGCTTGTTTTATATTGAAGGTATTCCATCCATTTGTTATTCTCTACTCTCTGCTTTATAGAATAACTATGTTCTATACTTTGACATTTCAATTGTCATACACGATGGTTAACCCGCCAAATCCAACACATTCAAACCAAAAAAATATGTTTTCGTTTCCCTCTATCCATCAATTTCAAGGAAAGAAAAAGCAATAGTTCCGTTAGAGTTTTTTTTTGTTCTTTCTCATTCTTCCTTAGCTATTTGAAATACACAGCCACTAAATCTTCACCTATTATATTTATACGATAAACGGTTCAGTGATTATAATATGTGAGGTTCCTTACTGTTAATCTAATGGAGAAAATGTATCCGTTCTTATGTTTTGTTAACTTAACGATGTAACCTCACTTGCATAGTAAGTCTTTTTATATAATTTGTACACTATATATAATTTTTTATAACTACTTTGTATCCTGTTTTTAGCCTTGAAAAAGAGAATAAACATTTTCGAAAGCTCGGTGAGCAAACAGAGTTTTCTCCATTAAGCCCCATTTATCGACAGATTTTCCAGTCTTTATTCTAAGTGTTAGTGATCTAACAAATACTGTCGTACTTCCACCACTAATTTCTATATATATATATATATATATATATTCTGTGAAATTCTTGAACAATTATATATAATTTTATTTTGGATGTATCTTGGGATTTAGGTTCGGTTTGCACAAAAGGGGTCAGATATTCATCTTAGCGTATATTTTAAAATTAAGACGTTTCGCTTGGGGCTCCAAGCTTCATCAGTTAAAAAAAATATTACTGCTAAAGAATATTAATAAAATAAATGAATACATATAAAATTACCTTTCGTACCTTAAACACATATAGGAAATAGTTTATGTTTACCATAATTGAGATTTTTTTATTCTTTGTGGAAATCAATCATTCTTCTTTTTCTATCACGTTTGTTAGTATGGCATGTGTTGATTTTTATGACAGGTCTGTTTTTACGCTATCTATATTTTGAGAAAATTAGTTCCAAAAGTCAATTATAAAGACTGGTGTATTATGTTTGGTGTGTATTGTTGTGTCTATCTACCATCTGTTGTACGTTATCAGGAACTATTTTGCTATGGTGGTTGTGGTTTATTTGGAATTGTGGAATGGGAGAGGAATATTATTTAAACAAAAGTATTATACAAACACTTTGTAAAAAAAAGGAGAGGAGATGGAGTTTCTTTTTATTAAATAATATTATGGTATATTTTGCTGAGATTCTTAATGTCAGTTTTATCATTCACTGTATTAGGATTGAGCTTAATATGAATCATTTCAAGAAATTCTCATTTGTTTGTGTCCTTTTCGTTTGCTAAAATTTTAATATTATTGTAGTTAAATTCGTGTTTGCTTGTTTTTTTATGTTTATTAAGAGCTGTTGCAGAATTTTTTGTCTATTTGTGTCCGTTTATTCTACCTTCGAGGTGTTGGGAGGTTTGTCCAATGTATACCTTGTTACAATTTTCTCCATTACACGAGATTTGGTATACTACATGTGTTTTTTTGTTGGTTGGATTATCAGTTTTTAATTTGGAGAAAGTCATTTTGTTTAGGGTATTATATCCTTTGTGTCCAATCTGAATATTGTATGGCCGCGTAATATTTGAGAGTTTTTCCGATATTCCTTTAATGTATGGTAGTCCTATATGAAGAGATTCCGGAAGATTTGTGTTTGTTTTTTTGGTGTATTATAAAACTTATGAATCCTGGTTTTAAAAATTTTATTTATGATGGCTGAGGGAGATATTATTAGTTAATGTTTTCTTTGCTTTTTCAATAGCTAAATGTCGGAATTCTGGGTCGGATAGTGCAATCGCACGGTCTGCAAGGCCGATGACAACAGATTTTATTTGGGATAACGGATGGTGAGATTTATAATTAAGATATCTAGCAGACCACGTTTCTTTTGTATACCAATTTGTTCTAAGAGTTTCATTTATTCTATGTATCGTCATGTCAAGGAAATTGATTTTATTATTATTTTCTAATTCAATTGTGAACTTTAGCTTAGGATGGAATGAGTTGAACATTTCTTGGACATAGTTTGATTTTTTCTTTGGAATTAATAATATGCAGTCATCGACATATCTGCGATAAAGTGGCAATCTGAAATTTAATTTGGGTATTATGCTAGATTCAAGTTCTTCGAGGACAAGTTGTGCAACAACACTAGAAATTGCAGCTCCCATCGCGCAGCCTTCGATTTGTTTATAGAATTTATCTTTGTATTGAAAATATGTGAAAGTGAGAGTATATTCAATTGCTTTTTGTAATTCATTAAGTGGTAGTGTGGTATAGTGCTAGTTTTAATGGGATATTGGTATATACTGATACGACGTCTAGTGATATAAGTATGTGGTTTGTTGGTATTTTTATATTTTTTATTTGTGATTTGAAATGAAACGAGTCTTTCATGTAATATTTGTTCTTGCCAGTGATATTGCCTAGGATTCTTGCTAAGAATTTGGATAGCTGTTCGAAAGGTGATTGGACGCAAGATACAATAGGCCTAAGTGGTATATTCTCTCTATGTAGTTTTGGCAACCCGTAAATTTTAATGCGGAAGCAGTCTTTTCAGAAATGTATTTGTTTTTTTTTTAAATTTTTATTAAATTGTTGTTTTTTGTTTGAAAAATATTGGTAGGGTTGTTTTTCATTTCTTTATATGTGTTGGTATCTTGTAGAAGCTCTTGCATTTTTTCATCGTATTGGCTTTTATACATGACGACAGTTTTGTTTGTTTTGTCAGGTCTTAGGATGATTATATTTTCATTATTTTTAATAAATTGTCTGGTTTTTTTCAATTTCTGTTTCAAGGTTTTTTGCTCGATATTTGGTTGATCATTTTTAGTTTTGAAATTTGTTAGAGTGTTGCATAAATTTGATCTGAGTTCAGTTATTTCTAGTTCATGTAAGTGTCTTGTATTGGTTTCTATAGTTGCAAGTATATCATGAATAGGAATTTTGTTTTTTTCTGTCTCTAAAGCAAAGTTGGGACCAAGTGCGAGTATTTCTTGGACACATTCTGGAATAACTATGTTTCTTTTATTTTCTAGCCAGTCAGAGTTATATGTTAGTTTTCCTTGGTTGTTTTGATTTAAAAGTAAATTGAATTTTCTAGTTTGTTTCACTTTAATTTTATTAAAGAGTTTTTCATTCTTTTGTGTTTCTATATTCATAAAGTTGTAATATAGTTGGGTTGGAAGTTGAAATCTACTTATTACTGACAATGAATCGCAAATTAAACTCAACAAGACCAACATTGAAAAAATCAAATCTTCCTTACGCTTTCATAGACACAACAATACACACCAAACATAATACACCAGTCTTTATAATTGACTTTTGGAAATAATTTTCTCAAAATATATATATAGCGTAAAAACAGACCTGTCATAAAAATCAACACATGCCATACTAACAAACGTAATAGAAAAAGAAGAATGATTGATTTCCACAAAGAATAAAAAAATCTCAATTATGGTAAACATAAACTAGTTCCTATATGTGTTTAAGGTACGAAAGGTAATTTTATATGTATTCATTTATTTTATTAATATTTTTTAGCAGTAATATGTTTTTTAACTGATGAAGCTTGGAGCCCCAAGCGAAACGTCTTAATTTTAAAATATACGCTTTTTAAAATATACGCTAAGATGAATATCTGACCCCTTTTGTGCAAACCGAACCTAAATCCCAAGATACATCCAAAATAAAATGATGACTACATAATAGATTATTAATTAAAGTACTTACATTCGTGAATTTACATAAAATTAACCACAAACAGGAAAGATTTCATAGTCAGCAATCAGAAATGTCATTAGTTATTTATAAATGTCATGGTAACAGCATATCTAGAGTTGAAAGTGTCTAGATTCAAGTTTTCTTAGAAAAGATCCATATAGGAGTTATCTTTGTGTTTGTAGCTCTTTTTTAACAAGTCACACATTAAACTTAAAAATATTGAGGCAGATATAAGTTTAGTAAAAAGAAAAAGTTATTATTCAATTATAAAAAAAAATATTTATAACAGACTTAGAAACACATAATATAAATAAATATATACCCGTACACAGACTAGACTATCTGAATTCGTAGGTATTGAAGTATAAATTCAAGTTTATTATGTCAATAATATTATTTACTATTTTGTTAGGCATTCAGATTATTTGTTAATTATATATAATCATATTCTCTCACAATACGACATACATAACTTTAAAATGAAATAATGGAAAACGTCAATTACATAAAAAAAAACAAAAAAAAAACAAAAAAAAACAAGTCAATCTCTCTCACAAATTAACCTGAGAAATTTATCAAAATAGCAGATATATCTAATAGAGAAATATTAACATATATCATCTTTAACGTATTCTCTCACAATACGATAGATACACAATATAAAATATCCTGAAAAGCATCCACATCGTATTCTCTCACAAATCAACATGTAAGAATATTTTAAACATTTTCCATGTTATTTAATATATTTTAAATAGTGATATCAAAAAAGCAAATGGCGAAACACAAGGAAGGAAAAAATCATCATATTATATCTCACTATAGGTTAAACATGAAATGAAAATCCTTTTGAATCAACTAAATTTCTCTCACCAATCAGTTGATCTAGAGATCTCGAAACTCTTAATATTTGTTGTTATAAACTTTTCTCCTTTTCAGTATAATCTGTATACGCATACATACCCATCTATTATAATATACCAAAACAGAAAAAAAAATTGACAAATATAACTAAATGATATGAGAATATAATTAGCCTATACCTACATATAGAGCTAGGTACGTATTATATTCACACATATATTTCAATTTTGAGAAATATTTTGAGAAAAATTATTAAATTTATTATTATAGAGATTTAATATATAAGAATAAATAGAACTAAGTCCATTAATATCTGAACGTTTATTCATAGTATTATTATGTTTTTTAATATTTATCATTTCTAAGAAACCACGTTTAAAATAATTTTTCTCAGAACAAAGAGCAATAGTATTATCAAAATCAATACTATGTTTTTTATTGATGGCATGTTCAGCCAAGGCACAAGATTTCTTATTACATCTTATATCACTTTTATGGGATGTTATTATAACTATTTGTTTCTATTTTTTTTTTTGGACCGTGACAATATATATATATATATATATATATATATATATATATATATATATGTTGAAGGGCACCCTATGTGAGTCCATTTTATTATATTTAAAATTGGGAATGAAAAACCATATCTCATAAATCCTTTAATGGTGCTACCGGTTTCGAGATTTTATTTTTCAATCTCATCATCAGGCACTAGGCTACAATTAATTGGAGAAAATAATTGTACAAAGAATGTAGGTGTTATATTATACATGAATTAATGAAAAACTCCTCACATGCTTCACAAAATTGTTCCTCATGAAAGTTATATAAAAAAGGAGATAAAACATTTTTTTTTTTTTTACTCACATTCTCAACACGTAGTTGTATAAACAAAAGACAAACAATTAATCACAGATGAATACATACACTTGTAGAGATAAAATAATAACTTGATATAAATAAAATTGTTAAAATATAGATAAAATTTTGTAATTTGTAGAAATAAAACTTAATACTAATAAAGGTTGTTCTAAAATGAAATGGAAATATTTATTTCAAATCTATATGGTATTTATTGTGTAGAATGCCATCTATGATATTTCATGTTTATATTGAGAATCATGGAGAAGATAAAGACACATGACAACTTGATATTTAGGCCTCGGGCACAAATGAATAGATGTCACTAAATTTCTAAATTATGGTGTTTATTTTTATTCACACGTAATTAAATTAATACATAAACATTGTTATGAAAGTCATCAAAATGGTAATCGTTATCAACTTCAGTCATTCTCAAAGAAAAGTGTGTAAACTGGAGGATCATCAAAGGTAAGTTGATTGTTAATTAAATTATTAGCGCTACTGTTTTTATGTCGCATTATTTCTAGTTTTTCTAGATTATATAATATGGTTCCCTTGTTGGCAAAGTGTAATGGTTGAAAACCTGTTTCATCATCATAGCTGTGTTTGGATACCATCAGATGTTCAGAAAATTTGGAGAAACCTGTGCTGTTCTTATGTTTGAATTTAGTGTGCTCATACACTCTTTTCTTGAATGTTCTATAAGTTCTTCCTATGTATATTGCGGAGCATGAGTTACAGGTAAGTTTATAAACTCCTGTTTTATCAAGTAAGTCTATCTTGTCTTTGTTATTAAAGAATAACCGCTTTATAGAGTCAGAGCTTCGAAATGAGACATGGAAATGATTATTCAATACTTTCGCTAATTGATATGATACATTGCCAATGTATGTAATAGATACATATTTTTTGCTGATTTTATTGGGTGTTATAATTGAATTATCAGTGTATATTCTATTTAGAGCTATTTTATTTTGATTTTTAGTGAGAAGTTTGTCTATGAGTTTAGGATTGTTAATTGGTGTAATTGATCTTTAAGTTTATCATATAGTTGTTTAAGTTTTATGTCTAATTTGTGAATTTTTTGCTGGGCAATGTGAATTTCTTCTCTTATGAGAAGTTTGACTAAATATTTTATACATCTTTGACTAGAGTTAAATGTAGGTTGTCTACTTCTTGATTTTGATATATTTAGGTTGCAAATTGTTCTTCAAACATTCGATATTAAATGTGATGTTGCTCTTCAATATCATCTTTTTAATTGTAAGCCTCTTGTATGTTTGGGTGAGGAGGGCCGGTTCAGCCAATACCATGTTGAAGGGCACCCTATGTGAGTCCATTTTATTATATTTAAAATTGGGAATGAAAAACCATATCTCACAAATCCTTTAATGGTGCTACCGGTTTCAACCTGTGAATTGGAGAAACTAATCGAAGATAAGTTGAAACATAGTCAATACACTAAAATACAAACAAAAGAGATACTTAACATTTTAAAAATTTGTCTACAACAAAATTTATTCTCATTCAACAATGAAAGTTACCAAATGTTGGAAGGTTTGAATATGGGTTCCCCGATCGCTCCTCTATTAGCAGAGATCTTCCTATACAACCTAGAAGACAATAAAATTAACAAAAACAATAAATTCACCAAATACATCAAATTTTATTACAGATATGTGGACGATATAATAATACTGTGGTCAGGTAACAGAACAACTTAATAATTTTGTCAATCATGTAAGCAACTTACACAATAACATAAAATTTACTCTAGAGTTAAAAAAAGAAAATAGAAGTATAAACTATTTAGACCTCACAATCTCTATAATTGAAAATAAGTTTCACTTTGAGGTGTATAGGAAACCATCACAAGCCGATGCGTTAATACATAATGAATCTCACCATCCATTTAGTCACAAAACAGCCGCCTTCAAATCCTACATCCACAGATTAGTATCACTGCCCATGAGCACAATTGCTTTCAAAAAAGAACTCAATATCATAAAACAGCTAGCTGTAGCCAATGGATACAATCCTAAACTCATAGACAAACTTCTCACTAAAAAACAAAATAAAATTGCTCTAAATAGAATATACATTGATAATTCAATTATAACACCCAATAAAATCAGCAAAAAATATGTATCTATTACATACATTGGCAATGTATCATATCAATTAGCGAAAGTATTGAATAATCATTTCCATGTTTCATTTCGAAGCTCTGACTCTATAAAGCGGTTATTCTTTAATAACAAAGACAAGATAGACTTACTTGATAAAACAGGAGTTTATAAACTTACCTGTAACTCATGCTCCGCAATATACATAGGAAGAACTTATAGAACATTCAAGAAAAGAGTGTATGAGCACACTAAATTCAAATATAAGAACAGCACAGGTTTCTCCAAATTTTCTGAACATCTGATGGTATCCAAACACAGCTATGATGATGAAACAGGTTTTCAACCATTACACTTTGCCAACAAGGGAACCATATTATATAATCTAGAAAAACTAGAAATAATGCGACATAAAAACAGTAGCGCTAATAATTTAATTAACAATCAACTTACCTTTGATGATCCTCCAGTTTACACACTTTTCATTGAGAATGACTGAAGTTGATAACGATTACCATTTTGATGACTTTCATAACAATGTTTATGTAATAATTTAATTACGTGTGAATAAAAATAAACACCATAATTTAGAAATTTAGTGACATCTATTCAGTTGTGCCCGAAGCCTAAATATCAAGTTGTCATGTGTCTTTATCTGCTCCATGATTCTCAATATAAACATGAAATATCATAGATGGCATTCTACACAATAAATACCATATAGATTTGAAATAAATATTTCCATTTCATTTTAGAACAACCTTTATTAGTATTAAGTTTTATTTCTACAAATTACAAAATTTTATCTATATTTTAACAATTTTATTTATATTAAGTTATTATTTTATCTCTAGAACTGTATGTATTCATCTGTGATTAATTGTTTGTCTTTTGTTTATACAACTACGTGTTGAGAATGTGAGTAAAAAAAAAAAAATGTTTTATCTCCTTTTTTATATAACTTTCATGAGGAACAATTTTGCGAAGCATGTGAGGAGTTTTTCATTAATTCATGTATAATATAACACCTACATTCTTTGTACAATTATTTTCTCCAATTAATTGTAGCCTAGTGCCTGATGATGAGATTGTAAAATAAAATCTCGAAACCGGTAGCACCATTAAAGGATTTGTGAGAAATGGTTTTTCATTCCCAATTTTAAATATATATATATATATATATATATATATATATATATATATATATATATATATATATATATGTTATATATATATATATATATATATATATATATATATATATATATATATATATATATATGTTATATCCCAATATAATTCACCATATTCAATAATAACGATCAAGTCTCACAGGTGTCATATTTCAACGACACGTGTTTTATTATTTTTCTTTGTTCATATTTTCGTTCTCAGAGATAATGCTGACTTGCAGTTTTGCACTCTGGAACATTCTCAGAATTCAATACATTTTACATTCTCACAGAATATGCAACTTTGCAATTCCCATACTCTGGAATATTCTTAGAATATTGTAGTTTTATCAGAATATGCAAACTTGCAGATCCCATGCTCTAGAACTTGTAACGGACGAACCAAGCGCAAGTCACATGATGCTTAATCAGCATAAAATCACTATAAATATGATTGCACCTGGTTCCCCGAGGTTCTTGGTTCAAAATAAGCAGTAGCTCTCAGTTCACGTTGTTTTTCTTCATTTTTATTATTATATTTTGTAACTTATAAATTTTAATAAATATTATTATTTTTAAAAAGTGAAGTTTTAAACTACAAATATAAAATTGGCGCAGTCAGTAGGATTCCTCAACGTTGTTATAAGTGTCAACGGTGGTTTCCAAACCTTAAAAGAAGAAAGAATCGAAGCTGCGGAGAACCAAGTTCCAATCCACATCACCAGCAACGAAGACGGTCTCTCCGGCGACAACGGAACACGCGAACGCTCACCCTGTCGTAGCAACGCTCACGGAGAATAAAGGATTTCATCTTCTGCCAGGAATGAGGATTTTAGTCAAGTAAGTGCAAAGAATCATCTCGTTTAAAATTTTTTTTTATCAATTATTGAAACATTTTTTTTAACAATTTACTCACAATTATTATCGTATTTTATTAGTTCGATTGAACAACATTTCTGTTATCGTATTGTTTTCACATTTTATCCAAAATTTATCCCTTATATTTACGTTTTCGCCCTGAAAACACAATGCCTACTACAAGAGGTCAAGCTAGTTCCGACGTGAACGCTGACGTCAACCCCGAATCACAAATTATTTCTGTAGAACAATACAAACTTTCAGAGATATTTTCTATTATCCCTGATTATGATGGTAATCAGATATTTTTAACCACATTCACAAACGCATGTTCCACGGCATTCAACATGGCAACCGGAGATCAAAAGCTTCTCCTTACATTACACATTAAGAATAAACTTAAAGGCCGAGCAGCCGAACTTGTCAATTCTCGAAACCCAAATTCATGGGAAGAAAGTTTACATCTTTTAGATTCACACTTTGGAGATTCACAAGATTTAACCTCATTAATTCAAGATCTTCAACGTATGAAACAGTTACAAAATGAATCACCATTAACTTTCATAGCTCGTTTGCAAACGCATGAATCAAAAATTCACTCTGCTATCAACAAACAAAACATGACTTTACCTGAAAAAATTGCTCAAACTAAATTAACAGACGCTATGGTATTGACAACGGCATTAACTGGACTTGAACAGAAATTAGGTCAAATAGTTAGAGCTAGTAATCCAAGCGACATGCTTTCAGCTTTGGATAGAATTAAAAAGGAACTTCAACTATCTTATTTTGAGAATCAAAAATTTCAGAATAGACCTCAGAATAATATGAAAAAACCTATCCAACTTCCACAATGTTCATATTGTAAAAGACCAGGCCACATGATCCAAGATTGTCTTACAAGAAAGAGATCATTACAGCCTTCATTTCAAAATTATCAACAAAACTTTCGACCATCTTTCAGCAACTTTAATCCCCAAAATCAATCATCTTCTCAAACCCAAAATAGACAACCTAGTCCATATAATAATCAATTTTCTAGACCCAATCCCAATATTCAAAGACCATCTGTCATTCAATCAAATCCTAATATAAGACAGCAACCTCATCGTACACATCATTTTAATAATCCAGTAGAAGATCAATATTATCACAACAATTTTATTACTAATGAACAGTCTAATTATACTCCCGATTTTTATGAAGATGAAAATTATAAAAATTTTTCGCAAGAGTATTATCAGTTGGAATCTTTCCAAAACAATTGCGAAAGTTCCACATCACCATCCGGATTTGCCCAACTTCAAAAGCCCCAGATCCCAACAAACCAGTTTTGGAAGAACAGACAACCCCAATTCAAACTATGACTATCGACAACCTCCACCCGTATGCCAACCACCCAGAACAAATGTTCATGTAAGCTCAACACTTACAGTAAATTCTAAAAATCTCTACTATTTCGAAGACTCCTCAAAAAGATTTAGAATTCTCGTAGATAGTGGAGCAGGCATATCAATCTTCAAACCAAAAACATGCGAAGCATTTTTAAATAGAAGCCCCGAAAATGTTGTTATCCAAGGAATAACAGAGCAAAAGATTCTAATTACCGAATCTGTTATGATACCTTTTGCCAAGAATGATCCTTATAAAATTTACATTTGCGATCTTGATATCCAATTCGATGGACTAGTTGGAGCAGATTGGCTTCAGCATTATAAGGCAGTAATTAATTTCAAAGATCAAAAGTTAGAAACAAATTTCAAAATCGTCCCATTATTTAAGGTTATCGACAACATTCTCGAAAGCAATTCAAAACTATCCCATCTTGAAAGAAAGCACCACAAAATTCAAACACCAATAAAGAACCGTGTATTGTTAGAACCCAGATCTGAACAAGTCTTCAAATTAAGAACCACACTAACAAATACTGACGCTATTGTCACCGGTCTTGAAATTGAAAAGGTTTTTATCCCTCACTCTCTTGTAAATATTAATGATAAAGGTGAATTTCTTATAACTATTTTAAATGCAAATGCTATCTCAAAAGATATCGAAATTCCAGAATTACATATGGAACCGTTTGACAATTTTAACATCAATAATTTTAATAATGAAATTATTGTCGAACAGACGGACAGGAAATCTGAAATATTAAAACAACTACGCTTAGAACATCTAAACGATGAAGAAAGAGAAGAAGTCATCTTTCTCTATTTAAATTTTGAAAATATATTTTATCTAGAAAACGACCAGTTAACTTTTACAAACGAAATCAAGCATTCTATAGACACCAACGATGCGAAACCTGTTTTTACGAAATCATATAGATACCCACACATACACAAGCAAGAAGTTAAGAGTCAGATCAACAATATGTTAGCGCAAGGTATTATTCGACCATCAAATTCTCCATGGTCTTCTCCTGTATGGGTAGTACCAAAGAAATCAGACGCATCAGGAAAAGAAAAATGGCGAGTTGTGATAGACTATAGGAAACTTAACGAACTGACGGTAGGAGACAAATACCCTCTTCCAAATATTTCCGACCTCCTTGACCAGTTAGGTAAATGTGAGTATTTTACGACCCTCGATCTGGCATCCGGCTTTCATCAAATAGAAATTGATTCTAAAGACATTCCTAAAACAGCTTTCTCCGTTGAAAACGGACATTACGAGTTTGCTCGAATGCCATTCGGATTGAAAAATGCCCCATCAACTTTCCAGCGAGTTATGGATAATATTCTATTAGGTATACAGAACGAGAGATGTTTAGTTTATATGGACGACATTATCGTCTACTCTCCAACTATCCATGAACATCTCAAAAGACTTCATGAAGTTTTCCAACGTCTCCATAATTCAAATCTTAAGATACAACCCGATAAGTGCGAATTTCTCCGTAAGGAAGTCGCTTATCTTGGCCACTTAATAACAAAAGATGGCGTAAAACCCAATCCATCAAAAGTAGATTGCATACAAAATTCTCCTCAACCCACAAATCCGAAAGAAATAAAATCATTTCTAGGACTTGCAGGATATTATCGCAGGTTCATTCCTAATTTTGCAGAACTTTCGAAACCCTTAAACAAATTACTCGAAAAAAATTCAACTTTCAATTTCGATATGCAATGCCAAGAATCTTTCAAAAATCTAAAACAATCCCTGGTCACATATCCAATTCTTATTTATCCCAATTTTGACGATCCTTTTATTCTCACAACTGATGCAAGTAACTTTGCAATTGGCAGCGTACTTTCTCAAGGACCAGTAGGAAAAGATCTCCCTATAGCTTATGCTTCTCGAACACTCTGCAAAGCTGAGACAAATTATTCTACTATAGAAAGGGAACTATTAGCTATTGTGTGGTCCGTGAAACATTTCCGACCGTACCTCTTCGGCAGAAAATTTATACTAATTACCGATCATAGACCTCTCACTTGGTTATTCTCTATCAAAGACCCAGGTAGTCGTTTAGCAAGATGGCGTCTTAAGCTTGAAGAGTATGACTATCAAATTGAATATAAACCTGGAAGGATTAATCGCAATGCTGACGCACTTTCCCGAATTAAAATCAACCATATTTCCGATTATATTAAATTTCAGTCAAAAGCACAATCCTCTCATTTTCCAATCCTCCCCATACACAGTGACGATGACGAAGACTCAGACAATGAATCCGAAAAATCTAATAACATCAGCAACGAACAAAT
The DNA here is from genome assembly GCA_958507055.1 of Crioceris asparagi. NCBI lineage: Eukaryota > Metazoa > Arthropoda > Insecta > Coleoptera > Chrysomelidae > Crioceris > Crioceris asparagi. The sequence continues at coordinate 48,287,047 of OY293828.1, read as the reverse complement.
ATACGAAGAATTCAAAATCTTTGTCAATGCTTATAAGTTAAGGTCACTTATTGATTATTCAAAAATAGAATTTACAAACCAGCAACTTTTAGCAAGAGAACATAAAAATATTTTAACTTTCTTTCAACAAAACAATCTAAAAGACTATCATCACAGAATTATAGAAGACATTTTCGAAGAGAATGCTGACTTTTCCAACTGTAAAATCAATGTATTATCAAGCAAAAGTGTCAGGAATAGAAAATATTTTATTATTCCAATTCCATACGATCCCGATTCCGTCAACGAATACTTATTCGCTTCTATTTTTAGAAATAAAGACACTATACAATCCGATACAACATACTTTGTTGAAAATAATCCTGATCTCCCCATATTAGAGATACTTTCATTTATATTCTCTGAAAAAGATGTTAAATATAAAGTATGTCAAGATATTCTCAAAACACCAGACCAGGATCAGATCCCTATCATTCTCGATCAGTACCATAACGGAAAAACCAGTATTCATCGCGGTATTAACGAAACTATCCGTAGAATTCGCGAACGATACAATTGGCCCGGTATAACTAAGGACGTTGAAAAGCATATCAAAGCTTGTGAAGTTTGTCAAAAAACAAAGATTTGCAGGAAAAACTTAGACAGCCCTCTAGTTATCACAGAAACACCTAGAGCCCCGTTTGAAAGGATTAATATAGACATTCTAGAAGTACCCGGAAGACATTACGCACTAACTATACGAGACGAACTCACTAAATTCTCTCAAGCATACGGATTACCTGACAAGACAGCAAAAAGTGTAGTCAACACACTTTTGATTTATTTCCAACACTACGGTACCCCAACTCGAATTCATTGCGATTTTGGTCGAGAATTCGACAACTCTCTTTTTCGTGACATGTGCACTCTCTTTGATATAAAAGTAACTAATTCCAGTGTAGGACATCCACAATCCAATGGATCTCTCGAAAGATTCCATTCCACACTATTAGAAATGATTCGATCGCATGTATCAGAACACCCAAATGAGCACCCGTTTAACATCTTACCATACGCTATCATTTCTTACAACCGTTCAATGAACAAGACACACGGTTTTACACCGTATGAATTAGTATTTGGTCACACTTCAAGTAGACCTCCCGAAAACACATACAATCACAAAGAGTTAATTACAAAATATATTAGAGATCTAAACAACCGAATTTCTCATTACTATAGAATAGCTAGAAGTCGAATAAACTCTAGTAAAGAAAAGGCAAAAGTCCGCTTTGATCAACATGTATCCAATAATCCATATCAATTCAATATAGGCGACAAAGTCTACATTAAAGAATCGCAGATCAAGGACAAATTACAAAATAAATTTAATGGTCCTTTCGAAATTATTGAAGTTCATACAAATTCAGCCACTGTTTTTAACAACAGAACAAATCAAAGAAGTAAAGTTAACTTTGACAGAATGAAACCTTATTTCGAAAATTAAATTTCAGGTTTTTTGTGTTGTTCGGATCAGCACTATCCAGTAGCCTATACAGTATTGATACAATCAATAACACTATAGGAGTGTACTACCATGACGAAACAAGACTAACAATAACAAACGACAAATGGACGTTACTAGTTCACAAGAACATATCAATTCTATTAGAGACATACGAACATAACGAAAGAATCCTCCAATCTATTTTAAACTCAATTAGGAAGAATTACACAGCCATGAATTCTTTCCGTGCAGAAGTTAAGACTCATACCAGCCTACTATATCAAATTTCCTCATCAATAAAATCAAAATTTTCTGAAATATCTGCAGACACAAAAAGACAAAAGAGAGGAATAATTAACGGCTTAGGAAGCATATTCAAGACTATAACAGGCAATTTGGACGCAACTGACGGAGAATACTACGTCAAATGTATAAATGAGCTAAAACTAAATCAAAACAAAATAGAAAACCTTTTGAAGAATCAAATCTCTGTAACAAGATCAATCATTGACGATTTAAATACAACTATTGATCAATTCAAATTTGATGAAACTAAATTTAATAAAAATATGAATAGCATTGAGAGAGCTATTCACCAGCTATCCGACAAATTGGCACTTATAGAAGCAAAATTAAGTTTCTTCGAAATATGTGAAAAACTGATGGAAAGCTTTTTGTTCCTTGAAGATAACCTCAATGACATTTTGAATGCTATTACATTTGCTAGATTAAGAATAATTCATTCATCCATAATCGAACCAGATAATCTGATTACATCATTAAAGGAAATATCTCAAAATCTATTAAGAAATAACTTACCACTACCGGCTAAACATTCAAGTATAGCCCAATTTTTAGAAATCATTGAATTAGAAGCATTTCAAACAGAATCAGAAATCGTTTTTGTTTTAAAAATTCCATTAGTTGAACCTCAAACATTCACAATGTTCCACCTCTATCCTATCCCAATATACGATAGCAGAACTGGTATTCATCACATTCTATCTTTTACTCAAAAATTCATTGCGCGAGATGATGATTCTTTGACATATGCACTAATAAAAGATCCTAGCCAGTGCAAACAACTTGCACCCTACAAGAAATTGTGTTCCAATGTCTACCCATATCCAATAGACGCAAATGCTATCTGCGAGGCACAGCTCTTTAGAAACTTCAGAGACTTTCCCGAAAACTGCGAAACATCTTTAATACATGGTCAAGGTTACAATGTCCAAAAACTGGAAGAAAACATGTGGCTTATTCTAGTAACAGAGCCACTTCACATAACAATTCACTGCAAAGAAGCCAATACCAAAACTATTATTGTAAACAAGAATTCAATCTTCAAATTAACTACAAACTGCTATGCCTTTATTGGTATCACTAAAGTCCAAGCAGAAACACGCAACATCATCGAAGTTTCACACAATCCACATCCAGTGATGATCAACTATAATTGCTGTTTACATATACCAGAAAAAGTTTTAGTTCAAAAACTGGAACCATTCAACCTAAATAACATGAATATGGACGATCTTTCATCAGCCAAGTACAAGTTAGAACAATATTCTAAAGATCTCGATGAGCTTATAAACAAACCCTTCATCGAAAGAAACATATCCTGGTTCACCGTTTCCACTATTGTAATTATTGTGATTCTAACAACCATCTATGTAATTTTCAAAATTATACTCCATAAGAAGACATCTCCTAATCCAGAGCCGGACTTGAAACCCAACGAGACATTACAAAGAATAAAATCCATGATCTATAGAAGACGACCAAATCTACAACCTGATGTCGAAACTACAGTGTAAAGGACATTCTAAGTGAAGTGAAATTATTTTCTTTTAAAAGTGAACATTTATTGACACTGTCATTTTTATTTTTATTTTACCTTTTACATTTTTTATATATTTTTTGTATACTCTTATTTTTACATTTTATTTTAATTTTTATTCTAACCAAAAAATTGCTGTATAACATCAATTTTTCTTTTATAAGGGGGAGCTGTTATATCCCAATATAATTCACCATATTCAATAATAACGATCAAGTCTCACTGGTGTCATATTTCAACGACACGTGTTTTATTATTTTTCTTTGTTCATATTTTCGTTCTCAGAGATAATGCTGACTTGCAGTTTTGCACTCTGGAACATTCTCAGAATTCAATACATTTTACATTCTCACAGAATATGCAACTTTGCAATTCCCATAATCTGGAATATTCTTAGAATATTGTAGTTTTATCAGAATATGCAAACTTGCAGATCCCATGCTCTAGAACTTGTAACGGACGAACCAAGCGCAAGTCACATGATGCTTAATCAGCATAAAATCACTATAAATATGATTGCACCTGGTTCCCCGAGGTTCTTGGTTCAAAATAAGCAGTAGCTCTCAGTTCACGTTGTTTTTCTTCATTTTTATTATTATATTTTGTAACTTATAAATTTTAATAAATATTATTATTTTTAAAAAGTGAAGTTTTAAACTACAAATATAATATATATATATATATATATATGCCTTTCTCGTGGGAGAAGCAGATTGTGACTGTCCTAAACCATCAGTCGGTAGAGCTGACTCTTGTGTTCCTGGATTGATGCCTAAGTCGTCGAATGCTATGGTCGACGGAGAGATCCCGCGTCGTTCCCGACCTTGGCAACACTCTTCGATTCTTTTGATCAAAAACCAATTTTACACGCCAGTCGGGTGGTTGGCCAAACTGGCGAATAGCAGGGTCCGTGGGGTCGCTACTCCCTTAAGCAGTCTTTTAATTACTACCCCCTACGGGCTTATTATTATGATTATTTTCATTTTTTTCTTCGATATCACATAGTTTTTACATTGGGACTATGGCTTCTCTTTGTGGGGAAGTGTCCAAGTACAGAACGTGTAACTAATGTTTTTTCGATGCTGATCTTGCTACTGGCTTCCTATAGTACCTACTTTCCGTAATTTACGAGCAGTGCTCAGTACAACTGCTTTCTGATGTTTCAACAGATTGTGAGTTCCAGGAAGTTGTTTTATCGCTTCGCAGGTACTGTGCGACAGCAGTCCTGTGGCACCGATTACCTACTACTACCTACTACTGTTTTCATGTTCCACATGCGCTATATTCCAATTTGCAGAGCTTTCTATTTCAGGTGTTTCTCTGCTTCCTAATGGCTGATGTTGTAATCCAAAGGGATTGCTACGTCTATTAAATAAATAATAATAATCATAATAATAATAATAATAATAATACCGCAGGGGTATATCGAGTTATACTTGGGTGTTGCGACCCCACGGACCCCAGCACTTCACAGTGGGGCAGGGGACCACTGGAAGTAAAAACCCCCTTATCTCAGTACTACCATGAAACTAGTAGTGGTACGACAGGGCTCTGCTGAGATGGACCTTTTTTTTGCCCTGTAAGCTAGCAGTAGCTTAAAAATGCATACCCATTTCCAATGGACAGATTTTCAAAAATAAAAGCCTCGGACGAGCGTCGATACGATCGGGTGCGACGCGGGAATTCTCAGCCCGATCAAAAATACAACGACCCAGCTCCACTTATGAATAATCCTAATATGAAAACCTTTACCATATCCGAGATTTTGGGCGATGGAAGCTGCCTATTTAGAGCTGTAAGCTTGTACCTACATGGTCATCAAGAGTGCCACGAGCATCTAAGACTATACGCGCTAGAATATATAAAAGATAATTGGTCCGTTCTCCAAAACCATGCACTAATCGAAAATGACGGAATGAGAGATATCAATATCTACTATAATAATATGAAGAATACAAATGTTTATGGAACTAGCCTTGAAATACTTGCTCTCTCCGAAATTCTAAGCATGAATTTTCACATTTACACCAGACTACAGACAACAAGAACAAGAATTTTTACGGTCATTAGCAAACCAAAAACGATAAGTAAAATAAAATACGATAAAAACATAAATTTGCTTCTCACTAGCAATCCAGCATCAGGACACTTTGAACTCCTAACCCCACAAAATACGGATCCAAACCCGGCTACGGATGTTTTACAGGAGCAACCTGCAACCACCAAGGCTGGCAAACAAAGACAGCGTCTACAATGGACATTTGAAATGAATAAAACAGTAATGCGCTGCTACTACACTGCCACAAAACTCGAAACAATTAAATCAGGCTGCAGGCATGAATTACATAAACTTTTTCTAGCTCAAATCCATACCTACAACATGTCACAGAACAGAGAGTAATAGATCAAACAAGAACCATCACTAAGAACAAACGCGTCACTCCACTTGAATTACAAATGCTCAAAGATACAGTAGCTGCCGAACTTAACAAAGATCAGTTCCACATAAAAAACACTAATGAAAATCCAGAGCACACCATACAGGATAAAACAAAGGAAGCATCAACTCTTTCACCTTCCAATGAAATCACAAACCTCAACACTCATACACAAGAAGCGAGAACACAGAAAGAAAACAATATAGACACACCAATCAACCAATCTTCAACATTCACACAACATCCTCTTTTTCTACAAAAACTTAAAAAGAAGATGGATGAATGCCTGAGCCATTGGTTAGGCTCTGATCCTACACTGAGAAACCCAATTCCTCGGCAGATCTTCAAGCAGAACACACTTCCAATCCTTGATACAATGAATAAATATATAATACCACAGTACATAACAAACATAAGTACAATCGAAGACATCCATACAATAATCTTCGCAGCAGCTATCGCCTCAATCATACAGAATGATCAAAAACTACCAAAACGACAAGGAAATCTTAACAAGACAAAACCAAAATTAAAATGGCAGATAATACTAGAAAACAAAATTAATGAAATCAGGAAAAATCTGGGACACCTCACCCAGTTTAACAAAGGAAATACCTCAAAACGTGTAACACAGAATACAAAAAAAAATAAATTCAAATATCCTACCCAAACTATGCCAGAGATCATTGATATGCTTAAGCAAAAACTAGCTGTATATGCTGCAAGACTCCGAAGATACAAAGAATCAAATGAAAGGAAAGATACCAACAACCCCTTCCTTAGAAATGAAAAGCAGTTCTATCAAAAAACCATGTCTAATCAGGAAATTAGAATAACAGAACCACCAGACAAACAAGAACTTACTAACTATTGGAAAAGCATATGGTCGGAACCAATAAAACACAATAACAACACTTGGATTAAAGCCGAAGAAGATAGACACAAACACATATCGGAACAAGAAGATTTCATACTTAAAACAGAAGAAATTACAGATACAACCAAATACAAACAAAACTGGAAGTGCCCAGGCATAGATAAGATTCAAAACTTCTGGTATAAACAGTTTACTACTACACACGAAGCCCTCACACGCCAAATTAACAAAATTATACAGCAACCGCAGATATTTCCAAGCTTCCTAACTCAAGGAATAACCTACATAAAACCCAAAAATTCAGACACTAAGAACCCCTCAACTTATCGACCTATAACTTGCCTGCCAACCTTATATAAGATTATCACAGCAACAATCTGCAAGAAAATAGAACAACACCTAACGATCAATAACATACTCACAGATGAACAAAAAGGATGTAGAAAAAGCAGCCAGGGCTGTAAGGAACAACTGATAATAGATAGCGTCATTATGGAACAAACTAGGAAAGATTATAGAAACCTCCACATCGGATACATAGATTATAAAAAGGCCTTTGATTCCGTACCCCATAGCTGGCTAATAAAGGTCCTTGAGATCTACAGAATCAATAAGAATATCAGAGAATGCCTTATACAAATAATGAAAACCTGGAAAAAGAAAATCCGATTAAACACAGAAACCGGATATATACAAACAGACGAACTCCATATCAGACGTGGTATTTTCCAGGGGGATTCCCTTAGTGCGCTGTGGTTCTGCCTCTGCCTTAATCCAATGTCTAACATGCTTAATAATACAAAGCATGGCTTCCAATTCAGACACAAGAAGTAAACCAACAACAAATAAACCACTTATTATATATGGACGACATTAAACTCTACGCATCCACGGATACGCAGTTGAGTGATCTTCCCAGAATCATAGAAACATTCACTTCAGACGTCTGCATGGAGTTCGGTATGAGTAAATGCAGAGTGCTTCATATAGACAGAGGCCAGTGGAAAGAACATCATAACGCTCATACAGCTAATAATAAAACACTAAACAACATGCTCAGAGAAGAAACTTACAAATACCTAGGATTCCATCAAGGCACCAAACTAAACCACACCCACACTAAAACAGAACTTATAAATGAATCCAAAAATAGACTAACCAAACTGATAAAAACCAAATTAAGTTCCAAGAACCTTACTAAGGCCATAAATATTCATTCGGTATTATCCGGTGGTCCCAAACAGACCTAGAAAATATTAACATTCTCATACGCTCTGAACTTACTAAACACAGAAAACTACACCCCAGTTCATGTAAAGAAAGGCTAACAATCAAAAGAAATGATGGAGGAAGAGGAATTATAGATGTAACATCAATGCACACAAGGCAAATCCAATCACTCAGAAATTTCTTTCATACTAAACATACTAGTCTCCACACAGCGATAAGCAAGGCAGATAAAAACTATACGGCCCTCAACCTATCCCTAATAAATCATCCAGCAGACACATACAATGACACGCAATTACAACAAGAAAAAATTAATACCTGGTCGGAGAAAATCCTCCATGGACAACACAGATACCGCATGAAACAAGAATACATCGACAAAGAATCATCATACACATGGTTAAAAGATGGTCAGCTCTTTCCCGAAACAGAAGAATTTTTGCTCGCTATCCAAGATCAAGTTATAGCAATAAAGAATTATCGTAAATATATAATCAAAGACCCGACTATTATAGACGACATATGCAGAAAATGCCACATTCAGAAGGAAACAATTGAGCACATTACAAGTGGATGTTAAATCCAAGCTGGCCCAGAATACACAGCAAGTCACAACGCAGCAGCAAAAGTAGTTCACCAAGCACTGGCCATAGCGTGTAAATTTGTAGAAAAGTCAGAACCATACTATAAATACACACCAACATCCATACTCGAAAACAAAAACTTCAAACTCTACTGGGATATAAATATTCAAACAGACAAAACAATATCCTGCAATAGACCAGACATTACTCTTCAGTTAAAGGAAGAGAAAACCACATACCTAATTGACATAGCCATTCCTAGTGATACAAACATCCAAACAAAATACAATGAGAAAATCACCAAATACAAAGACCTAGCAATGGAGACTAAATGGCTTTGGAAGCAAGAAAAAGTTATGATTATCCCTCTTATTATGTCAGTGACAGGCCTCACACCAAAGACATTGAAATCGCACCTGAAACATCTAGGAGTCAACACAAACATACATAGAAACTTTCAGAAAACGGTAATTCTAAAAACATGCCTTATCGTCAGATCATTCCTCAATTCAGAATAGAAATAATAGAATATGCACTGACTTGGCATAGCCCGTCAGTACAAAATAAAACCACAATTATGTGAGAAAAGATAATAAAAATAATAATAATAATAATAATAAAGAATCAAATGAAATGAAAGATACCAACAACCTCTTCCTTAGAAATTAAAAGCAGTTCTATCAAAAAAACATGTCTAATCAGGAAATAAGAATAACAGAACCACCAGACAAACAAGAGCTTACTAACTATTGGAAAAGCATATGGTCGGAACCAATAAAACACAATAACAACACTTAGATTAAAGCCGAAGAAGATAGACACAAACACATATCGGAACAAGAAGATCTCATGCTTAAAACAGAAGAAATTACAGATACAATCAAATACACACAAAACTGGATGTGCCCTGGCATAGATAAGATTAAAAACTTCTGGTATAAACAGTTTACTACTACACACGAAGCCCTCACACGCCAAATTAACAAAATCATACAACAACCGCAGATATTTCCAAGCTAACCTAACTCAAGGAATAACCTACATAAAATCCAAAAATTCAGACAATAAGAACCCCTCAACTTATCGACCTATAACTTGCCTGCCGACCTTATATAAGATCATCACAGCCACAATCTGCAAGAAAATTGAACAACACCTAAGGATCAACAACATACTCACAGAGGAACAAAAAGGATGTAGAAAAAGCAGCCAGGGCTGTAAGGAACAACTGGTAATAGATAGCGTCATTATGGGACAAACTTGGAAATATTATAGAAACCTCCACATCAGATACATAGATTATAAAAAGGCCTTTGATTCCGTACCCCATAGCTGGCCAATAAACCATCCAGCAGACACATACAATGACATGCAATTACAAAAAGGAAAAAAATATTACCTGGTCGGAGAAAATCCTCCATGGACAACGCAGATACCGCATGAAACAAGAATACATCGACAAAGAATCATCATACACATGGTTAAAAGATGGTCAGCTCTTTCCCGAAACAGAAGGATTCTTGCTCGCTATCCAAGATCAAGTTATAGCAACAAAGAGTTATCGTAAATATATAATCAAAGATCCGACTATTATGGATGTAAAATCCTAGCTGGCCCAGAATACACAGCAAGGCACAACGCAGCAGCAAAAGTAGTTCACCAAGCACTGGCCATAGTGTGTAAACTTGTAGAAAACTCAGAACCATAATATAAATACAAATCAACATCCATACTCGAAAACAAAAACTGCGAACTCTACCGGGATATAAATATTCAAACAGACAAAACAATACCCTGCAATAGACCAGATATTACTCTTCAGTTAAAGGAAGAGAAAACCACATACATAGCCATTCCTTGTGATACAAACATAAAAACAAAATAAAATGAAAAAATCACCAAATGCAAAGACCTAACAATGGAGATTAGAAGGCCTTGGAAGCAAGAAAAATTTACAATTATCCCTCTTATTATGTCAGTGAAAGGCCTCACACCGAGGACATTGAAATCGCACCTGAAACATCTAGGAGTCAACACAAACATACATAGAAACTTTTTTTTTTACGGTAATTCTAAAAACATGCCATATCGTCAGATTATTCCTCAATTCAGAATAGTAATAATAGAATATGCACTGACTTGGCATAGCCCCTCAGTACAAAATAAAACCACAATTATGCGAGAAAAGATAATAATAATAATAACAATAATAATAATAATAATAATAATAATAATAATAATAATAATAATAATAATAATAATAATAATTATATTTTTTTTGTGGAAGAGGAAAATGCATTTGCGCACGCTACGGTAAAGCAGCTCGTACAGTAGTGCAGGACTCCTGTCAGTTCGAAAAACACGAAATCTGATAGACTACCTGCTAAAAACCCCCTCTTCTCCGATGGCACTAACCTGAGACCGTTTGACACATTATCAAGGTTAGGCCGATGATCGTTAGCCCTTTCGCTCAACGTTTGAAAAGTTTGGCATGTTAAGGCCGATCTAGGTTAGCCTTTCTGGCTTTGAGTAGTGTTTTAGTGAAATTGACTACACTGTTCCAAGTATTTCCATCACGAAGCATGACATCCTCGAAAGTATCCGGATTGCAAGGTCATGCCAACTACTGCAGGTGAAGAAGGTGTGCTCTACGGTATCAGCGACACCTGGGCAATAAAGGCAATCCGGGCTTTCAGTCCTTCCGATCTTGTGGAGGTAGTGGCGGAAATACCCATGATCAGAAAGGAGTTGGGTCAAGAAGTATCCCACTTCACCATGTTCTCTCTCAGCCCACGGTCTAATATTTGGTATTAGCCTTGAGGTCCATCGCCCTCTTGGCCCTGAATCCCAGTTGGCCTGCCAGTCATTGAAAGAGTGGTCCCGCTCTTCTGAAGCCAGAGTATCTCTCTCATTTTCGCGGTTTCTCTGGTAGATCGCCTGTCGTTCACGTGCTAGTAGGTGAATGGGGGCTATTCCTGCTATCACCAGTATAACTGGCTCAGAAACCGTGCGGTATGCCGAGGCAATACGTAGAGCGCTGCACTCGTGCAAGCTGGTTCCGGTAGCACTCTTTGCTTAGAACATGCGCCCAAACCTCCGATCCGTAAAGAAGAACAGAGTTTACAGAAGACATAAGAAGCCTTCGTTTATTAGAGCGTGGGCCACCAGTGTTGGCCATGAGACCACTGAGAGAAGCTACTCCTCTCGCGGATTTTTCAGCGGTACGTCGAATCTGCTCTCTGAAGCTCATCTTACTGTCGATCATCACTCCGAGGTATCTAGCTGAGGGTCTGCTCTCTATCTGGAGTTCCCCTAAATGCATCGGTACGATCGTCTCTATGTGCTTTTTCGTGAGGACAACGATTTCGGTTTTGCTAAGTGCCAGTCACAAGCTGTGATCTTGCATCCACCTGTTGACTCTGCGCATCACCTGATTCAGTTTAAGCTGAGCTTGATCCAGGTCTCTAGCTGCAATGAGAGCGACATCGTCAGCGTAACCAACAAGGCAGGTCTCGTCGGGCATGTCACATCTTAGCAGACCGTCGTAGGAAATATTCCAAAGGTCTGGCCCAAGGACAGAACCTTGAGCAGCACCAGAAGTGACAGGAATTTTCCGCTGTCCTTCGAGAGTATCGTATAATAAGGACCGGTTCTCCAGATATGAATCGATCATGCGGATGAGATACGGAGGCACATAGAAAGTATGCTCCAGCGCCACCAACATGTCTGTCCACCTGACGGAGTTGAAAGCGTTCCGAACGTCAAGTGTGACCAGAAGAACTACTCGGCGCGACCAGTTGTTGTGATTCTCTGCGTCGACTACCTCCTGAATGGCGTCAATGGTCGAATGACCGGGTCTGAATCCATGTTGATGAGGTGACAGACCACCTGCTGCGACGATAACTCGGTTGATCCGGGACCGGAGCATTTTTTCCAGAACCTTGCCAGCTGTGTTCAGCATGCACAGTGGGCGATAAGATGACGGAGCCTCTGGGTCGCCTTTCTGCTTAGGAATCAATACAAGTCGCTTCCTTCCACGAGGAAAAGAATACGCCGTCAACTAAGCATCTGTTGTACATATCCAAGAGTAGTGTTGGATTCACTTCGACAACGAGCTTCAGTACCTCAGCAGGAATGCCGTCGGGGCCTGGGGCTTTCTTGTTTCGCAAGGACTGGACAGCGCAGATCAATTCTTCCTGTTGGGATAGGTTGATAAAACCTAAGTCTCCGAATTCTCTAGTAGGACGAAATGGATGTGTTGGGAACAATTCATCTACTACCTTAGCCATGACGTTTGACTCCACGAGCGCTGGCGGAGTGCGTGCGCCTAGCTTTTTGGTTACTATCTTGTAGCCCATCCCCCAGGGATCGTTGTCGATAATAATAATAATAATAATAATAATAATAATAATAATAATAATAATAATAATAATAATAATAATAATAATAATAATAATAATAATAATAATAATAATAATAATAACCCGTGTTGGGGTTTGCTAGATCCTCCATCGGGCGCGGCCTCCTGCGAATGGGGGATGCCCTCACAGAGGGTAGTGGGTAAACCCACCGTGGAACAAAATCTAGCACCTCCATGAAAAGTAAGGATGAAAAGTTATAAAGCCTCGGAAGAAAAAAACGACGTAAACGGGGTCAGAGTGGCAACACCTGATCTCGCGTCCGGCAGGGGGCTTGAGGCGTCCCAGGTCGTCATTATGCGAAGTCCTCGACCATCCATCAGTACCCAACACCAAACACAAGAAGCACCCAACACGAGTAAAGCGTACAATATCGAACGCATAGTAGGAGATGGAAACTGCCTATTCCGGTCTGTTAGCCTGTATCTCTACAACACACAGGACAGACATATGGAACTAAGAGCAGAGGCAGTACCCTACATACGAAGGCACTGGAACGATTTGAAAGATTACATCGTTCATGGCCCAACAGATCAAAGAAGCTACTGTTACCAAATGAGACAAACAGGCACCTTTGGCACAAGCGTTGAAATACTGGCACTCTCTGAAATACACCATCTAAAGTTCGTGGTCTTCGCAGAACAAAGCAAAATAAGAAGTAACCAGTACACAACAAGCACACAGCCAACCGTGATAAGCAAAGCAACACATCCAAGAACCATTGAACTCCTCTTCACTGGAAACCTAGATGGGGGACATTACGAATTGCTGAAAGAGGTTACAAGACCACAAAACAATCCTGAATGTGTGCCAGACAAATCTTCTCCTGCCCAACGCAAGGAAGCCAACAACACACCTCCAAAACCCAAAGAAACAAAAAAGGCGGCACAAACACACACTAAAAACTTCAAACCAGTTGCGGGCCCCAAAGAACGAAGTCGGGCAAGGATAAAGTGGACCATAGACGAATACAAGGAGATAATATTCTGCCATTATTATACCATATCAAGAACAGGAGCTGCTAATCTTAAAAAAGTCTATGAACTCTGGAAGACAAGAAACCCGAATCCTACACACCAACTAACCGCTAACACCTTGGCAACACAACGGAGATTCATCCTCAACAACAACAAACTATCTCCAAAAGAACTCAGTGAGATAGAACAGAAAACAAGAACACACAACATTGAAGAAGAAGAAGAAGGACAAATAGAAAATGAAACGAAGAATTTAAGCGATGACGAGACCACAAGAACCAAAACCAAAGACGAAGCTAACACTATCAGCAAAGACTCAGTAGCCGAAACAGCTGATATCGAAAGACTGCTCTGCACTGAAAATAACGAACAAGAAACAGAGGTCATGAAAATGGTAACGAACATCACCCAGAGAATGGCAGAAGATAATAACACAGAAGAAAGGATGGAAAGACAACCGCAAAAAAAATTGAATGAAACTCCCAAACTAAAAGAACTAATATGTTTGGGCAACAGAGCCATTGAAGAAATCCTCAAAAAACAACCAGAGGAATACACTCGCATCACTAGTCTAAACAAACTCATCTATGCGACGGCAGCTACAATACAAGAAATAGTACTACCAACAGCTGCATCACCAAATACACAGAGAAAGCCATGGAACAACGAACCACCCTGGAAAAGTAGAATACAAGGCCAAATCACAGAACTAAGAAAAGACCTCTCACGCCTCAAAGAATCGCTTCAACCCAATCTCAGCCTCAAAATGAAAATACAAAAGGAAGAACTGTACAAAAAGTACAAGATAAGAAGTAACAAGGATCATACTGAAACTGCTGAACAACTAAAGCAAAAGGTATCTGCCGAAACTGCTGAACAACTAAAGCAAAAGGTATCTGCCAAAACACGCAGAATTAAAAGATTCTCGGGAAGATCTACCCAATACAGACAAAACAAACTGTTCACAGAGAACACAGGCAAATTCTACAGCAATATCATGGGAAAAAAGTTCAAGGCAACAACGCAACCACCAACAAGCGAAATAGAAAACTATTGGAAAAGTATCTGGGAACAACCCACCGGGTATAACACCTCAGCTCCGTGGATCCAGCAGGAGTATGACCGAACAAACAATATTAGCAGAATGGAATGGGAAAGTATCACCGCGGAAGAGCTGAAAGCAGCAATACATACGACTGCTAACTGGAAATCGCCGGGCGTTG
Source organism: Crioceris asparagi (assembly GCA_958507055.1). NCBI lineage: Eukaryota > Metazoa > Arthropoda > Insecta > Coleoptera > Chrysomelidae > Crioceris > Crioceris asparagi. The sequence continues at coordinate 48,271,974 of OY293828.1, read as the reverse complement.
ACGGCATAACCAACTTCTGGCTAAAACGACTACACGCCACCCACAAGAACATAGCCGGAAAACAAAAAACACCAGAATGGCTAACAAAAGGAAGAACTTACCTAATTCCTAAAGATGAAAAGACTGAGCAAGCTAAGAACTACAGACCAATAACCTGTCTAAACAACATATACAAGCTCCTCACAAAGATAATGTCTGAAAGACTACACCAACACCTAGAAAACAACAAACTATTCCCACCAGAACAAAAAGGATGTGTCAAAAACACGTATGGATGCAAGGATCACCTACTTATAAGTAAAATGCTACACAAGGACTGCAAAGAAAGGAAGAGAAACCTGTCTCTAGCCTGGATAGACTACAGGAAAGCTTTCGATAAAGTCCCGCACACCTGGATTATCGAAGTTCTAAACATCTACAGAACATCTCCGATCCTCATGACATTCATCAGCAAAACCATGAGCAACTGGAAAACCGACCTGTACCTGATAGCAGATCCCAACAACAGCGCCAACAACTCCAGCAACACCATCATCAAAAACATCCAGATAAAAAGCGGTATCTACCAAGGAGACTCCTTATCTCCGCTGCTGTTTTGTGTAGCACTGTTCCCCCTCAGCTCTATCCTGAACAGGACAAACACAGGATATCAATGCAAACAAGAGAAAGAGAAAGTGAATCACCTACTATACGTAGACGATCTGAAGCTGACAGCACATTCAGACGAAGAACTTGCCGAACAACTGGCACTAGTAAAAGAATTCAGTGACGACATCAGCATGGAATTCGGACTCGACAAATGCGCGAAAGCCTCATTTGTAAAAGGAAAACTACAAGCCAAGAAGAACATTGAGATCGACACCACAACAACGATCCAATCCTTAAACCAAACAGACGTTTATAAATATCTTGGGATAGATGAAAACGATGGAATACAACACAAACAAATGAAGACCAAAGTAAGAAAAGAATACTTCCGTAGAATAAGAGAAATCCTGAAGACAGAGCTGAACGCCAAGAACAAGATAACTGCAATAACAGCATTAGCAATCCCAGTAATCCAATACAGCGTAGACATCATCAGATGGACACAAGCTGAAATAAGAAAACTTGACACACAAACAAGAAAACTACTCGCAATGTATGGCGCACTCCACCCGCGAGCCGACATCGACCGAATGTACATCCCCAGGAAAGAAGGGGGTCGAGGACTGATCAGCATAGAATCTACATACAAAATTGCAAAAGAAGGGCTTAGCAACTACCTAAAGCTAAAAGAAAGAGACAAATACTTGGGTATGGTGTACAGACATCTGCAGAACCACACCAACGATAATCTTCACCACAGCACTGAAGACGAAGAAACAGAAAACAGCAACCCAGGCAAATCTGAAACAAAGCAAGTTAAGGAGATCAAACAACATCTGAAACAACAAATAAAAGATGAGCGAATTGAGAAATGGAAGTCCAAACCCCTGCACGGACAGCTTGCAAAAGAGACGGAAAAAGAGACAATAAACAAAACCCAGTCGTGGGCGTGGCTGTCATACGCGAATCTGAAGACAGAAACAGAGGCACTGATAACAGCATGCCAAGATCAAGCCATCGCAACTAATTATATAAAGGCTAAAATAATGAAAACCGGCTGTGATCAAAAATGCAGACTCTGCCGCACCTTCAGTGAAACCATACACCACATCGTATCAGGCTGCCCCATCCTGGCAAAAAAAGCATACCTGGACCGGCACAACACAGTAGTGAAGCACCTCCACTGGAACATCTGCAAACACTACAACATAGATGTAAACGAGAAATGGTACCAGCACAACCCGGACCCTGTAGTTGACACTGCCGAAGTTACCATCATGTGGGATACCCAGATTCACACGGATAGGACAATCACAGCAAACAAACCAGACCTAGTGATTAAGGACAAAAAGAGGAAACAATGCCTCCTGATCGATGTAGCAATTCCATCCGACTACAACATAACACAGAAAGAAGCCGAAAAACAACTGAAGTACAAGGACCTACAAATAGAAATTCAGAGAATGTGGAACATGCGAACCAAAGTCATCCCCATCATCATCGGTGCAACTGGCCTCATCTCTAAGATCACAGCAGAGCTAGTTAAGGAAGTCCCAGGAAAACACAACCTTCTACAAATGCAACGAGCAGTGGTGCTGGGTACAGCCCATATAGTACGAAAAGTACTATAACAGAACAGAATGTCATCATAACAAAAGTAACACCCTAGGTGCACGGTGTGCACTCGGTGTTACTCAGAAACAAGACCTTAGCACAAGCGCTAAGTGGTACAAGGAGATAATAATAATAATAATAATAATAATAATAATAATAATAATAATAATAATAATAATAATAATAATAATAATAATAATAATAATAATAATAATAATAATAATAATAATAATAATAATAATAATAATAATAATAATAATAATAATAATAATAATAATAATAATAATAATAATAATAATAATAATAATAATAATAATAATAATAATAATAATAATAATAATAATAATAATAATAATAATAATAATAATAATAATAATAATAATAATAATAATAATAATAATAATAATAATAATAATAATAATAATAATAATAATAATAATAATAATAATAATAATAATAATAATAATAATAATAATAATAATAATAATAATAATAATAATAATAATAATAATAATAATAATAATAATAATAATAATAATAATAATAATAATAATAATAATAATAATAATAATAATAATAATAATAATAATAATAATAATAATAATAATAATAATAATAATAATAATAATAATAATAATAATAATAATAATAATAATAATAATAATAATAATAATAATAATAATAATAATAATAATAATAATAATAATAATAATAATAATAATAATAATAATAATAATAATAATAATAATAATAATAATAATAATAATAATAATAATAATAATAATAATAATAATAATAATAATAATAATAATAATAATAATAATAATAATAATAATAATAATAATAATAATAATAATAATAATAATAATAATAATAATAATAATAATAATAATAATAATAATAATAATAATAATAATAATAATAATAATAATAATAATAATAATAATAATAATAATAATAATAATAATAATAATAATAATAATAATAATAATAATAATAATAATAATAATAATAATAATAATAATAATAATAATAATAATAATAATAATAATAATAATAATAATAATAATAATAATAATAATAATAATAATAATAATAATAATAATAATAATAATAATAATAATAATAATAATAATAATAATAATAATAATAATAATAATAATAATAATAATAATAATAATAATAATAATAATAATAATAATAATAATAATAATAATAATAATAATAATAATAATAATAATAATAATAATAATAATAATAATAATAATAATAATAATAATAATAATAATAATAATAATAATAATAATAATAATAATAATAATAATAATAATAATAATAATAATAATAATAATAATAATAATAATAATAATAATAATAATAATAATAATAATAATAATAATAATAATAATAATAATAATAATAATAATAATAATAATAATAATAATAATAATAATAATAATAATAATAATAATAATAATAATAATAATAATAATAATAATAATAATAATAATAATAATAATAATAATAATAATAATAATAATAATAATAATAATAATAATAATAATAATAATAATAATAATAATAATAATAATAATAATAATAATAATAATAATAATAATAATAATAATAATAATAATAATAATAATAATAATAATAATAATAATAATAATAATAATAATAATAATAATATTTTTTTTTGTGTTGAGGAGGGAAATGCATTTACGCACACTGTACGATTAGGAATTTCGTACAGTAGTGCAGGGCTCCCGGCTGCTCAAGAACTTGAGGTCTGACGGACTACCTGCTAAAAACCCCCTCTTCTCCGAAGGCACTAACCTGAGACCGTTTGACACATTATCAAGGTTAGGCCAAAGTTGTTGGCTCTTTGAGTTCGTCGTCTTTGTCATCTACCAAGTTTAGGGCCGATCAAGATCAGCCTTTTTGGCTTTAAGCAATGCTTCCGTGAAACGGATCACCTGGTTCCAGGAGTCACTGTCACGAAGCATAACCTTCACCAGAGTATCCGGTTCAAATGTTCCGATCCCAGCCATTAGTGAGGATCGTCGTTCGTGCCACTTACTGCAGATAAAGAAGGTATGCTCTGCGGTATCAATGACGCCCGGGCAATAGAGACATTCAGCACTATCAGTCTTTCCCATCTTGTGGAGGTAATAACGAAAATACCCATGACCCGAAAGAAGTTGGGTCAAATAGTATCCCACCTCTCCGTGTTTTCTTTCAGCCCAAGGTCTAAGTTCTGGTATTAACCTTGAGGTCCATCGCCCCCTTGTTTCCTCCTCCCAGCTGGCCTGCCAGTAGGTAAAGGTGCGGTCTCGTTCTTCAGCGGCAGTAGCCCCTCTGTCATTTTCGTGCTTTCTTCTGTAGATGGCCTGTCGTTCACGAGCCAGAAAATGAATAGGAACTATTCCAGCTATTATCAGAATAGCTGGCTCGGAAACGGTGCGGTACGCAGAAGCAACTCGTAAAGCGCCCAGTCGTTGGACTCGTAGGAGCTGGTTGCGGTAGCATGTCTTGTTTAGGACATGTGCCCAAATCTCCGCTGCATACAAGAGGACTGAGTTAACAGACGAGATGAGAAGCCTTCGCCTGCTAGGACGTGGGCCGCCAACATTGGCCATCAGCCTACTGAGGGAACCTATGGCTCTGGCGGCTTTGTCTGCGGTGTGTTGAATCTGTTCTCTGAAAATCATCTTAGTGTCGATCATCATCCCAAGGTATTTGGCTGAAGTTTTAGTTTGGATTTCAAAATTATCTACATGCATTGGGATAATTGTTTCTATACGTTTCTTTGTAAGAACAACAATTTCTGTCTTGCTGAGAGCCAGCGACAAACCGTGATCATGCATCCACCTGTTAATCCTTCGCATGACTTGGTTCAGCTTAAGCTGTGCTTGGTCCGTATCTCTAGCTGCAAATAATAATAATAATAATAATAATAATAATAATAATAATAATAATAATAATAATAATAATAATAATAATAATAATAATAATAATAAGACAACCATAATAATAATACTAATAATAATAATAATAATAATAATAATATTGTTCCAAAGTTGAGGATCGAGATCTTGGATCTCGATACATTAAGCACAGAGAACGAGGTTACAGAGGCGATTCGAAGAGATTACACAGATCTTATCGGCGAGCTGAATGTAACTCTGCTACCTCCCAACAATCGCGAACAGAGGAAGGCCATCTTCGAGATGGAAGAGAAAGAGGCACTCCCAATACTACAAAAGGGAAGAATAAAGATTGGGTGGATGAATTGTAGAGCACGGCAACGCGTGGAAGTAGAACGATGTTACCGCTACTTGGCCTACGGCCACATAAGAAAAATCTGCTCAGACCCAGATAGGAGTCGGAACTGCTGGAAATGTGGTGGGGGTGACCACATGGCTGCAGCTTGCACAGCAAAACCCAATTGTGTCCTATGCACCAACATCACCAGTGCAACCACCGATCATGACCCAGGCTCTAGGGTATGCGAGTCTTTCAGGAAGGCCCTTGAAGCCAGAAAAGCCAGCTCTACCAGGATATGACCCAATTTCTTCAGGGTAACCTACAAAGAGGTCAAGCTTCCATCTCTATCCCTGAACAGCTTGTACGCGAGACTGGAAACCAGGTTGCAATTATCAGTGAGACTTCGAATCAGTGTCAGCCAATATTGGTTCTACGATCAGCTAGGCACAGCGGCTGTCTGGATCTCAGATAGCCAAGGGGGTCAGGTCCTTACTCACGGGTCTGGCAATGGATATGTCTGGGTCAGGTTGCGACAGGTCACTGTCTACAGCGTGTACCTTTTTCCTAACTACACTGCTTTCGAGTATAAGGAGAGACTGGATGCACTCGAAGATAATCTTCGAAACACCCCTGGCCTAGTCATTGTGACTGGAGATTTCAACACCAGAGCTGTAGAGTGGGGTATGCCTATTACCAATGCCAGAGGAAGACACATCTTGGAGATGGCTTTGGTGAGTCAATACCAGCCATCACCTTCGCATCGAGCGCTCTGATTTCTATGATATCTGATTGGAAGTTGATGGACGTGTACACTGCTAACGACCACGAATACCTCTCCTTCCTATTATATAAAAAAGAGGTTTTCCGTCGAATGAGTACCCGAAACCCAACTGGCTGGAATATAGCCAAGATGGACAGGGAAAAGTTCATCGGAGAATTAAGCTTTCGCCTCGAAACTAGACCACCTGCACACCTTGAGTCAGCGGTTACAAATAATGTAGTACCACTTGTGGAATATACTATGGAGCTAATTCGTCAGGCATATGACTCATCAATGCCTCGGAAGCAACCTCTCCGGAGCCGCCCCCAAGCTTACTGGTGGAAAGCTGAGATTGCAGAGGTCAGAAGGATGGCGCTAATGAAGAGAAAAAGGGCTCAACGTGTTCATAACCGACCGGAAGCTGCGACTAGATCAACAGAGTGCAAAGCTGCAAAGAAGGCGCTTAGCGCTGCAATCCGCCTAAGCAAAGATTGATGCTGGAAGGCGCTATGCCAGGATGTAGATTCTGATCCCTGAAGCAAAGGTTACAAACTTGTGACAGAAAGCTCGGCGGAATCGGAAATAATAGTCATAGCTTGCCACCGGAAGTTGTTACGAAAATCGTTGATGCCCTGTTTCCAGTTCACCCTGTGAGACTGGGAGATATAGTTTCTCTGCCAGTCTCAGATGTTCCGAAATTCTCAGAACTAGAGCTCGTGACAGCTATGCGTGCCATAAAGAATAATAAAGCTCCTGGACCTGACGGAATCCCTGCTGAAGCTTTGAAAATTATAGTTGACAGCACACCACATCTTTTATTACGCATGTTCAATGCATGTCTGATAGCAGGAGTTTTTCCGTCACGACGGAAGATAGCTACATTGGTGCTAATCAGGGCAATCCAGATTTCCCGTCAGCGTACAGGCCACTGTGCTTACTAGATACAGCGGGAAAGCTCTTCGAGAGGATGTTAAAGCCTAAATTGCAGAGAGCCATTGAAGAAGCCGGAAACTTTTCGCCCCAACAACAAGGTTTCCGTAAAGGGCACTCAACTTTGACTGCCATCACAGAGGTGATCAGTGCTTTCAATCGTGCTAACGAAGCTTGCCATCAAGCTCAAAACATCGTAGTGTTAGTCACACTAGATGTGAAAAACGTTTTCAACTCTGCTCGATGGGTGAATATACTAGAGGCCTTGCAACGATCTTTTAGATTACAAAACTACCTGGCATTTGTACAGAGTTATCTAGAGAGCCGTCGGTTGAATTATGAGACAGGGGAAGGCCATATTATAAACGAGGTAACCTCCGTTGCAGCGCAGGGCTCTCTCCTTGGCTCTGATCTCTGAAATGCTCTGTACGACGGCCTGTTACATATCGAGATGCCCCATGATGTGTTCCTAGTAGGATACGCCGATGACATAGCCGCTGTCATATTCGTTAGGAATCCAGAGCTGGCCCAATTACGCCTGAATCAGGTAATGATTCGGATAAACTCATGGATGGGGAGCCATGAGCTCGAGTTGGCTGTCTCAAAGACCGAGATCATTATGCTCACACGACGTAGGATCTCTACAACATCCATGTCTGTGAACAATCTCGAGGTGCAAAGACTGCGGTAGTGCTAGACTGCCGCCTCCAGTACTGAGAACATATCCAAATTGTGTGCGACAAGGCATCAAAGGTAGTTATGACGCTTAGCAGACTGATGGGTAACATTGGTGGTCCAAGGTCAAGCAAGAGGCGACTTCTCATGGTAAATACAAATGCTATTCTTCTGTACGGTGCAGAGGTGTGGGCAGATGCTATGGGGAAGCGCGTGTTGGCAGTCCAACTTAGGGCGGCCCTCAGGGTGGCCTGCGCATATCGCACAGTGTCTGCTGCAGCGGTTATGGTTGTGACCAGTGTAATACCAGTCGATCTGCTTGCTATCGAGAGGCAGAACATCTATCGTCTTTCCTCAGAGCATAGCAGAAGACAAGCCTCAATAGCTGCTAGAGAAGGGACTCTGCAAACCTGGCAGCTAAGGTGAGATGAAAACGAGGGCCATTGGACCTTTCGCCTCATCAAAGATATTGGCCCCTGGATAGACCGTGGTCATGGAGAGATCAACTTTTACCTATGTCAGTTCCTGACTGGTATGGCTATTTCAGGAAATATCTTCACAGAATGGGGAAGGTCAGCTCCACTATATGCAGGTATTGCCCAGAAGATGACGACGACGCTCATCACACGTTCTTCGACTGCAGTCGTTTCTTCGTTGAAAGAAGGGTGCTTGTTTGCTATACTGGTACTTCTTCCGCAGATACCATAGTGGAAGCCATGCTACGGAGTAAAGAAGCCTGGAGGGCGGTCGTCAACTATGTCCATACCGTCCTTCGTGGGAAGATAGAAGAGGGATGCCTGCAAGATCTTAGGCCTCCCAATATATGTTATATGTGATTCCACATTCAAAGGATCCTCAAGCTCTTAGGGTACAAGTTAGGCGGCCAGGCATGAAGTCATCCGAATGGGCTCCGGCCTTGGATCTCCGCGGTCGTAAGGGGTTTAGGGAGTATTCCCAGCTTACAGTTGGGCGAGTCTCACACTGCGTGCGCAAAAGCATTTCCCCAACGAAAAAATAAATAATAATAATAATAATAATAATAATAATAATAATAATAATAATAATAATAATAATAATAATAATAATAATAATAATAATAATAATAATAATAATAATAATAATAATAATAATAATAATAATAATAATAATAATAATAATAATAATAATAATAATAATAATAATAATAATAATAATAATAATAATAATAATAATAATAATAATAATAATAATAATAATAATAATAATAATAATAATAATAATAATAATAATAATAATAATAATAATAATAATAATAATAATAATAATAATAATAATAATAATAATAATAATAATAATAATAATAATAATAATAATAATAATAATAATAATAATAATAATAATAATAATAATAATAATAATAATAATAATAATAATAATAATAATAATAATAATAATAATAATAATAATAATAATAATAATAATAATAATAATAATAATAATAATAATAATAATAATAATAATAATAATAATAATAATAATAATAATAATAATAATAATAATAATAATAATAATAATAATAATAATAATAATAATAATAATAATAATAATAATAATAATAATAATAATAATAATAATAATAATAATAATAATAATAATAATAATAATAATAATAATAATAATAATAATAATAATAATAATAATAATAATAATAATAATAATAATAATAATAATAATAATAATAATAATAATAATAATAATAATAATAATAATAATAATAATAATAATAATAATAATAATAATAATAATAATAATAATAATAATAATAATAATAATAATAATAATAATAATAATAATAATAATAATAATAATAATAATAATAATAATAATAATAATAATAATAATAATAATAATAATAATAATAATAATAATAATAATAATAATAATAATAATAATAATAATAATAATAATAATAATAATAATAATAATAATAATAATAATAATAATAATAATAATAGTTCTCACATATTCTTTCGGAATTTTGAAATGGTCTACCACTGAGCTAGAAGATATTCAAAGTAGCACACGCACCATGCTAACTAAACATAACAGCCATCACCCAAAATCGTCTGTCCTCAGAACAACGTTACCGAGAGGAGAAGGAGGACATGCAGTGACAGACATTGTCAATTTACACACCCGTCAAATCAGTAATCTCAGACAATTCATTTTTACTAAATCTCAAACATCCGAGCTTCACAGGGTAGTAAAGCTGGCCGACAAAAACTGTTCTCCACTTAATCTTGTCTCCCATGAACAGAACCTTCCATCTTGTTCTGACGCCCAGAAACAGGAAGAGTGGTCCCAGAAAGAACTGCATGGTCGACACAATAATGTCCTTAATCAGCAACAAATTGATAAAGACGCTTCCAATAGGTGGTTAATTAATGGAGAACTATTCTCTGAAACTGAGGGTTACATGGTTGCTATTCAGGATCAAATTATCAATACCACAACTATAAAAAGTTTTTGATTAAGGACAGAAATACCCAATCAAACAAATGCAGAAAATGTCAACTGAAGTCAGAAACCATTCAACACATAACATCTGGTTGTATACACTTGGCTAACACTGACTATCTCCATAGACATAACCAAGAATGCAGTATCCTTCACCAAAAACTGGTTCATATATTCGGAATGCTAAGCACCTATACACCATATTATAAATACCAAGCTCACCGATAGACAGGTGACGAATAACCGGCCTGACGTCGTAGTGTTGGATAAAAGAGCCAGCAGGGTATTTCTTGTAGATGTCTCCATACCCATTAATAACAACGTGTTGGAAAAGTACCGGGAGAACCAATGTAAATATATGGATTTGGCCAGTGAGATAAAGCACATGTGGCACGTGCATATGGTGGAGATTCTACCAATTATCGTCTCATCAACAGGCCTAATTCCTAAATCTCTTCACGATAGTATTGCAAAGTTGGGACTTCGCAAAGGCATTTACATCAAGATGAAGAAGGCAGTTATTTTGAACACGTGCCCCACTGTTAGAAAATTTCTTTTCTGAATACAATAGAACACACCTATTTCTTTTGATAGTTGTATCTGTATAATATTATACAACAAATGCCTAAAATAAAAGTACAATTGATTGAATAATTGAAAATAGAATACATTCTCCGTTATTGTCCAGTTCACCAGCAAGCAAGAATAGAATCAATGCAAACTGTAGTTTGCAGAGGTGAGAGCGGTATCTCTCTCTTCTGCGTACAGAAGCATTTTTTACAGAAAAATGTTGGATTATCAAGGTCACGTAATGGCTTCTCCCGATTAATTTAAATATATGGCTTGAAATTAACGAGATATTGTATTTAATACAATCCTTCAATGATAAGTAATCATTTGAAAATGTTTTCAACTCGTAAAAGGCTGTAATAATTATATTATCAATATATGTAAAACCAAATAGACGGATTTCACAATTTATTATTTTCAAGACTCTACGGTGTTGCCGGTGCTAAAATTTTACCTGTTTTTAAATACCTAACTGATATAGATATCGGATAAATACCTAAGTGAAACTGACAAATTAAGTATGATCATGATTGTAAAATCATTTATTATTTATTTACTAATTCGCTCTTATTCGAAAGTGGTACATTTTTAAGGCACTAATAATAATATAGAACTGCAATCCTTAATGTTAATACATCTATTTACTAAGAGATGGCAGAGCGATCAGGAATTAGACGTTTTCGTTATTCTATTTATTAGTCTATGGTTTTCGTACGCTGTGGGTTATTAATTAATTAATTAATATTTGATACCTAGTTATATTTCTTCTAACATTGCCTACGCGTGCATAAATTTTTTTGGTTTTAGCTTTTGGTTCAGATCACACGATATAGCTTTTTTATAATTAGACGCGGCCCGCTGTTGATAAATATCTAGGTACATTTCAAGTTATGAAATACAAGGTGGGAGATTAGGAGTGCGTAGGTATTCGGACGATTACGGGGTTATTGTAAAGATTAGGAGAAAATGTCTATAACTAACCCAATCGTATTTTAAACATTCTACAACATAAAAATATTTTCAATTATACCGGGTGTTTCTAAATAGTTGGAACTCTACAAAACTTTGTTTTTTCTTATGGAATGTTTATAATTCTAATTTATTTTTCAGATCAAAATGGAAAAACAATGTCAGTTTATTAATATGACTTTATGTTTTTAGCGGATGAGGATGAGAGAGTCAGTATGTAGTTCGCGATTTCACATTTTTTTAAGTATATCTATATTCATGTCCCCAACAATAATGGTAATGTTACTACCATTATCAATGTTGTGCAAATATGCTTCAAGATCTGTAACGAGGAAGGATAATAGGGAAACCGTAAACCCTACGACTTCGGGAAAAAAATTCATAAGTGAATCGGCTAAAAGAAATTCAGCAAAAATATTTTCAAGTTTCTAAAAGGGCCGCTAGGTGGCGTAATTACCGTGGTATAAACTAAAATTAAATTTTTCTCAAAAAATCGATGCATCAACGTATTGTTCTAGTACCGGAAATGGAAAGTTCATGAAATTTTGCGTAATTTTATATATATATATATGGGATATTACGAAATTTGTTAACACGATTGAGGTCGCAGTTTTGGAGGTATCAAACATGAACACTCAATATAAATTTGATGTAATTGTACCTTTTCTGGAGATCTTAATATAGACCCTGATTAAAAAAATAAATAGTATATTTATTGAGATGAAAAAGGCGGAAGAAAAATCTGCCTTGAAGTGGAACGCGAACCCTGTCTGCTTTATATTCAACAGCCGAAACAAAAACCTCTAACCGCAAGGCTATGACACATACGGAAATTTTTTGTAATAACATGTAGGTATACAAATGAAAAAGTTGTTAAAATTTCAGTTCAATGAATTTTGAGAAATTTACCTTTCAGCTGACTACAGGCCATCGGGATTTTTTTAATTGGAGGCTTAATTTGAATGAGAGAGAGAGAGAGAAATGCTTTATTGTCGAAAAAATATAAATTTTGTAGACAAAGCAAAATAAAAATATCAAAAACAAACACTACAAAACAAAACAAAGGCAAAACTAAAAATTAAATTAAAATTAAATAAATTAAATAAATTTATATAATATAAAATGTCAGAAATGATGTTAATTTAAGGTTTTTCTGACAAATAACAAAAGAGAATTTCATTATTTTATTTTTTTTAAATATAATCAATCATAGCTTTTACCCTTTCCCAATTTATTTGATCATGACCACAACCTAATCTGGGGATAGCAATTTTTCTTACATTATTTTTTAAGTGGCTATTCCACCTGGTTTCGCATTTTGATTGATTAGATATTGTAATTTCTTAAATTTATGCTTAAATATTACTACAATTTTTTTTCCATTTTTAAATCGGCTTCCACACAATGAGCTAAATAGTTATCGTGTGGTTGTACATACAGGTTACTATTAATTTCTTTAGTTGTTTTGGAATCTACAATATGTTTCCAATTTTGTTAAAATTTTTGAAATTCGGTATTTGTTTTTACGAGAGGTCCAAAAGTGGGGAGAGTATTGGTCGTCGTCATTGTTTTTGAGTTTTTCGCAAGCTGCTGACATGTGCGATGGAAGATCATCTTTCTTAACGGCGTGAATGTCGATAGGTGGTAGAGACAGTGCACCGGCGTTGGAGTTTTGTTTACCTTTTTTATATTGTATGGTCTATTCGTATTCTTGTAGTTTTAATCTCCACCTGACTAATTTTGAATTCGGTTCTTTAATCGAGAAGAGCCATTGTAATGGTTTATGATCGGTTACGATATCAAATTTTCTACAAAACAAGTAAGGTCGAAAATATTTGGTACCGACACGATAGCGAGGAGTTCTTTTTCTATCGTGGAGTAATTACACTCTGCAGTATTTAGAGTTCTGCTTGAATATGCTATTGGTAAATCGGTTCCAACTGTTCCTTGTGATATAATGGCATGTTTGACTTGGTTTTGTAAATGTTAAGGAGTCTCCGGGTTCATGTAGAATTTTACCGAATTTTTATATAAATTTAAAAAGTTAGTTTTTTTCTTCTAAGTTCAAATGTTTGTGTCTAATTAAATTTTCTAAATAAATTTTTCTGAGGGTTTCCTCTCCTAATGTTGAGTTGATTGGTTTTGGATAGACTGTTTCTAGATTATATATTTCAAAATTGTTAAGATCAATTCGTTCTAAAGGTTGGTTGTATTTCAATCTCGTTGTTACAATAATATGGCATCATCCATGTCGTATTATCGGGTAAATTAGTTCTCAAAATCGTTTTTTGTATAGTATTCGGGGGAATTTCTATTGTATAATTATATAAGTTTTGTCTATATTGGAAATGTATTTCCATGTATTAATTTTTTAGCTTTGCATTTCTTAAGTCAATATTTAAATTAATTTACAAAGGTCTTTAATTCCTAAAATGCCGTCAAAATATTTGTGAAAAGGATGTAAAATGAATTCGATTGGTTCAGTAATAGCGAAGCATGTAAATAAAGGAATAGTTGCTTTACTTGTGGCTTTTTTATATCCAGCGCAACTTTTTTTTTTTAATTCTTTGAGTGTTTGTCAAAATATGATTTAATGGTTTTTGTATATTTTCTTTTGTCAAGTTATTGTTGTGCAAATAGTTGTTTTTGACTTGGCTTCGACATGTTAAAATTTTATAGTTTGTTATTATATCAATAGCTTCATCCAAATTTTGTGGGTTTCGAAAGATAAGTAGTGTACTTAGCTCGTTAGAAGTATTTGCTAAAAGATTCTGGGTTGCTGTTAACTCATTAGGAAAATTTATTATTGCTCTTACTTCAACATTGTTAATTTGAACATATTTTTTAATTTTGGTGACTAAGACTTTGAGTTTTAGAATGTAGTCTTGAGTAGATTCGTTTTTCGATGTTGATGAAGGTTTGCTCTAGTAATTGGATCACTAATGTTCTGAGTTAAAGCCGTTCATATCTCGGCCCAGTTCTTAAATCTGGACGTGTTAAGAGGAAATGTCTATTTTTGATTTTGTTGCTAAGATAACATATTCTTGTTGTGATTGATCATTATTAAAATATCTAGCATAAAAAGTATCGATTTGATTGAGAAATGATTCTAGACGCGATAGTGTACCATCAAAATTTTTTAATAATTTCACAGTTCATCTCAAAGCGTCGGCCATTTTAATAGTATCAGTGATAACAATAATATTTTCACTAACTAATGGTTCTAAACTATTTTCTATATTATCTAATGAAACTGACTGATTATTACAAGTATTATTTATCAAAGAAATATTGGAATATATTTCAATAACTTCGTCGGTACTGGTTAGGTTATTCCCTAATTAATTCTTGAAGGATGAATGATATCGATTATCGACCTCTAAATCTCTTCATACATAGGCAATTGTTGAATTCTTAAAAGATTCTGGGTTGTTAACTCATTATGAGTATTTATTATTGCTCTTGCTTCAACATTGTGAATTTTAACATATTTTTGTTGTAGTTTTGGTGACTAAGAGTTTTAGAATGTAGTCTTGAGTAGATTCCTTTTTTCGTATTAAAAATATTAGTTGTTGATGAAGGTTTGCTCTACTAATTGGATGACTAAATTTCTGAGTTAAAGCCGTTCTTATCTCGGCCCATGTTCTTAAATCTGGAC
This sequence comes from Crioceris asparagi, assembly GCA_958507055.1. Classification (NCBI taxonomy): domain Eukaryota; kingdom Metazoa; phylum Arthropoda; class Insecta; order Coleoptera; family Chrysomelidae; genus Crioceris; species Crioceris asparagi. The sequence continues at coordinate 48,256,447 of OY293828.1, read as the reverse complement.
GGGTTAAGAGGAAATCTCTATTTTTGATTTTATTGCTAAGATAACATATTTTTGTTGTTATTGATCATTATTAAAATATCTAGCATAAAAAGTATCGATTTGATTGAGAAATGATTCTAGACGCGATAGTGTACCATCAAATTTTTTTAATAATGTCACAGTTCATCTCCAAACGTCGGCCATTTTAATAGTATCAGTGATAATAACAATAATATTTTCACTAACTAATGGTTCTAAACTATTTTCTATATTATCTAATGAAACTGACTGATTATTACAAGTATTATTTATCAAAGAAATATTGGAATATATTTCAATAACGTCGGTACTGGTTAGGTTATTCCCTAATTAATTCTTGAAGGATAAGTGATATCGATTATTCTACCTCTAAATCTCTTCATACATCGGCAATTGTTGAATTCTTAACTAACAGGAGTTACAACTATAGGTACAATGTGTTCCTAGTTTCGTTCCTAATCAAATGGTGACTTCGTAGAGGACACTGGCTTAGGCTAATTCATCCTACTGGCTTTCGAAACCAATGATCGACGTGGGCCAGGAGTCCTAGTGTTCTGCGTAGTAGTGTTTTTGAAGCTTAGAATCCTTTTCTTCACTGTTGATACAGATGGGTGTCAAGGGATAATCACTCCGAAAAGGATCCTACTGACTGCGCCAATTTTAATTAATTTCTTACAACTTGTGTTTTTAAAAACTTTAATTTTACAAGTATACAAGTGGTACTGCTATGACAGAGTGAACTTAAAGACTAAAATATGCATGCAACTGCTTTTCGTATTTATAATGTAAAAATGCGGACTAATCTAAACATAATCTTTCGGGTAATACAATGTCTTTCTATTAAGGTAATTCATCTGAAGTGGCCATATAATTATTTATAATGTAAAAATGCTGATTTATCTAAACATAATCTTGCGGGTACTACAATGTTCTTATTTTAAGGTTAATCATATGAAGTGGCCATATAATTCTTATACGACTACTTAACCAAAATAATATATCGATAGAACTCGCAAATCTTATATTCAGACTTATGCCTACAGAAGCATTATTTATAGAAAAATGTTGGATTTTCAAGGTCACGTAATAATCTTTCCCGGTTAATTTTTGGCTTGAAATTAACGAGATATTGTATATAATACATTTCTAAAATGAAAAGTAATCATTTGTAAATGTTTTCAACTCATAAAAGGCTGTAATATTAATATTATCAATATATGTTAAAACAAATAGACGGATTTCACAATTTATTTTTGCCAATACTCTACGGTGTTGCCGGTGCTAAAATTTTATGTGTTCATAAATACATAAGTGATATAAATGTCGGATAAATTAAGTGAAACCAACAACATAATAATGAACATGATTGTAAAATCATTTATTATTTAAGAAAGTGCAAACAACTTCGCTTTTATTCGAAAGGAAAAAAGGAACAACATTACGCAGATGTAGAAATAAAGTCTTAAACGTTATGGGCATAGTATCCGATCAGGGTTCAAATTTTCTGAAGCTGGTTAAAGCAACCTTGGAACTGTCAGAAGAAAAAGTACTTTTTGTAGATGATCAAGAACGAGTGTATCCATTTGATATTATACACTTGTTGAAATCGATTCGGAATTATGTTTTCAGCTATAATTTTTCTCTCAGTGAAGCTGAAACTAATAACATTTTTGTAAAACTGTTGAGCAAATGAATAATCTTTTTGACGTAATGATTTCAAGTAATTTTGAAAATTGACAGGCTTCTTTGGGAACGCAGAAGCAGCTAAAATTCCTTGAAGAAGCATACACTCTGTTTGAAAGTTAAAAATAGTATAATAAGCATACTATTTTCATAAACAAAAGAAGAGAACAAGACTCTGAAAAATGATGTACAGAAATGTCCTAAGACAGTGAAAAATGTTCGAATTGCACATCTGCAAATAAAAAATACACACCACATATAGTGTGAGTTAGAGACAAGCAGTTTCCAGTGTCCATCTTACAAACACTTATAGACATACTAAGGAGCAAAATCGATCGAAGTGCTTAATATGGTGGATAATCTGGAAAATAATATCCATAAACACGAAAACATTGACTGTGGTAAGATAGTATCTCAAATAAATATTAAAAATAAACTCTTAAATATCATACATTTTAACAAACGTAGTGTGCGAAAGAATTTTAATAACCGTCTAACCTTTCTTGAAACTTACAAATTATTTTTTTTTGTGATATTGCTCTATTGAGTGAGTGTTGACAAATTAATGAAAAACTATATAATATTAACGGTTATAATACTTTTTACAATTATGGCAATCATAACAAAAATGATGGTACCTTGATTTATGTTAGGGACAGGATAGATATTGATTTTAAAGTCTATAAATTGCGAGAGTCTGACGTAAGCATGGGAAGAATTTCTTTTATATCAGCAGGAACTAGTTATGGCGTCACTTGTGTCTATCGAATACCGTCTACTAATCCTAATTGTTTTCTTAGCGAGCTTGAAACTTATATTTCAGAGAACTTGATATAAATATCAATATCAATGAAACAAATTAGCTTGTTAAATCGTACATGTCAATGCTAAATTATTATGGTCTAAACTCTTTAATCAATAGTCCCAAACGAGTAACACTGACAACCGAACATTAAACAAAATTAAAAACAGAAACACTGAAACACTCATCATATGTTATATATTCTGATCTGACTACCATTTCCCTGTTATGGTGAATATTTACAGTACACATTGTAATAAAGAAAATAGCCCGAGATTTGTAAATAAAGTTATCTCTAAATTAAGTTTTCAAACATTTGATACCATTGTTTCTAGTTATTCTAGAGAAGATTAGCTTGGGATAATTGATGTAGATAATGTTAACGTAGCAAGTGATAATTTTGTAAAAAAAATGTCGAGCGCTTTCAGGGTCGCTACTGAAACTAAAACTCTTAGGTATAATTAATTTAAGAAAATATAGCCGTGGATAACAAACGGATTAATACAATTAATAAAAATTAGGGATAAAATGAAAAAGAAATTATTATCAGGTCCTTGCAATATAGAAGAGAAAAATAAATATAAAACCTATAGAAATAACTTGAATAAGATAGTTACTAAATGTAAAAATTAATACTGCAAGACGGAAATAGAAAACAGTAGGGGTGACATTAGAAAAATGTATAAGTTAGTATCCGAGGCAACAAATATGAAAACAAATAAAAATTTGGGCAATATTCAAGTTAAAAACAATAATGAACCTTTTTCTAATATCAAGGAAATGGCCAACTACTGTAATGATTTTTTTATAAATATTGGCGTAAAAATGTTCATTAAATTCAAAGATCCTGATAGACCAATTGTATATAACTACCGTTCCCTAAATTCCGTGTTCTTGAGGCCAGTGCGAGAATGTGATATAATTAAGCAGATAGCTTCATTAAAAAACAATTGCGCTGCAGGCATTGATAGTATAGGATCCAAGATTATATATATTGGTACATATAATTATTTAATTTTTAAATCGGGCATAGTCCTCAAAGTATTCAAAACCACCTCAGTAACACCCGTTCATAAGGATGGAGACAAGGCAGATATAAACAGTTACAAGCCGATTATTGTCATTATCACATTTACAAAGATTTTTGAAAAATACTTAAATGAAAGGCTTGTTGAATTCTTGACAAATAATAATATTCTTTCAAACAAACAATTTGCTTTCACCAAGGGTCTAAGCACAACAGAAGCTATATATGAGCTTAATAAAAATATCACTGAACATCTGAATGTAGGAAATAACTGCTTATCAGTCTTTCTGGACTTAGCGAACGCTTTTGACACTGTCCCCTATAATAAACTTCTTGACAAACAGCAGCACAATCATACAATAAGAAGAAAAGAGAGTTCAAGTTTTATAAGGGCATTATATGTCATAACTGCAAAGTAGAAGGACATTATGCAAACAAGTGCATCAAAGATAGATTGCCAGAACAAAATACCAGTAAGTCTCAGAAGAAATCCTATAAAGGTGAAGGAATTTTCCCTAATCCATGTGTTTACAGCAAGAAAACTAATCACTTGTCTGAAAATTGTCGCTACAAACAAGAACATGAAGCAAAAAGGAATAATAATGAAAAAGTGGCTTACATAACTTATCATGCAGATAAGAATAAGTGTGCTTTGTACAGTAGTAAATCAGATTATACTTTTGTCGCAGACACTGGTGCTACAGATCATTATGTCAAAGATGCAAATATCTTAAGTGACCTCAAACATGTAGAAAAAATAAATGTTGGTGTTGCTAAGGAAGGAGAGAAACTTGTATCAAATCTCTCTGGTGAAGTTAATTCTGAAGAAGTTAAACTCACAAAAGTGTTACATCTTCCTGGTCTAAGCAGAAACTTGCTCTCAATAAATGTTGTAACGGAAAATGGTGGGATCACCATTTTCGACAAGAAGTCAGAATAACGATATTAAGAGAATAAAAAATAAAAAAATGTGAATCCTGCATCATAAGCAAGAAGACAAGAAAACCTTTTTGTCTAGAGAGAACTAGAGCCACTAGACCATTAGAAATTCTCCATACGGATGTCTGTGGTAAAATCTCTCCAACAAAATATGCGAATGAAGAATATTTTTTAACAGTGATGGATGACTATACCCATTTCCTTAAGATTTATCTGCTACATACGAAAGGAGAAACGGAAGAATATCTGAGAGAGCATATTCTGGAGGCTGAAGCACATTTCAACCTAAAAACTGAGAGAGTAAGATGTGATAGAGGTGGTGAATTTAGCAGCAACAACTTTAAACAATGGTGTAAAGACAGAGGTATTGTCATCGAATATACAATAAATTATACTCCACAGCAAAATGGCAGAGCGGAGAGAGTCAATAGAACTCTGATGGATAAGGTTTGCGCCATGTTAAATGCATCCAAACTTAATAACAAGTTTTGGGGTTTTGCAGTACAAACTGCTGCATACTTACTGAATAGAAGTGTGATAAAAGCAATTGAAGTTACACCTTAGCAAATGTGGCATGGAAGAAGACCTGATGTGTCTGGACTGGAAGAATTTGGTCAGACAGTGTATACTAAAAATTTGGACTATCTAAAAAAGCTGGATTCTAGAAGACAAAAAGGTGTTTTCGTTGGCAATTCTTTAAATGGTTACAGAATTTGGAACCATTTCACTCCTTCTACATACATATCAAGAGATGTGGAATTTACCACAAATTTTGTGGAACAAAAATCTGAGGTACCTGTCATTACAGTCGAAGATTTTGATTCGGAAGAAGAAATAAATGAACAAGAAAATAATAACCAAAATGATAAACGTGAAAACACAATAGAGGAAGAATAAGACTCTGATTCAGAAGATGAACAACCCGCAGTATGCCCACAAAGACCAAGAGTATTCCTTCAGCGTTACCAAGACTATGAAGTACCTGAAACATACAAAGCAAGACACGAGACATTTATTTCATATACTGAATGTATGCAAAGTGACAACAAAGATAAATGGCAACAAGCAATAAATGAAAAAAAACTATCCCTCAAGAAAAATAATCCAAGAAATTACCTTGGTATGGAAATATCAAGAAACCAAAAAGGAATATTATTGTGCCAAGAGATATATGCCAAAAAGATAGTTGCTTAGTTTGGAATGTCAGTTTCCATGAAAATGGATACACCAATTGCAATACAAGGAAAAACTGAAAATACTAAGAAGATATTGAATTACAAATACGATTAAGCTCTAGGAAGTTTGCTCTATTTAACATGCAAGACACGACCAGATTTGGCTTTTGCTGTTAAGTCTGAGAGTCGTGCACTGAATAACCCAACTGATCAAGATTATGAAGAGAACTTTAAGATATCTGAATGGAGCTCCAGGGAGTGGAATTTATTTTCCATCTGAGAAGAACCGCAGTCTACAAGCCTATACTGATTCAGAATATGCGGGTGATCCAACAACAAGAAAAAGTACAACTGGAGACCTCATTTTATTCGGTGGATCTCCGATTTCTTGGTGCTCAAGAAAACAAAAAATAGTTGCACTCTCAACTACTGAAGCCGAATACATTGCAGCAGCGCAATGTGTAAAAGAAATGAAATACATCAAGAATATATTAGAAGAACTTACAGACTTCAAAATAAACACCAGTTTGAATGTTGACAACCAGTCAGCTATAAAAATGATAAAATCTGGACAAATCTCAAGAAACAGTAAGCATATCGAAGTAAGATACCATTTTATTGAATGTGTGCAAATGTGTTTTTAAGAAACCAGAAGTAAGAAATTATGTAAGCCACCTCTACGAAACCAGAAATAAAACAAATAAACATTTTATAATTCCAGTTAGTAACAGAAATGTGAATTTAAGAAGTATAAATTATCTAGCCCCAAAGATTTACAATATTATACCAAATAATATTAAAAATGTTACTAGCATGAAATTATACAATCATAAATGTAGAATATATATAGCATATACTTGGGCGAAATTTCAAGAATTGTTCTAAGTTAGTAGGTACCTACCTGACTCTCGCAAACAATAAAGTATGTACCTTATATTAATTGTGCTATTTTTACATTTTATACCATTTTTGTGTCAAAAATATTGATATGAAATTATTATTATTTTGAGTTTATTTTATTTATTCTTATTTTTATTTTATGTATTGTTAAAATTAGAAATTAAATCTGTTATTTTATACGAATTAATTATTATTTTGTTAAAATGGGAATTTTTTGTTGCATTCGAATTTGAAGAATTTATTATTATTATTATTATTATTATTATTATTATTATTATTATTATTATTATTATTATTATTATTATTTAAAAATAAAACTCTTTTCTTTGTTGATGATTATGACATCACCTCGATATTATTATTCAAGCAATACGTTCCTTAAAAGTGCAATTCTGATAACAGTTGTTTTGTTCCAGAGAGCTTTCGATGTCTTATACCGACTTCGCCAGACGGAGGAGGTATACAATTCGGTTCTGTTTACTTTTTTTAGTATCAAGATATTTGTATACACGCATTTAAAAATAGATGATTATAGAAAATTAAAGTTAGTCCCTGACAGCTAGCCGACTTCCAAAAAATATCCATATCCCCAAAAAGCATTCCCAATGGAAAACGTTTGGAGTTGAGACCATTCTTCAAAACTCGACAAAAAAACCTTGAATCATTCGCATTCGCTCAGTAAGAGCTGAACCACACCGTGTATCGGTATTTTTGGAATGTTGCTTTGTATACGAATTTTGCTTTAATGGTACATTTTCATCAAGTGATTCTTTCCCCTCTCACCGCCTCCAAAATTTCTTCCGTGAAATTACAACTTGACATATTATATTCATAGCCCACAGTTCCAGTAAATCTGGACTAGCATTTACAGTCACTCACCTGCTCGCTTTTAATGATAAAATTGTTACTATCTTGCATATATACCTAAAATAAATGCACTATGTTCAGTCTTAGAAAAGAAGATGAAATAAAACAGAATTAATATTGTATTTTAGCATTTATTCGTTTTTGTGAAATGTATTTGTGTTTCCTGTAGTACAAATGTATATTTAACTATATTGTCATGTTCTAAAGGTTCTAATGGGAGAAAAAAAAATTAGTGATCTACAATATTTTTACACACGACAAACATACAAAAGTACGATACGATCTATTTTTTGATGTAAACTTAAACCTAATGGAAATAATTGTTAACACCGTATTAAGGAGAATCAGAAAGGAGTGGAGTACCAATAAAAAAATTAAACAACTTGTCAACGGAATGAATTTGGGGATGATCAATTCAATTCAAATTTATTTATTTTCAAATGTAAATTTACAATTTTTGTGATAATGTTATTTATTCGATTCTCTTCTGTCTGGTAGGGGGCTTTCCCCCTTGTCAGACTGGCCTTGAATATTACATGACTAGGGATACGCGGGGTAACACCTGCGGAATGTTACCAGGGGACCGGCCATGCTTTAACGCCCAGTGAGGCTGGGGACGGGGAAAACCACAGAAAAAACCCACGTCCATGGCGGAATACAAATCAGGGACGGGCTATATCGCGTCTTCTTCTGCGGTATGTTAATGGAGTCTCATCGATGGTGTTGATGGCTGCAGGTGGCGGTGCCTCCATGGCCTCCATTAGACAAACAGGCGGGTGCGGGTACCGGTAGATCGGCCTTCTAGAGGGACGGTTTTTGTTGGTCCATGAAGAAGTGAGTAGTGTGCGAGAATGGCCCCGACCTGGGTGTCCAAAGGCACGGAGACAGAAGCTCTCCTGCAGCTTGGTGAATCTGCTGGAAATAGGATAAATATTATAATTAGTACATATGTTATATAAATCATCAGAGTTGTGTTCCCAATCGAGGTTGAGACACCGACGCAATATGCGTCTCTCTAATGTTGTAAATTTATTGGTGTGATATTTGTTAGTAATCGCGCATTGAATGAACTTACTATCCATTAACGGCCTCACGAAAGTTTTATATGTGAAAATTAAAGTTTCTGATGAAAAATTGCCAAATCGTCCGTTTAGCATCGTGAGCAGAGAGGATCTTTGTCTAACCTTGTTACAGGTATCTTGGATGTCAGTGCCCCACCAGAGGGTCCGCGTAATGCGAACCTCTAGATAGTTCACCTGATCCAAGAGATTTAGTCCTTCTCCCCACAGTGATAAACAGATATTTTCAGGATACTGAAATCTCTGTTTCGTGAGGTCGCGATGTTTAATAAGAATGGTTTGGGATTTAAGTGGATTAGGTTTGATACGCCAACGTTGGCAGTATCGGGTGAACGCATCAATCATTACTCGTCCTTGATGATTCAGAATCTCGGTTTTCCTGGAAGTGGTGTATAGCACGGTATCGTCCGCATACTGTATTGATTTGATGTTTCTAGGGAAGTCTGACGTATAGATAATGTACAGTAAGGGTCCAAGGATTGACCCTTGAGGGACGCCGGCTAATGGAGTGAAGGGTTCGGAAATGTGGGGCCCAACTTTCACTCTGACGACTCGATCTGCTAGGTAAGAAGCTATTAGTCTTACGAATGAGTGGGGTAGATTAAGATCCAGAAGCTTTGATATGAGTCCAGCATGCCAGACCCTGTCAAATGCGTTCTGGATATCGAGAAAGATCGCCAGAGTGGCATGTCCGTCATTGAGTGCGGTGGTAGTGCGGGTAATGAACTCTAAGGTTGCATCATGGATTGAGTGATTTTGCCTGAAACCGTGTTGGAAATCAGGGATGATACCCCGTTCTTCCACGTATTGTCTCAGGCGTGAAGTTAATATTTTGTCAAAGAGTTTGCCCACACAATCTAAAAGAGATATGGGACGGTAAGAGTTGATGTTGGTTGACGGCTTGTTGGGCTTTAGAATCATTACGGTGTTTGAAGTTTTCCAGGAAACCGGAAAATGATTGAGTTGAAGACACGCATTGAAGATGCGTGTGTATTGATGAATTAAAGAGAATGGAATTTTTTTAAGGATTTTCCTGTTGATGCAGTTCGGCCCAGGAGCAGTGTTTTTGGATGCTCTGAGGATATTGTCCACTTCGTCTGTCGTTATTGTATTGGTTAGTAAGTCGGGTTCTGCGTTGCCAGGCACTATGTGGTAATTGAATGCCAGGAATCTCTCATATTGGTTCTGTGCAAATCGATAAAAATTGGGGTCGAAACGAGGGTCCTCGGGAATTCTGAACACTGTTTCAAGGTGTTCTTTGAAAGCAATGGCTTTGTGGAGTGGGTCAGAGATGATGTTATTATCAACTACTAAGTGAGAGGGCTCTCTGCGTTTCTGTCCTGTTAATAATTTGAGGTTATCCCAGAATTTGGAACCGTCACGAAAGTCGAGATTAGCAGTACCTTGACGCCACTGCTGCTCTTTGAATCTGGTGATGAGGATTCTAATTCGGGAGTTAAGACGGTTCCATTCATTCTTGAGATACGGGTCACCGGTTTTTCGAAAATCTTTTAATAATTTGCGCTTCGTCTTAATCAAGTTAAGAATGAAGCGAGGAATTGGTCGTCTAGAAACGTCTATAGTACGTGTGGCTATATGTTCGGAAATGGCACTTTGAATAGTAAACTCATGGGTTTGGATTGCAGCATCGATTTCGTTAGGTGAATTGAGTGGTGGGTTGACAAGATTGTTGGAGATATGGTTCGCAAATGCGTCCCAATCTGTCCTTGCATAATCTGGAATGATGCGAAATCGTGGTGGAACTGGTATTGATTGACCGAGATTTGAATAGATTAAAACTGGGACATGATCGGAACCTATAGAGTCCCCCATAAAGCACTCCCACTCTACCACACCTGCTAGACTGGGAGTACAGACAATGTGGTCAACTATAGAGGCCCCGAAGGTAGTCACACAGGTATAGTTATCATTCTCAGGTCGAAACAGGTGTAGTTCTGTCAAATAGTCAGATAGGAGGATACCATTTGGGTTGTTGCTGTGATCTCCAAACTCAGAATTTCTAGCATTGAAATCACCAAGTATGATTGCACGGTTTAAATTGGAAACGTAGTTAGTCAAACAATTCACGAGACAGGTTATCTTTGGGCGGACAGTAGTATGAAATGATGGTAGTAAATCTATTGTCAATGTGAATGTCGACTGCGGTACATTGAAGGTTAGAGAGATTAGCTGGAAGATTGTGCGCTACTGTGGCGATTCCGTATTTAGTGAGGATGGCCGTGCCAAAGCCTGTATTATTTTGAGTGCATGAGTAGCCCGGAATGATTATGGGATGTTTGGCGCGAGTATCCTGAAGTGCCATGACCTGCACTCGACCCGATACGAGAGAGCTTTTCAGGAGCGCTTTCTTATTAGAAAGGCTCCTGCAGTTCACGGTGCCTAGCGCGAATTGGCCATTCATCTACGGGTGTAGAGGAATTCCATTCTCAGTCCGGCCGTCGAGATATGCGCCTCGTTTCCACAGAGGCTGATGACCGCGGCCGCGAAAGCATCTCGGATTAGATTTCTGTGTTCTGGGAACACATTCATCATCGTTACGATGACCAGCTCGGCCGCGATCATCGTCCTCGACTCTGGAAAATCCTTTTCCACAGGATTCGCGAATTTAATAGATGCCATCTCCTTCGGATTTTTCGGAGCTTCCTTCCTTTTTTGGCACTTGATATCCCAAGTGGGGTGGTCGCCTTGACAGTTGTTGCACTTTGGCTTGGTCGGGGTGGGGCAATTTTCCCCTTTGTGTTCGTCTCCACAATAGGGGCATTTGAGTTTGGGTTCTTTGCATTCGGATACATCGTGCCCAGTGCTGGTGCATCGATTTCAGTATTTGGTGATTGTGGGTAGGCTGTCCTTGGACGGCTCTGCTTTTATTTTCCTACCATATACGAAAACTCCTGTCTCGATAAGAGTTTGAATGGTTTTAGGATTTATTGACAGAACTCGAACGAGAGTGGTGTAGGCACCACCTCTCTTGCTGGAGTCTCCTCAGGGTGGTGAATGAGATGTTTGCGTCTTGTAGTATTAGGGTTAGGTCCTCCATCCCAATGTCCTCCTCGATGCCGCGAAGAACGCAAGAGTGAAGGATGTCCTTTGGCTTTCTTACGAAAGGTTTCTTGGGCTTAAGTCCAGCCAGCAGCTTGACTTCAACATTTTTGTCGCCCATTCGGTGTCGTAACTTTTTCACGAGTACTTCGGCGGTTATGCTGAGGTCGGAAATTTCCAACCTAGCAGTTCGGTTCTGGTTCACCTTGAGGTCCACAAGTGACTTGCGTCCCCCAAGGATTTCGTTGGTTGTGAACAGCTCGTATAAGCGCCTCTGCGTCTTATACTCTTCTGGTATGTTTCTGATGTTTAGTACCGTGTTCGTAGGTCGTAGGTTCGTAGAGTCTGAATTGGATGCTCTGCTAGAAGGGCGCGGTGGCTGATTTTGATTATTGGTCTGAGGAGACGTGTTGTTGTCCACATTGTGGACTTGGGCAACAGTCTCTATGACATTGAAGTTGGGTGTGAAGTCGTGAACGTTGTTGGGGTTGGCCTTGGTTGTTGTCTGGGCTTTCGCCATGTTTCGTTTTGTCATGTGACGTGTTTTTATGTTCGTTGGGGTTATGTCTGTCTGGGGATGATGAAAATGTACCATTAAAGCAAAATTCGTATACAAAGCAACATACCACAAATTATTTCGGTGTGGTTCAGCTCTTACTGAAATGCGAATGGTTTGAGATTTTTTTGTCGAGTTTTGCAGAATAGTCTCACCTCCAAAAGTTTTACATTGAGAATGTTTCTTGGGAATATATACTTACAATCAATATATTCAAACATTCCATAAAACATGACACTTTTCTCGGATACAATTCTTCGGGACTCAAATTAATGCGATACTCAACAAAATTGCCAAGTGCATGAATTAACATAATTTTCAAATATCAGTAAATAAGTGTGTTCTTTCAGTCTAGTAATAGAACAAGAGATAATATGGAGCCAATAATTCAAAACAATAAAATTTTACCCTAATATAACTTATTTGGGAGTTATTTTGACTCAAATTCTTACAGATAGCTCACAACGGGCTAGTAATATCCCATTGAAACTGTAAATTGCTGTCGATCCATGAGAGAGGCAACATCGATGTACAAACTAATAACCTAATATAAAAACATATATAGTGAATAGTGTAGTTCACAGTTAGAAACTACGATTTTCTGCAGTCAGGAATCTAGGAAACTAGGAAACTATTAGTAAATAGAGATTCAAGGTCGATCGCGAATTTCGAAGTGGTATAAAAAAGAGGAGAACCATAAGCGTGTCGTAAGGGCACAGCACAGGTAACCAGTTACAATACAATGCTCTACGTATGCACAAATTGTTACACTGTGTTCCACAGAAGTTCAGCATAAATTCAAAAATAAAGTGAGATTTATTAAAGAAAATCTGATAATTTGTTGCCAAGTGATCAAGAAGAAACACAATATGTAAAGCAGATAATTCTGAAGTAACTTCAGCAAAATCTTTTGTGGGAAAATGGATAGAAAAAGTTGATCTAAGCCAACATTCAGACAATGAAGATATAGAGATAGAAGAGAATCTATGCCAGACGCAAGATAGTAAAAATGATATATCAAATCTATGTAAGACATTAGAAAGAGTACTGAATACGACAGTACCAGAAAATGAAAAAAGGTCTGATTTGACAATCTTTATTTTCTGCCTGACTGTCTCTAAATCAATAATAACAATTGAATATCAAAATGACAAAACAAAATAATCTAACATTTCTTACTCGCCTGGGCTGAGAGCTTCAATGTTGCCACTAAACGAGGGTCATAATCTTCAGTCCTCATCTTCAGTTTGAATTCTGGCCAATCTGCTAACCGGTCGTCTAACGTCTACGACTCTGATCTTCCCATCAGGTCCTGGAAAAACCTCTTCAATCCTGCCTAGTTTCCAAAAATTTCTCACCAAATTATCTTCCTTAATTATTACTATGTCTCCTATCTTTAATTTTTCGCCATTATCTTGGCATCTCCTCACATCTAGAAAATCCGCAATTAATTAAAAATCTAATGCAGAAGTTGTCAATGACAATAAGATTGGATTGGATTGTATAAGAACAAAGAACACCATCTCAACCTGGAAGATTTTCACAAATGGTTAGCAGAGATAGCTTCAACTTTTTCTATCCATTTTCCCACAAAAAATTTTGCTGAAGTTACTTCAGAATTATCTACTTTACATATTGTCTCTTCAAAATTTCTTGAATTTCCTGAGATAATTCTTTCATTAATCTCAGTTTCAAGTACCTCTTTTTCAATTTCTAGTAATTTTAATTGCCTTTCTGTTAATTCTCGTTCTTTTTCTTGTAGTTTCTTATGGATCTCTACTTTCTCCTTTTCAATTTCTAATATCATTCTTTTTCTTTAAAGTTCTGAACTCTTACTAACACTATTCATTCTTGACACCTTTGACACTGACTTTGTCTCATCAGATGTCTTTTCAGATTTGTCTAAATTTTTACTTTTAACTTCTTCTCGGTTTTCTTCCGGTCTTATTTCTTCTTTCCCTGTATCATTACTTTCAAACCCCGGGGGCCATTGACAGTCTGGGTTCAGGTTTCTGTTCATACCTGCCGTTTGTCGTCGGGGCCTGTCCGAGGTAAGACTAATGTCCAAATATATTTTTCTATATATATATATATATATATATATATATATATATATATATATATATATCCACAGGTTCACCTTAAGGTCTCTTGAAGCTCGAAGTACCAATGTAAAAATTTCAAGGGTATTGAACTACAAAAATCAATGTTCAATTAAGGTCTGATTTGACAATATTTATTTTCTGTCTGACTGTCTCTAAATCAATAATAACAATTGAACATCAAAATGACAAAAAAATAATCTAACAATATCTCTCTCTATATATATATTATCGGTTGATTTATCACTTCTGCTACTTGGCAGGTTCCTTGTTATTTTGTATTTGTAATAGTGGCTTTTGATAATTTTAGAGGATCTTTTCTTTTATTTTTTTCTTCTGTTTTTTGGAGCCCTCATATATTCACTTGCGATATACTGATTATTCACGCCACAGGAAATAGTTTGGTTAGTCATTGTAGACTGATGATTCACATGATAATCATGTGTTTCTTCTTGATCACTTGGCAACAAATTATCAGATTTTCTTTAATAAATCTCACTTTATTTTTGAATTTATGATGAACGCAACTTCTGTGGAACACAGTGTAACAATTTGTGCTTACGTAGAGCATTGTATTGTAACTGGTTACCTGTGCTGTGCCCTTACGACACGCTTATGGTTCTCCTCTTTTTTATACCACTTCGAAATTCGCGATCGACCTTGAATCTCTATTTACTAATAGTTTCCTAGTTTCCTAGATTCCTGACTGCAGAAAATCGTAGTTTCTAACTGTGAACTACACTATTCACTATATATGTTTTTATATTAGGTTATTAGTTTGTACATCGATGTTGCCTCTCTCATGGATCGAGAGCAATTTGCAGTTTCAATGGGATATTACTAGCTCGTTGTGAGCTATCTGTAAGAATTGTAGGTAAAAGTCCATTATCTCAAAGTGGAGTGAAGTAAAATGTAGAAAAAAGAAACTCAAAGTTTTCTCCACAATATATTGTTTACATTATAATTACCATAAGAGACATGTTTCGAAACTATATAGTTTCATTATCAATCTTAAAAGGTTCTGTAACAAATTTGTACAAATTAATGACACGACACTGTTTTTCTAAGATGTATTTCAACGTCGGCTAGCTGTCACGGACTAACTTTTGCTATAATCATCTATTTTTAAATGCGTGAAAAATAATTTCGATCATCGAGATTGCCTTTTTAAAAACTAATTTATTAACTAAAGTTACAATGTTTATTCTACAAAGGTTACTACAGGACTATTCTAATTGTTAACAATCTTATATTTATACTATATACAAAAGTGTTTATATCAGCAGAAATAAGATTCCAATGGGAGACCTGATGGAGATATAATTCCTCCCCCTGTAGATCCAACTTTGGAGAGTTCAGCGAGGAAGTTGGACGTTAAGGAGCTCTATCGGTTGGGCTGGACCATTTTGGTTCCCATTTGGTTTGGCTTTCTTATAGGTGAAGTAGATGATCAAGAATATTACAATACAGTATATAATGATCGTCCAGGCATCGGGAATATATAGGTGGGCCATGCTGTCTTCTTTGATCGTTGGAATATTTTCAACGAACCTGGTTTTCAGATCTTGGAGTTCATCGAGCTGAAGTTGATCTAATTGTATGTTGATGTTGGGTATTTTTGAGTCGTATTGATTAGTATTGAGATCTGCAAATAGTATTGGTTTATTTGCAGTTGGCTCTTCTTTTTCGTTTTGGATTATTTTGGGATTTGTTGATAGTCTGCATCCTTGTGGAATTTGGAATAGATAGGTACCATATAATTTTAATATTTCTTCTTGGCTGGTACATCGAAGAGTCACTGGTTCTTCGGAAGGAAACAACCCTATCCAAGTTGATTCATCTAGGTTTCTAAATGTAGTTTGTGTGATGGTTATTTGTGCATAGTTACAACTAGAAGTATTCTTCATCCGTAGTAGTTGAACTTCGCAGGGGCTGAGATCGTCTATTTCGTAGATCTCAGTATTTTTACAGATGTATTGCCTATCTGCTATTTGTTCACAAGAGTTCCTCAATAGTGCGTAATGTAACTCACTTTTGATCAAAAATTTACCCTTCGGAAGAATAGTTCTGAATTGACCTTTCGAGAAGACTGGTATAGAAAATAAATGATAAAGGTTGAATTCGGAAGGATAAGTTATTGGAATTTTAAGTATATACACAATTCTATTATTGAGAATAAAGCATTCCACTTCTATTAATTTTTCAAAAAGAAAGGTATTTCCTAGATCAACAGGTATTGGAAATTGGTCAGGAATGAATTTTGTTTGAAGAGTTTTTAATATATTATATAAGTCTGATATAGGCATTATGCTTGGATGCATAGTTCTAAGTTTTGCAAAGGTAATAGAATTCTCTATATCCTGTAAAATAGATATTATGGTTTCGTACAAATTGATTATTTGAATCATAACATCCTTTATAAAACTACTATTCTCTCTGTAGGCTCGTGTGGTTACAATTAATGAGATTTGATTTAGCTTGTCTTCCAAAAGTTTTTCATTATGATTAATCTGGCTAATTGTTCCATTAAATTTGTCTATCAAGGTAATGGCAAGTGAACATTGAGATTTTACGCTTGAAGTTATTTTGTTCTGATTCTCTTGAAGTTGTCTAATTAGTAGATCATATCTCTCGCCGTCTCTAGCATCAAGATTACCTGAAATTGATTTGAATATGGATCCTAATCCATTGATCAACCCTCGTTTCGTTCTTTGTGAATGAGGTATAATTTCTGAAAGTTTTGACTCAGCCTTATTTTCAACATATCTTAATATTTTATGGTAATTTGAAACATCTCTAGAATAATTTGCATTCATTTGAAGGGATAATGTTAAATTCGTAGATTTAGTTTTAAGCTTATTGATTTCTAGAATTATAGGATTCAGATCGTAATAATGAAAGAGTGAATGTGAATATTCTTGTAGTTTAGCGGTACCGATCTTTAGGGGTATTAATCCTAGGTTGTCTTGTAAGTTTCTTACACTGATAGTTTCTCGGAGACCCAAGACTACGGGAAACCTGTAATACAATAATCTATCTTTACTAATCGAAAGAGTAATTTTTTCTTAAGGGACGCTTAAGGTTGTTCATGTGAATTTTTGCATGTTGATCAGTTTTCACCACTTTTCTTTCGGTATTGATATTTGTTAATTTTGAGGGTTTATCATATTTATTGGCGTGCTTTTGCCTAATGTGTTTCTTGGGAAAAACTACTTGGTTTTCTTCAAATAATTCTGGCTTATCTCGTTTTTCATTAGCTTTTTCAATAACATTTTCCTATTGATTAAGTAACGCTGAATTTATCTTAGAGTATAATAATCTAGACTTTTCTCTATGTTGATTAACATAGTCATTCAATATAAGTTTATCTATTTCAATATTAAATGGGTCGTTATCTGTGACATGTCCGTTTATAACGTCTATAGGTTTGAATTTGGTGACAGAGTGGATTGAATTATTGTATGCCAAAATTGCATATAGCATTTTCATTTTCGCTGGTGTTTTTGAGAAACCTTGAGTGTTTAGTAATCTGAGATGTTCTGTGATTGTAGAGTGGAATCTCTCAACTATTCCGTTTGATTGGGGATGGTTAGGAGAACAAAAGTGAATTTTGACTTTATGCAAGTTCAAAAGCTCGGTAATAACAAAGTTTTTAAATTCTGTTCCGTTATCTACAATAATAAGCTTAGGTATACTATGATGTGAGAAAAAGTTTATTAGGTTATTAGCAATTTCTGTTCCAGACATAGAAGATATTGGGTATGCTTGTGAATATTTTGAAAAGCTGTCCGAAATTGTTAAAAATTTTGTTTGTTCGAATGTAAACGTATCCATATGCACTATTTCAAATGGTTTAGAAGCTGTCGGTGTGATGTTCATTTGCATTTTTACGGATTTTCTCTCGTACTTAGCTTGCTGGCATATTTCACAATCATTTATATAAGTTGTAATTGAATTTTTCATCAGCGGCCAATAATACTTTTCCTTGATTCTACTTAATGTTTCGTCTATTCCTCGATGGTTGGTTTTACCTTCGTGGTATCCCTGTATTTTTGATAAGATTTCTTCTTTATCGATAACGTCAATTAGTTTTTTAGTACATCTTCTAAATTTAATAGAGGGCCATTTGAAATTTTGTTGGACTACTGCAGAAAACGATTCATAAATTTGTGGATCTTCGAAATATAGATGATAATTTACATTGGGAGATACATACTCTTTTATAAAGTTTACTATATCTTTTTCAAATTTTTGTTCGGATATTTGGAGATGAATTCTTAATTTCTTTTCAAATAGATGAGATAGCTTCGGTTTTGCTGGTGAATGATGTACTAATTTTATGAAGATTTGGTTTTGTCCGTAATTGATTGCATGATCTGTGACTGGTATATCTGCTATTGGATGTTGGTCAGCGTTCGAATGTATCGTTTGTTCATCGCTATCATCGTTGACATTGTTCGTGATTGGCTTATCTTCTTTCGAAGACGACTGCGCCTGCACTTCTGCAATTGATTGATCATGATGTACAATCATTGAAATGTTGTCGTCATCGTCCAGAGTTCTTTCCATAGTATCTAAGTCTAGATAAACTCGAGGTGATTTTGGAGATTGTGTACGAAGTTCGATTTCTCTATATTCCGGGGTATTCAATTCATTGTGATCTTGATTTAATGGTTCTCGCTGGTAATCGAATGTTACTGATGGGTTTTGATAATTTGGATATTCTTTCAGTATATCATCTAGTTGTTCCCAGAATTCATTCGTATGTATTTCGACTCTTGAAAGCGCGTCTGCGTTTGTGTTTAATTTTCCTTTCTTGTATATAATGTTATAATCGAGTTCTTCTAGTCGAATTCTCCAACGCATAAGTTTTGAGTTTGGATCTTTAAGTGAGAATAACCATTGCAAAGGTTTGTGATCTGTTATTATATTGAATTTACGACCATACAAATATGGGCGGAAGTACTTGGTTGCCCAAACGATGGCGAGAAGTTCTTTCTCTATTACAGAATAGTTAATTTCTGAATCGTTGAGAGTACGAGACGCAAATGCAATTGGTAAATCTCTACCAATCGGGCCTTGTGAAAGGACCGCACCAAGAGCAATATTTGAAGCATCTGTTGTTAGATTAAAAGGTTTCGAAAAATCTGGATATTGTAAAATTGGCTGGTTTGTTAAAATAGTTTTACAATTTTCGAAACAATTGATAAATTCTTCGTTGTGTTCGATTATTGCACCTTTCTTTAAACATTTTGTTAGCGGTTTTGTTAAATTAGCAAAATTTTTGATGAAACGTCTATAGTATCCTAAGAGTCCCAAAAATCCTTTGATTTGTTTGGTGGTCTTCGGAATTGGAAAATTTTTAATAGCCTTAATTTTGTCCGGATTCGGCTCGACTCCTTGTGGTGTTACAACATGTCCGAGATATGCGACTTCTTTCCTTAGAAACTCGGATTTGTCGAGCTGTATTTTGAAGTTTGAATCTCTGAGTCTCTTGAAAACACTTTCTAACCTCTCTAGATGTTCTTGCAGAGAAGTCGAGAAAACGATGATATCATCCAGGTAGACTAGACATTTTTCGTTTTGTATTCCTCGCAGTATATTATCCATTACACGTTGAAACGTGGCAGGGGCGTTCTTCAACCCAAATGGCATGCGGAGGTACTCATAATGTCCATTTTCTGTACTGAATGCTGTTTCCTCGATATCCTTTTCTTCCATCTCGATTTGGTGGAATCCACTTGCTAGGTCCAAACTTTCCGAGTTTATCCAACAAATCATTAATATTTGGAAGGGGATATTTATCATCGATAGTCTTTTCATTTAGTTTTCTATAGTCTACTACGACGCGCCATTTTTGCTTGCCAGAGGCGTCCATTTTTTTTGGAACTACCCAAATTGGGGAAGACCAAGGCGAATTGCTGGGCCGGATGATATTGGTTTTCAGCATTTTTCTTATTTGGTTATCTACTTCGTTCTTGTGAATAAATGGATATCTGTATGTTTTCGTATAAACGGGGCTTTCGTCGGATGTTTTGATTTGATGTTTAATACGGTTTGTAAAAGTTAAGGGCATCTCTTCATTGTAGAATATGTCAGAGTATTTTCGACAAAGTGATAGTATTTTTGAAGATTCCTCAGAATTTAAATGGTCTAATCTAATTTTATTTAAATCTAATGTGTTATTTTCTTCGCTCGAAATATAATTTAAGTTCGAATCTATTGTGTAATTTTCCTGGAATTTCTCTACAACGAATGGTTCACTAAGGTCAAGTTTAATGGTATCGTTAGTAGTATTCAGGATTGTGGTTAACGCTTCTCCGTTTTTTGCAACGCTCAGGCTTTCTGGAATCTCGCAATTATGAATTTTAATATGTGGGATAATGATATCGCCATGTTTTACAGATGTTCTTATCTTGATAACTTGTTCAACACGTGGTGATACGGATATTAAATGAGTATTGTTTGCGCTATTCACTTTATGGTAATGTAATTTAATCCTTGCATTCGGAGTAATAAGAATATCTCTACTAAAATCAACACTAGCTTGTAGATTTTTCATATTGTCTAGACCGATGAGGCCATTGAATGTTTCGTGGAATTTGAAAAGGTAAAATTTCATGTTGCCAGGGACGTTAAAAACTTGAGGAGTCGGAATTTCTGTGCTATATTTATGAGATGATTTTTGATACACTGTGGAAACTATAAAAGGGTCATTTTTAATTCTATCTGGAAATAATTTAAAAGCTAAACCTGGGTCAAGAAAAGATTTTGTAGAGCCAGAATCAATTAATAGTTTCAGATTATATTGTGGAATCATTATATAGGGAAGTTCATTGGATTCTGAAAAATTGAATGAAAAAACTTTAGGGGTTATCTTTCCTCGGAATTGGGAGGATCCGTATGAAAATTTTCAGTCTCAATGTTGTTTTCATTTGAAAAATCTTCTTGATTCTCACATTCTGCTTCAGGATAGTAATTTTGGTATTCGTTAAAATAATTTGGATCATAGTCAGATTCGCAAGTATTTACTTCTGTGTTATACAGTTCTTCGACTTTATAGTGAGGAGGTTGATTAGATGGTTTGAAGAAATTCGAATGAGGTTTGAATGTTCTTTGAGATGAAATACTCATTGGAGTTGGTTTTGTTAATTGGCTAGGATTTTCTTGTTTAAAAGTATTTTGATAATTTTGTGAAAATCTGGAGTTCTGGGTAGGAGCTCTGAAATTTTGTGGAGCTCTAGGATATTGTGGATGATGAGCAAATTGTTGCGGAGGTTGATTGAATCTTTGTTGTGTTGGAACTTGCCAAAACGGGGGTCTAAAAGAATTGTTCCGATAAGATTGCATTGAATTTGGGTTTCTAGGGAATATTTGATTTGGATTATTTCTAAATTGAAATTGAGGTCGTGGATTAACCTGTGGTTTCATTGGAATCTGTGGCTTGAAAATTTCTGATTTTTGGTTTGTTTTGTTAGGGTAACTCTGAAAATAATGTACATTTTCCTCTTCAGTTACATACAGTAAGGCTTCGCTCAAACTTTTCGGTTTCATACATCGAATTGTTGTTCCTAACGGTTCGCGTATGCCTGCTAAGAATGTTTTAAGTGCTAAATCTTGGTATAAATCTATCTTAGCCGCTCGTGCTTCCTTTGTTAAAACTTGAGAATTAACGTGGCTGCACAATAAATTTAGAATATGTAAGATTCTATCGTAAAAATGTTGTGTTGATTCACCAACAGTTTGTCGTAACATGACAAGATCTCTATTTAGACAACTTTCGTCACGTTGATCAGCAAAATTCCTAATTAATAATTCTCTTAATTCTGTCCATGTGCTAATACCTTGTATATTGAATAGAGTTTTTGCATTTCCACTGAGCTTTGATACAATGGAATTCATTAAAAACGTATTTGAAAAACTTTCTGGATTCGCTTCATCATAGAATTGATTTATTAGCGATTGACTAACTAAAAGAAATCTCTGTAAATCATTAGCGTCGCCACTAAATTCAGGGATACAACTAAGATATTCAGGCTTGAATTGGTTCATTTTAAATTTTTCTTTTAAAGACAATTTTAAAATAGCTGGCTTAATAACTGGGCTTACTACAATTGAACTAGGTAATTCTGAATCTTCTAAGGGTTTATTAGGTGATGAAAGCGCTTCTTCCAAAATTTCGGTCAAAAGGTCAATCAAATTTCCGAAAGACATAAAATGAACAAAAATGAGTTAGACTTACATTAATATTAAGGCAACTCTGAGCATCCTCTCTATAAGGGCTTCTGCTGGATCGGCGATGGTTGTCCTTTACCAGGTCGATAGCTTTTGCGAATTTAGACGATTTGGGTTCTAAATTCCGATGATCTGCCAGTGGGTTGTGGTTTCCAGGTCTTCGATAGACTGGGATGAGCCAAGATTGGTTTGCCTCTCTGGATTTTCACTATCACTCACAGTTCAACAATTTCGAATGTCCGATTAATCGTTGACACGAAAAATAATCAAACGATTTGATTATTCTCAGACAATCCTACTGACTGCGCCAAAAATAATTTCGATCCTCGAGATTGCCTTTTTAAAAACTAATTTATTAACTAAAGTTACAATGTTTATTCTACAAAGGTTACTGCAGGACTATTCTAGTTGTTAACAATCTTATATTTATACTGTATACAAAAGTGTTTATATCAGCAGAAATAAAATTTCAATGGGAGACCTGATGAAGATATAATTCGTGTATACAAATATCTTGATACTAAAAAAAAGTAAACAGAACCGAATTGTATACCTCCTCCGTCTGGCGAAGTCGGTATAAGACATCGAAAGCCCTCTGGAAGAAAACAACTGTTATCAGAATTGCACTTTTAAGGAACGTATTGCTTGAATAATAATATCAAGGTGATGTCATAATTATCAGCAAATAAAAAAGTTTTATTTTTAGATAATAATAATAATAATAATATAATATATTCTTCAAATTCAAATGCAACAAAAAAATCCCATTTTAACAAAACAATTCGTATAAAATAACAGATTATAATTTCTAATTTTAACAATACATAAAATAAAAATAAGAATAAATAAAATAAACTCAAAATAATAATAATTTCATATCAATATTTTTGACACAAAAATGGTATAAAATGTAAAAATAGCACAATTAATATAAGGTATATACTTTATTGTTTGCGAGAGTCAGGTAGGTACCTACTAACTTAAAACAATTCTTGAAATTTCGCTCAATTATATGCTATATATCTTCTACATTTTTGATTGTATAATTTCATGCTATTAGCATTTTTAATATTATTTGGTATAATATTGTAAATCTTTGGGGCTAGATAATTTATAGGTACTTCTTAAATTCACATTTCTGTTACTAACTGGAATTATTAGATGTTTATTTGTTTTATTTCTGGTTTCGTAGAGGTGGCTTACATAATTTTTTACTTCTGGTTTCTTAAAATCACATTTGCACACATTCAATACGTACCTATAGGGAACGAACGTTTAGGATCTCTCCAGAGTATAATCATTGAGTAGAATAAAGTAATTTTTTTTAAGTATTTCTTTTATTATGTAGTTTTGGACTACATTTATTTGTCTTAAAGTACTTTGATACAAGCCGCCCCATATGACAATAACATAACACAACAATGACTCTACAAGCGCCTTGTGAACAATAAAGAGAAATTCTCTTAGAATATAAAACTTGTGCAATAGTTTCCTAATATTATTTGTCAGGCCCGAAACATGTTGTTCCCTATTTAAGATGTTTGTCTATAATGATGCCTAAGTATTTTATGTCAGACACTTCAGATATACAATCATCAAAATTATCTACATAGATTTTATTAAAATTGGGTCGATTCGCTGAGGTAAGGGAAAACGCACGAACATTTTTTCAAAAGAGTTACGGTTTCCGAGTTTCGCAATGGTAAAGTATGAAATATGTGATATGCGTATTTTCGCTAGTACAAGCTAAACCTACATATAACTTTTTGGGTATCAGTGAACGTTCAACAATTTTCATGACTAATTTTATACTCAAAAATGTGAAATAAATATTTTTTACAAAAAATTGGATCGACTTTATCAGTTGTTGCACTGAAAAATACAATATAATATTAATTCTATTGGTGCTGGTTCTTTTGGAGTGGGTGCCTACAACAAACTACAACGGCACCACTTCAAAATTACCAGCACCAATAGAATTAATATTATTTTGTATTTTTCAGTGCAACAACTGATAAAGTCGGTCCAATTTTTTGTAAAAGATATTTATTTAATCTTTCTATGCCTTGTGTTGATTTTTTTACATCAAGCCATGTATCACCATAGAAGAATACTGCCGTGTCGTCGGCATAAGATATTACAGAGGCAATTTGCACATTCATGTTAGTCAACGAATTTATATATATTATAAATAAGATTGGAACTAACACAGTGCCTTGTGGGACATCTATTCTTACAATTAAATGATCACTAATAATATTTTAATATTTTAATATCTGTGTTCACTCATGGAGATAGCTCCTGAAAACCTATAACTCTGTATTGTTTATAAAGTTATTTTAGTATTAGATATTCAGGATGTTTTTAGATATTTTTAAGAACATGACATAGCAGTTATGATGTTGTTTTATTTTATATTTGACATTAACAATATTTATATTTTATATACAGTATGTGAATGTATGCACATATATAAAAATATTTGCCCTCTTATAGAACTATCAACATAGTATTACACTCTGTGCCCCGCACCCCATAAGAATTTAACACGTCAAGGAGTTTATTATGGGGGACAGTGTCAAAAGCGTTCGCTAAGTCCAGAAAGACTGATAAGCAGTTATTTCCTACATTCAGATGTTCAGTGATATTTGTATTAAGCTCATATATAGCTTCTGTTGTGCTTAGACCCTTGGAGAAACCAAATTGTTTGTTTGAAAGAATATTATTATTTGTCATGAATTCAACAAGCCTTTCATTTAAGTATTTTTCAAAAATCTTTGTAAATGTGATAATGACAATAATCGACTTGTAACTGTTTATATCTGCCTTGTCTCCATCCTTATGAACGGGTGTTACTGATGTGGTTTTGAATACTTTGAGGACTATGCCCGATTTAAAGATTAAATAATTATATGTACCAATATATATAATCTTGGATCCTATACTATCAATGCCTGCAGCGCAATTATTTTTTAATGAAGCTATCTGCTTAATTATATCACATTCTCGCACTGGCCTCAAGAACATGGAATTTAGGGAACGGTAATTATATACAATTGTTCTATCAGGATCTTTGAATTTATTGAACATTTTTACGCCAATATTTAAAAAAAAAATCATTACAGTAGTTGGCCATTTTTTTGATTTTAGAAAAGGTTCATTTTTGTTTTTAACTTGAATATTGCCCAAATTTTTATTTGTTTTTATATTTGTTACCTCGGATACTAACTTTTTCTAATGTCACCCCTACTGTTTTCTATTTCCGTCTTGTAGCATTATTTTTTACATTTAGTAACTATCTTATTCAAATTGTTTCTATAGGTTTTATATTTATTTTTCTCTTCTATATTGCAAGGACCTGATAATAATTTCTTTTTCATTTTATCCCTAATTTTTATTGATTGCATTAATCCGTTTGTTATCCACGGCTATATTTTCTTAAATTAATTATACCTAAGAGTTTTAGTTTCAGTAGCGACCCTGAAAGCGCTCGAAATTTTTTTACATAATTATCACTTTCTACATTTACATTATAGACATCAATTATCCCAAGCTAATCTTCTCTAGAATAACTAGAAACAATAGTATCAAATGTTTGAAAACTTAATTTAGAGATAACTTTATTTACAAATCTCGGGCTATTTTCTTTATTACAATGTGTACTGTAAATATTCACCATAACAGGGAAATGGTAGTCAGATCAGAATATATAACATATGATGAGTGTTTCAGTGTTTCTGTTTTTAATTTTGTTTAATGTTCGGTTGTCAGTGTTACTCGTTTGGGACTATTGATTAAAGAGTTTAGACCATAATAATTTAGCATTGACATGTACGATTTAACAAGCTAATTTGTTTCATTGATATTGATATTTATATCAAGTTCTCTGAAATATAAGTTTCAAGCTTGCTAAGAAAACAATTAGGATTAGTAGACGGTGTTCGATACACACAAGTGACGCCATAACTTGTATCTGCTGATATAAAAGAGATTCTTCCCATGCTTACGTCAGACTTTAAAATCAATATCTATCTTGTCACTAACATAAATCAAGATACCATCATTTTTGTTATAATTGCCATAATTGTAAAAAGTATTATAACCGTTAATATTATATAGTTTTTCATTAATTTGCCAACACTCACTCAATACAGCAATATCACAAAAAAAAATAATTTGTAAGTTTCAAGAAAGAGTAGAAGGTTATTAAAATTCTTTCGCACACTACGTTTGTTAAAATGTATGATATTTAAGAATTTATTTTTAATATTTATTTGAGATACTACCTTACCACAGTCAATGTTTTCGTGTTTATGGATATTATCTTCCAGATTATCCACCATATTAAGCACTTCCGTTTCTTGTTGTACCGCCATCATAGCTGACCGTAATCTATTTTGCTCCTTAGTATATAGTCTATAAGTGTTTGTAAGATGGACACTGGAAACTGCTTGCTTCTAACTCACACTATATGTGGTGTTGTATTTTTTATTTGCAGATGTGCAATTCGAACATTTTTTCACTATCTTAGGACATTTCTGTACATCATGTTCTTCTAAACAATACTCACAAACTATTTTTTTCTTGCATACGGTTCCTTTGTGGTAGTGTTCTTGACATTTAAAGCATCTAGGAATTGTTATATCTTCAAATACACTATATCTTAGTGCTGCTAGTGAAGAAAGATCTTCTTGGCAGCCATAAACTTTTGAAAAAGCTCAGGTGAACATTCAGCATAAATTATTTTTCAGTTATTTTCATTATATGTTACTTTGAATCCACTATCATTTTCTATAAATCGATTTTGTTCTCTAAGGTCTTCTTCGATTTGTTTCTCCGATGTTTCTTTATCATAGCCTACTATTTTTATATCCTCAATTTGCTAACATGCACTTCATAGTCATCCTTTCTCAGCTTCTTTCAGCAATTTTTCCATACCTCGTTTCGTTGGGCACTTTATTACAACACTACCTCCCTTTGCTTCCCTGGTTTCATATCTCTCTGCAGATCATTTTTTTGATTTTTCAGAGTCTTGTTCTCTTCTTTTGTTTATGAAAATAGTATGCTTATTATACTATTTTTAACTTTCAAACAGAGTGTATGCTTCTTCAAGGAATTTCAGCTGCTTCTGCGTTCCCAAAGAAGCCTGTCAATTTTCAAAATTACTTGAAATCATTACGTCAAAAAGATTATTCATTTGCTCAACAGCTTTAGAAAAATGTTATTAGTTTCAGATTCACTGAGAGAAAAATTATAGGTGAAAACATAATTCCGAATCGATTTCAACAAGTGTATAATATCAAATGGATACACTCGTTCTTGATCATCTACAAAAAGTACTTTTTCTGCTGACAGTTCCAAGGTTGCTTTAACCAGCTTCAGAAAATTTGAACCCTGATCGGATACTATGCCCATTACGTTTAAGCCTTTATTTCCACATCTGCGTACTGTTGCGAAAATAATTTCCTTTTTTCCTTTCGAATAAAAGCGAAGTTGTTTGCACCTTCTTAAATAATAAATGATTTTACAATCATGTTCATTATTATGTTGTTGGTTTCACTTAATTTATCCGACATTTATATCACTTATGTATTTATGAACACATAAAATTTTAGCACTGGCAACACCGTAGAGTATTGGCAAAAATAAATTGTGAAATCCGTCTATTTGTTTTAACATATATTGATAATATTAACATTACAGCATTTTAAAAGTTGAAAACATTTACAAATGATTACTTTTCATTTTAGAAATGTATTATATACAATATCTCGTTAATTTCAAGCCAAAAATTAACCGGGAAAGATTATTACGTGACCTTGAGAATCCAACATTTTTCTATAAATAATGCTTCTGTAGGCATAAGTCTGAATATAAGATTTGCAAGTTCTATCGATATATTATTTTGGTTAAGTAGTCGTATAAGAATTATATGGCCACTTCATCTGATTAACCTTAAAATAAGAACATTTTAGTACCCGCAAGATTATGTTTAAATTAATCAGCATTTTTACGTTATAAATACGAAAAGCAGTTGCATGCATATTTTAGTCTTTAAGTTCACTGTCATAGCAGTACCACTTGTATACTTGTAAAAATAAAGTTTTTAAAAACACAAGTTGTAAGAAATTAATTAAAATTGGCGCAGTCAGTAGGATCCTTTTCGGAGTGATTATCCTTTGTCACCCATCTGTATCAACAGTTAAGAAAAGGATTCTAAGCTTCAAAAACACTACTTCGCCATTTCGAAAGCCAGTAGGACGGATTAGCCTAAGCCATTGTCCACTACGAATGGTACAGCTTCGTTGGAAAGTGCAGGTCTTTGACGAAGTCACCATTTGATTAGGAACGAAACTAGGAACACATTGTATCTATAGTTGTAACTCCTGTTAGTTAAGAATTCAACAATTGCCGATGTATGAAGAGATTTAGAGGTAGAATAATCGATATCACTTATCCTTCAAGAATTAATTAGGGAATAACCTAACCAGTACCGACGTTATTGAAATATATTCCAATATTTCTTTGATAAATAATACTTGTAATAATCAGTCAGTTTCATTAGATAATATAGAAAATAGTTTAGAACCATTAGTTAGTGAAAATATTATTGTTATTATCACTGATACTATTAAAATGGCCGACGCTTGGAGATGAACTGTGACATTATTAAAAAAATTTGATGGTACACTATCGCGTCTAGAATCATTTCTCAATCAAATCGATACTTTTTATGCTAGATATTTTAATAATGATCAATAATAACAAAAATATGTTATCTTAGCAATAAAATCAAAAATAGAGATTTCCTCTTAACCCGTCCAGATTTAAGAACATGGGCCGAGATAAGAACGGCTTTAACTCAGAAATTTAGTGATCCAATTAGTAGAGCAAACCTTCATCAACAACTAATATTTTTAATACGAAAAAAGGAATCTACTCAAGACTACATTCTAAAACTCTTAGTTACCAAAACTACAACAAAAATATGTTAAAATTAACAATGTTGAAGCAAGAGCAATAATAAATACTCTTAATGAGTTAACAACTCAGAATCTTTTAGCAAATATTTCTAACGAGCTAAGAACACTACTTATCTTTCGAAACCCACAATATTTGGATGAAGCTATTGATATAATAACAAACTATAAAATTTTAACAAGTCAAAGCCATGTCAAAAACAACTATTTACACAACAATAACTTGACAAAAGAAAATATACAAAAAACATTAAATCAAATTTTGACAAACACTCAAAGAATTGTAAATAATCTATGAATCTTCCTCACAGATCACCGAATCAACCTTTTAGACATCCAGCTCAGCAATTTTCGCAACCAAATCAGTCATTTAGACAACAGAACTAATTTTTCACACAGCCCATTCAACAACCAAGTACTAACCAAAATAATCCTCAATATTCTAAGCCTCAATACCCTCAACCTATGTCAGGCGTAAGCGTAGCTCCCAAAAGGTCTTTTGCATAAATGAGACCACAATAATCATACTTTCGACCCACCCAACTTTACATTCCAAGAATTGAAACACGTAGAAAATATCGAAACTAATCCAGAAACTAATGAACTTCAAAGTGACTTATCCGAGTTTGATTAAAACAATTATTACTCGAACCACGAAGAATGCGAAACTTTGAAAAATGAAGATAATCTAACTGAACAACAAGAAAATTTTCATTTTCAAGCCTCGAACGAAACCAACCCCGCCTAAATTTAAATAGTTTCCAGATCAACCAATTACCGTATATCGTAATCCCAAATTGTAATATTCGGTTACTTATAGATACAGGCTCTCATGCATCTCTTCTCAGACCCTCTTTAGGTGAAACACATTTCCCGGAACTAATTCAACCCTATGTGAGCAATCTTCAAAATTGCGCTGGATCTAAAAAAGCCACAGGTAAAGCAACTATTCCTCTATTTACATGCTTCGCTATTACTGAACCAATCGAATTCATTTTACATCCTTTTCACGAATATTTTGACGGCATTTTAGGAATTAAAGACCTTTGTAGATTAAATTTAAATATTGACTTAAGAAATGCAAAGCTAAAACATTAATACATGGAAATACCTTTCCAATATAGACAAAACTTATATAATTATACAATAGAAATTCCCCCGAAAACTATACAAAAAACGATTTTGAGAACTAATTTACCCGATAATACGACATGGATAATGCCATATTATTGTGACAACGAGATTGAAATACAACCAACACTTGTAACAATTAAAAATAACTCCAATATTATTGATATTTATAACCATTCGAAAAAATCAGTAGCCATCGAAGGTAGTGTAGACAATAACCTACCTTTAGAACGAATTGAACTTAACAATTTTGAAATATATAATCTAGAAACAGTCTATCCAAAACCAATCAACTCAACATTAGGAGAGGAAACCCTCAGAAAAAAATTATTTAGAAAATTTAATTAGACACAAACATTTGAACTTAGAAGAAAAATACTAACTTCTTAAACTTATAAAAGAAATTCGGTAAAATTCTACATAAACCCGGAGACTCCTCAACATTTACAAAACCAAGTCAAACATGTCATAAGAACTACCGATGAAATTCCCGTTCACGCAAAAAATTATAGATACCCATATGTACACAAAAGCGAAGTGAACAGACTAATAGAAGAAATGTTACAAGAAGGAATCATTCAACCATCAAGTTCCCCATGGTGTTCATCAGTATGGATCGTTCCGAAGAAAGCTGACGCATCAGGACAAATAAAATGGAGACTTGTTATAGATAACAGGAAATTGAACGAGAAAACGATCGATGACAAGTACCCAATACCCAACGTCGCAGATATACTTGATGATGTCAGTATTTCGACTTTGTCAGCGGATTCCATCAGATTGAAATGGACGCTGAAAGCATCTCATAAACAGCGTTTAATGTCGAACATGGGCATTACGAGTACACACGTATGCCTTTTGGACTTGAGAACGTGCCTTCCACATTCCAACCTGCAATGGATAACGTGCTTCGTGGATTATAGGAAAAAGTATGTCTAGTGTATACGCATGACATCATAATATACACACCCAGCCTTCAAGAGCACCTTAATTCCTCAAAAGTAGTTTCCGAAATACTCGCATCATTTAATATGAAGATACAACTAGATAAATCCGATTTTTTGCAAAAAACACGTAGAATTCTTGGGACACGTAGTTACCCCCGACGGAGTTAAACCAAACCCGCGAAAAATAGAAACAAAAAAAAATTCAAAATTCCTAAAACTGCAAAAGAAATTAAATCTTTCCTTGGTCTTGTCGGATACTATAGAATATTTGTAAAAAAAATTGCTAAAATCACAAAACCACTAACACAAAAAAATGTTCAGATAACCAATGACAAACCCTTTATCACCGCCTTCAACCATTGTAAAAACATTTTAACAAATGACCCAATACTTCAATAACCCGATTTCTGCAAACCTTTTATACTAACAACAGACGCATCAGACTATGCGATCGGTGCCATTATATCAAAAGGAACAGTTGGAACCGATTTACCAATAGCATATTCAAGCAGAACTCTAAATACTGCAGAGTGTAATTACTCCCAGATAGAAAAAGAACTCCTCGCTATCGTATCGGTAACAAATATTTTCGACCGTACTTGTTTTGTAGAAAATTTGCTATCGTAAGCGATCATAAACCATTACAATGTTTCTTCTCGATTAAAGAACCGAATTCAAAATTAGTCAGGTGGAGATTAAAACTACGAATACACCATACAATATAAAAAAGGTAAACAAAACTCCGACGCCGGTGCACTGTCTCTACCACCTATCGACATTCACGCCGTTAAGAAAGATGATCTTCCATCGCACATGTCAGCAGCTTGCGAAAAACTCAAAAACAATGACGACGACCAATATCCTTGGCACAATAGAATTAAACACTTCTTCGAAACTCAGGAAACTCTCCTCACTTTTGGACCTCTCGTAAAAACAAATACTGAATTTCAAAAATTTTAACAAAATTGGAAACGTGTTGTAGATTCCAAAACAACTAAAGAAATTAATAGTAACCTGTATGTACAACCAAACGATTACTATTTAACTCAATATCTAATCAATCAAAATGCGAAACCAGTTAGAATAGCCACTTAAAAAATAATGTAAGAAAAATTGCTATCCCCAGATTAGGTTGTGGTCATGATCAAATAAATTGGGAAAGGGTAAAAGCTATGATTGATTATATTTAAAAAAAATGAAAATATTGAAATTCTCGTATGTTATTTGTCAGAAAAACCAAAAATTAACATCATTTCTGACATTAAAATTAAGCCTCCAATTAAAAAAATCCCGATGGCCTGTAATCAGCGGAAAGGTAGATTTCTCAAAACTCATTGAATTGAAATTTTAACAACTTTTTCATTTATATACCTATATGTTATTACAAAAAATTTCCGTATGTGTCATAGCCTTGCGGTTAGAGGTTTTTGTTTTGGCTGTTGAATATAAAGCAGACAGGGTTCGCGTTCCACTTCAAGGCAGATTTTTTTTCCGCCTTTTTCATCTCAATAAATATACTATATATTTTTTTAATCAGGGTCTATATTAAGATGAGAATTAAGAGAAAATGTACAATTACATCAAATTTATATTGAGTGTTCATGTCAATATTTCTTATTTTTTTTATTAATTTTTATTTTTTTATATGTGCATTTTATGGAAAATTGCTTCGAACAAAAGTTGTAGGTACTGATTATATCTATAACCTAAAATTATTTTTGATGATATTTACACGCCGGCTCTTTTGTGATATTTTTTCTAATGTTTGAACGGTCTACTTACCCGATATTGCCCAGTAACGAACTCAGCCGAGATATTTGAGAGATTGATTTTTGAAGCAAATTTGAACTTGATACCTCCAAAACTGCGACCTCAATCGTGTTAACAAATTTCGTAATATCCCATATATATATATATATATATATATATATATATATATATTTTAGATTTCGTTTTATCTAATTGGCTTTTTAAAAACAATTATTTTATTTATTTACTTCTGACACCACTTATTATTAATGATTTAATAATAAGAATTAAATTATAATTATTATACAAGTGAAATTAACTGTAAGGTTAGGATGATTATGATAACTGACATAGATTGGTCTTACTTTAGATTTACATTTCAGAATGATTAAAATTATAAAGTGTTCCTTATTTATAGTGAAAAAATGTACAATATGCAATATAATGTTCTCATGGGAAAATGCCACTAATTGCGTCATATTCACGGATTCCATAGTCAGCATACTCGGGACGGTGTAATCTGAAGAGTTTCTGGATATGTTATCAGTTGAAGTACGATATGTTGAAATATGATATTCCTGGTACTGCATTGTCATCATACTGTTGTGAACTGTGACTGTGTCGAGTTCATGGGTTTAGCAGAGTCAGCAATATTGGTTGATATAACAGCTCCCATCATTTATAAAAAGTTGGTGCTATGCAGTAACTTTTAAGGTAGATTGGATATTCCAATGGTAGGAATTTCAATTACTTCATTATTTTCAATGTTAGGTCTTCTTCTTGGAAGTAGACTTGTAATTCTTTTGAAGGTGGATGATTTTTCTTCATTTTCTTCCTTTTGTCCTTTGAGTTTTTTCAAAATTTTCATTATGATATAAATAGTAATGATGCATAG
This sequence comes from Crioceris asparagi, assembly GCA_958507055.1. NCBI lineage: Eukaryota > Metazoa > Arthropoda > Insecta > Coleoptera > Chrysomelidae > Crioceris > Crioceris asparagi. The sequence goes on along the minus strand of OY293828.1, from coordinate 48,222,302 downwards.
AATGGATCCTATAGAAATGTAAGTGAACCAAGATATATTTTTGGTCACGAATGGTTCGTTCATTAGATTTTCTAATTCTTTTGAATATTGCTCTAATTTGTGGTTTGCAATATCCAATTCTTCCATGTTTATTTCATTTAGCTTTAGTGGTTCTAGTTTAGGAATGTTGATACTTTCAACTAAATGATCACAACATTCGTAAGGTATTATTACTGGATGAGAATTGTCGGCATAGTCGGTAGATTTTCGGCTTTCTGCTTGGATTTTTGTTATTCCTACGAAGGCTTGACATTCGGAGGTAAGCTTCACAATTGAGTTCTGCATTATTGTTACAATTTTCGTGTTATGTTCAGGACAGTTCATGGTTATTTGAAGTGGTTCTGCTACGATAACTAGCCAAACATTGTCTTTGAGTTTGAACACATTGTAGCCTTGACTGTAGATTACGGAACTTTCACAGGTTTTGGGCACATTTTGACGGTTTTTCAATAACTGCGCTTCACACACTGCATTGTTGTCTATGGGGTAAGCGTACAAGTTGGGACACAACTTCTTATGTGGACCTATTTCTTTACAATTATTAGGCTCCTTTACAGGAATATACATTAGAGAATCATCATTTCGCGCAATGTATTTATGACTAATTGAAAGAATATGATGAAGGCCAGTTCTTTTATCCAAGATTGGAATAGGAAACAGATGATATAGAGTATAAAGTTGTTGTTCAACTAAAGGTATTTTCAAAATGAAGACAATTTGGTTATCTTGTTGATATGCTTCAAGCTCTATTAATTGAAGATATTGTGCAATTTTAGAGATTTTTACTGGTAAAGGGAGATTATTTCTCACAAGGTTTTGTGGTATCTCTTGAAGGGCTGATACCAAGTTTTGTGGTGAAATAATTGAAGAGTGAATTATTTTCAATTTTGCAAATGTTACTGCATTTATAATGTCATTTAAATTATCTTCAATAATCAAATAACTCTCCATTAATTTTTCGCATATTTCCAAAAAGTTTAGTTTGGCTTCAACAGTTTTAACTTGGTTGTTAATATCATGAATTGCTCTTTCAATTTTATAAATATCGTCATTAAATGTTTTTCTATCAATTGTTAAATTTTGTATTGTTTCGTTGAAAGTTCTAATTAGAGAGGATGATACTGAAATCTGATTCTTAAGAAGGTTTTCAATGTGATGTTGATCATTGTTTAATTTTTCTATATTTTTTGTATAAAATTCACCATCTGTAGCATCTAAGTTGCCTGTTATGGTTTTAAATATGCTTCCTATAATGTTCACTAAACCTCTTTTAACGCGTTTTGTATCTATAATGATTTCGTTGAATTTCTCTTGTATGGATTTAGATATTTGTGTTAGTAAATCTACGTGTGTCTGTACGTCGGAACGAAAAATATTCATAGCGTGATAATCTGGTTTTAAAGTATTACGTATAGTGTCCAAAATTTTGTTGTTGTTTTCATATGCAGCTAAAAGTCCTGTAATGTTCTTGTGTACTAGTAGAGTCCACTTGTCGTTGGAGATGATAATTCTTGTTTCATCGTGATAGAAGACTCCTATCGTGTTGTTTATAGGATCAATTTGAAATTGGCAAAAGGCCATATTGACCAATAGGGGGTACCTGAAAACATTTTAGTTTTCAGAATATGGTTTCATACGGTCGAAATTAACTTTTGTTTGTTGATTAGTATTAGAATTAAGTAAAATAGCTGAATTATTGAAAATTTCTAAAATTTCGTATGGACCATTAAATTTATTCTGTAACTTGTTCTTTAGTTGTGACTCTTTAATAAATACTTTATCTCCTACTTGAAAATTTGGAGAATTTTCGTGTACATGCTTATCGAAACGATCTTTAGCTTTCTGTTTCTTGCTTTCAGTGCGTTCTCTGGCTATTTTGTAAAAATGTGAAAGTCTGTTATTCAGATCTCTAACATATTTTGTTATTAATTCTTTTTCATTGTATAGCTGCTCTGGCGGTCTACTTGAAGTATGTCCGAAGATTAACTCATAAGGAGTGAAACCATGAGTTTTATTTGCTGAATTGTTGTAGCAAATAACTGCGTATGGTAAAACATTAAAGGGATGTTCGTTAGGATATTCGGCGAGATTGACTCTAATCATTTCTAACAGAGTCGAATAAAATCGTTCGAGAGATCCGTTAGACTGCGGATGTCCTACGCTGGAAAATGTCATCTTTATGTTATACAATGTACAGAGGTCTCTAAGTAGAGAATTATCAAACTCTCGGCCATAATCGGAATGTATTCGAAGGGGAGTGCCATAGTGTTGAAAATATAAGAGAAGGGTATTAACTACTGATTTTGCAGATTTGTCTTTGATAGGGTAAGCCTGACTGAATTTTGTGAGTTCATCGCGTATTGTTAAGGCATAATTTCTGTTAGGAACTTCTAATATGTCTATATTAATACGTTCGAACGGTGTTTTTGGAGTTTCTGTGATTACGAGTGGTCTGTCGAGATTTTTCCTATATGCTTTATTTTTCTGGCATATTTCACAAGTTTTTATAAAGTTCTCAACGTCTTTTGTCAGTCCGTTCCAGTTATATCTTTCTCTTATTCGACGAATAGTCTCGTTTATTCCTCTGTGTAAATTCATCTTTCCATTATGATTTTGGTCAATGATAAGGGGAATTTCGTCTGTATCTGGAGTTTTGGTCTGGTTTTGAAAAATTTTAAATTTTTTCTGAAGTAATAAATGATAAAATTTCTAGTATGGGTAAATCAATACTAGTTTCAACACAGTATGTCTGGTTGTCCTGAAAAAGGTCTTGATCTTTGAAAAGGGCTCCAAATAAATATTCAGTTACTGTATCTGGATTATATGGTAATGCTATTATAAAATATTTTCTATTTTTCACCGTTTTGCTAGATAATACATTAATTTTAAGATGTTCGAAGTCGTAGTTCTCTTCAAAAATATCATCAATAATTTTTTCTTGAATTTCGTTCAGTTGGTTTTGTCTAAGAAATGTAAGAATATTTTTATTATTCTTATCTAGTAATTGTCCGTTACTTGATTCTATTTTCGAATAGTCCAAAAGGGATTTAGTCTTGTATAAATTTACAAATGTATCAAATTCTTTATACATGTTTTCTAGAAATTCAGGGTTGTTCTTTTGATCTTCGGGGATATCTTCATCTATGTTCTCATTATAAGCAAAAGTTGAATAAGGTGTTAGATTGTATTCAGATTGGAATTTTGATAAATTTTGGATATGATTAACTTTAATGCGGGAAAGTGCATCTGCATTTTTGTTTATCTTTCCGGGTTTGTACTTAATCTCGTAGTCATATTCTTCGAGCTTTAGTCTCCATCTTGCTAATCGACTACCTGTATCTTTTACTGAAAAAAGCCAAGTTAAGGGACGATGGTCTGTGATTAAAGTGAATTTTCTTCCAAAGATGTAGGGTCTAAAGTGTTTTACTGCCCAAACGATCGCAAGTAATTCTCTTTCAATGGTGGAGTATTTTGTTTCTGCTTTGCAAAGAGTTCTTGATGCATAAGCTATCGGAAGATCTTTACCAATTATTCCTTGAGAGAATACTGCACCAATCGCAAAAGCGCTTGCGTCTGTTGTGAGAATGAAAGGCTCTTCGAAGTTTGGATATATGAGCACTGGGGTAGAGATAAGGGCTTGCTTTAATTCGTCAAATGATTGTTTACAATCGGAATCAAAATCGAATGGAACGTCTTTTTTGAGAAGTCTGGTTAGTGGTTTTGAAATTCTAGCGAAGTTTTCGATAAATCTTCGGTAGTAACCGGCTAAACCTAGAAAAGATTTTATGTCTTTTTGGTACTTAGGTGTTGGAAAATTTATGATACATTCAACCTTAGATGGGTTTGGTTTGACACCATCTTTATTAACAAGATGTCCTAGATAGGCTACTTCCTTGCGGAGGAATTCACACTTATCCGGTTGGATTTTCATATTTGCATGTCTGAGTTTCGTAAAGACGTCAGTCAGTCTGTTAATATGTTCATGTATTGATGGGGAATATACAATAATGTCATCCATATAAACTAGACAACGCTCATTTTGTATACCGAGTAATATATTGTCCATTACTCTCTGAAAAGTTGAAGGGGCATTTTTGAGACCGAAAGGCATTCGGACGAACTCGAAATGTCCATTCTCGACTGAAAAGGCGGTCTTCTGAATATCTTGTGGATCAATTTCGATCTGGTGAAATCCAGAAGCTAAGTCTAGAGTAGAGAAATACTGACACTTGCCAAGTTGATCTAAGAGGTCTGAAATATTTGGCAGCGGATATTTATCGTTAATTGTGATTTCGTTGAGCTTACGATAGTCTACAACTACTCTCCACTTTTGTTTGCCTGATGCGTCCATTTTCTTAGGGACGACCCAAACTGGAGATGAAAAAGGTGAACATGAAGGTCTAATAATGCCTTGATCAAGCATTTTATTGATCTGGGATTTAACTTCATCTTTGTGTATTTGCGGATACCTATAAGACTTGGTGAATGTTGGTTTGTCGGAATTAGTTTTAATGGAATGTTTAATTTCGTTGGTAAAAGTCAATTTGTCTCCTTCGAGGTAAAATATGTCTGAGAATTCAATACACAGATTTGTTATGAGCTCTGATTCTTCATCGTTTAGATGCTCTAATCGAAGTTGGTTACGTATTTCGGGAATTCTGTCTTGTTGTATGTCGTGTTTGTATTCGCTAAGATTGTTAATAGAAAAATGTTGTATAGGTACTATGTTAATATCTGAAAAATTTATTTCTTTAGGAATTGCGTTTGCGTTAAGAATTGTTGTTATAAATTCGCCATTTTCATTAACTTTTACTAAAGCATGCGGAAGGCGTACTTTTTCTATTTCTATACCTGTTAATAATGCGTCAGTGTTTGATAAATTGCATTTCAATTTATAAACTTGTTCGATTCTTGGTTCTATTCTAATTATGTTAGTTGTTCTTTCTGTGTCCTTGGTTTCGATGTTTTGTATATTATCTGAAGCTTTGTGAAGTTGGACGGTTTTAAAATTTGTTTCTAATTCTCTTGTTTTGATGTTCATTACGCAATCGTAATGCTCGAGGAAGTCTGAGCCTAGAAGTCCATCAAATTCTATATCTAAATTACAAATATAGACTTTGTGTGGATCTGTACGGTTAAAAGGAACGAGTGTAGATTCAGTAATGTGAACTTTTTGATTAGTGATTCCTTGAATTATTACATTCTCTGGAAATCGCTGGGGAAATTTTTGACAAACGTGAGGTTTAAAGATAGAAAGTCCAGCTCCGGAATCAATGAGAAATTTGTGAGTATTTGTCGAGTCTGTAATGTAAAATAAATTTTGTGATTTCACAGCGAGCAGAGGATTTATATGTAGCTCTGTTCGGGGAAGTTCAGATTGGGGTTGTAATCTTGAAGATTGATTGCTTGAATTTGGGTTTGAAGCTGATCTATATCTGACTTCTTCTCTGGAGGAGGATCTGTTGGAACTATTGGGCTTACGTGAAAATCCTGGTTTTCACTTTGATTAATTTCTTCTTGTTGATAATTGTCGAAGTTTTCTTGTGGATTGTAATTACTATATGAGTAATCTTCAGGTTCGTATTGGTATGATTCGTCATAATAGTTATCGGATTGATTGATATGGTAAGTAGGGTTTTGTTGGAATCTACTGAAATTCGGATTTTGTTGGACGACGCTTGGTCTGATATTACCAATATTGGGATTAGGACGTATGACAGAAGGTCTATTTGTAAAAGATTGATTTTGTTGGAAATTATTTGGAGGATTTGGTTTTTGATGAATGTTTGACTGAAATTGGGGTCTGGCTCGGAAAGCTTGGAAGTTTTGATTGAAGTTTTGTTGGAAAGGTCTCTGTCTGCATTCATTAGTTGCATGACCAATTCGTTTGCAATTTGAACAATGTTTAGGAGGGAGATTAATTGGTTTGCGTTGTTGTAAACCCGTATTCTTGTTTGTATTCTGATGTTTCTGATTTTCGAAATAATTTAATTGAAGTTCTCTCCTAATTCTATTTGTTGCTGTCAGTATGTCTACAGGGTCACTAGCTCTTACAATTTGACCTAGCTTAGGTTCTAAGCCTGTCAAGAGTGTATTAAGGGCCATAGTTTCCGCTAGACGTGTCTGCGCGTTCTTTTCTTCGATAGATAAATTTTGTTTATTTATTGAAGCGTACATTTTAGCTTCATGGGTTCGTAACCTGGTGATGAAGGTTAACGGAGATTCATTAGGTAGTTGCCTAATTCTCTGTAGATCTTGGATAAGAGATGATAAGTCTCTCGTATCTCCAAAATGACTTTCTAGTAGCGTTTTTATATCATGCCATGTAGCAGGGTTGCGTGAATTTATTAACTCAGCAGCGCGACCGCGAAGTTTGTTTTTGATATGTAAGCTAAGGAGAATTCTTTGATTACCTATAGCCATTCCAAATGCAGTTGTACATGACAGAATAAAAGTATTTAGAAATATTTGATTACCATCAAATTCAGGAATTATTGAGAAAATTTCACTCAACTTGTATGGTTCAATATTATCTACGTTAGCGTTAGCATTAACACTAGCGTTATAATTAACAGAGTTATTGCCTTGTTGACTCATTTTGATTTTCTTGGATCTTAATATCATAAAAATTTGTTGCAATTTATATTCTATATGTTTCCTTTTATTATTGAATTAAGAACTGTTGGTTTCTTATTTAAAATATAAAATAGAATTTAAATTATTAAAAGACGAGATGATTCTGAAATGACTTACAGTAATTTCCACATAGAAGATGAAATCCGGTTCCGTGAAGCTTGCTCCGTCAGGTGAGTATGTACGTATTCCTGGCGTCGGAAAGACCATCTTCGTATGCGTTGCAATGTCTTCTACTGGAGATCTGGGTTGACCACACCGAGTTAGTTGCCTTGTTCTGGGTGCGTAGAGGATATGCCACTTGTGTTGTCTGTTGCGTGTTTTCTTACTTCTTGAAGGTTTGGAAACCACCATAATCTTCTTGCTGAATGTGTAGATGAGATCCCACTTCTGACACCAATTTTTAGATTTCGTTTTATCTAATTGGCTTTTTGAAAACAATTATTTTATTTATTTACTTCTGACACCACTTATTATTAATGATTTAATAATAAGAATTAAATTATAATTATTATACAAGTGAAATTAACTGTAAGGTTAGGATGATTATGATAACTGACATAGATTCGTCTTACTTTAGATTTACATTTCAGAATGATTAAAATTATAAAGTGTTCCTTATTTATAGTGAAAAAATGTACAATATGCAATATAATGTTCTCATGGGAAAATGCCACTAATTGCGTCATATTCACGGATTCCATAGTCAGCATACTCGGGACGGTGTAATCTGAAGAGTTTCTGGATATGTTATCAGTTGAAGTACGATATGTTGAAATATGATATTCCTGGTACTGCATTGTCATCATACTGTTGTGAACTGTGACTGTGTCGAGTTCATGGGTTTAGCAGAGTCAGCAATATTGGTTGATATAACATATATATATATATATATATATATATATATATATATATATATATATATATATAACTTTTGAACCAAATGTTTTTTTGGACTAACTTATAGACATATAACAACATGCCGTTGAATTTTTTTCGAAATTCAAAAGTGTGAACGATCGCAATAGGTACATTTCTATAAGAAATTTATCTAACAAAAAAGAAGAATCACTTCGTATTATAACAAACAAGTAAGAATCACAAGAAGACGAAATCAACTCTGAAACAGACACAATACACTCATTATACGAAAACCCCATTTTAGGAGCACCTTATATAACTAAAGCTATAAACACTTTCAATGACCAAATTATATTTAAATGGACAGATAAAAACCAACCTCATGCAAGAACAGATAGATTATTCAAAACAAAAAAAGAGAGTATCAATGTACATAAATAGGAACCCAACAATGGAAGAAATCCAAAGACTTTTACGAGACCATATACCCCCAGATACTTACTGTAGGGAGATCAACCGATCTCAGGCCACTTGATGTTTTCTTATGAGGTCATTTAAAGACAAAAGTATACATGACACCAGTATACAGTAAAAAAGATCTACGCCAACGAGTAATCACCTGCATTGAAGAACTAGATGCCAGCGAAATAAGGAGGGCTACAACTATATCTACAAATAAACTGACATTGAAATGTTTGGAAGCCAATGGTCGGCATTTTGAAAACTTATTATGAACGTTTTCTAAATTTTAACAGATAATTAATGAAATTATTTTGTGATCGTATAAACTTCCTCTTGTTCATTGGATGTAAATCAGAGTACGTTTCATTTAATTATCTGCACGTTGTTGCGATAGTTTCCACACATTTTCCATGAAGAATAATAATAATAATAAAAATAATAATGTTTATTCAGAATCATATTCAGATCACAAAACAAATTAATATCTAAAAATAATACATAAGCTGAATAAACATGGTAACCACCACAGAAGCATCAGGTGTTGCTTGTATGTGATGAAAATTAAAATATTTTATAACGTTCACATAAATATGGTAATAAATTACTGAAATGGGATTCGCATAGAAGTATAAATACAGTTCTTGAGATATAAAATTTAAATCACACAATGATAAAATGAAATCACAAAATGAATATTAGTAAGGCAGAAAGCAGGTTATTGTTAAGTATATAAAAGCATTCAGTCCAAGTACAATTATATACAAATATAAAAGAAAGTAGTAAACAGATTCACTTAAATATAAAATTTTAGAATACAAAATTGATTGACAGAGAGTAGGTACAAAATCATAATTGTAAAATACGTTGGCTAATAATAAACAAAAAAATATAAACAAAATATACCACGAGTTATGTAGCCCAAATTTAGCAACATCCACCATAATGAGTCCCAAGGTCAACAAAGCCCTTACTCAGCATATAATAACTATAAAAGCTTAACAAATTGTAAATTCATTTCAGTTATATTTTTACTTGCATACTTTGTACCAACACTTATTGTGAAATAAAATACTTTTTAAAAAGTCAATCAGTGATTTCATAAATTTAACTGGCGCTGCGAACAGGATTTCGTCGAGTAATTCGTGTAGTACCTTCTGTGTGGCGAACGATTACTCTTTTCTATTAAGAAATTGAGACGGAATACCGAACTCTTATCAAAATAGAAATCGCAAAAAGACTTTTAAAAGTGGTGCAAAAGTGTAAAGAAGACATAACTCCGGCCTACACACCGTTGGATCCTTCAGAGATCAACCAGGTCGTCAACAAGGCTCGTATTCCTTCTGCCGAACCACGAGACAAGGGAGAAGAAGCTCACAGATGATCCTTCAGTGCATCCTTCTGTAAGTCCTCTTTCCTTTTATTAATTTGTTGGCTAATAATTTTCAAAATTTTTAGACCAGTTTTATTCCTTAAGTGAATATTAATTTAAATAAGACAAACTTCAAGTGTTTAATATAAAATTATAAAGAAATAAACTAGAAAACATTTTCTGCAAAGATTACAGTAGTAGAAACTTGATACGGTACTTAATTTCTATTAAAGTTTATGAGAAACCGATCTAGATCTCCTATTGCTAACAAATCAAAAAATCTAGCTATAAGCGAAATGGCTCAACCACAGGCTCCACCAATAACCCAACTCGAGGTCTCCATGGCTAGTAACATTCTGCCAAATTATTCAGGCGGATCGAAAGATTTAGCCTATTTTATTAGACAATCTGAAAAATATCTGTTACTTTTAGCCTCAGAAACTAACGAATTATTTAACTCCCTATTATTAGAACAGGTAAAATCTAAATTATCTGGTCCTGCTAGGGATATAATAGTTAATAGATCTTATAACACCTGGGCTGATCTTAAAAAGGCACTAACCGAACGATTCGGAGATCCAAGATCAGAAGAATTGCTATCTCACGATTTAAATACATCTATCCAAATCCATCCACAAACATTTTCTGACTTTTATGATGAAGTTATAAATAAGCTACAAGTTCTCAAAGAACATTTAGCCATTAATACTGCTGACGAGAACGTACGTGGATCTAAAGAAGCTATGTATACAGAACAAGCTTTAGCCGTATACAAAGCTGGCCTCTTAAATCCATATAGAGATCATCTTTTGCATATCACCATTCCTTCTCTTGAATAAGCATTGTATGAATGCAAGAAACTAGATAATGAAAAATCTCAAATAGAATTTGCCAATTTTCTACGAGCACAGAAATCCTCAAAATCTAATAATCCACCGAAACCACAAATTACGAATAATTATCCAGTAAAGCTACATCCAATAAGACCACAAATATTGCCAAATCCAGCCTTCAGGCAACATTTCCAAAATCATTGATTTAAACCCCAAAATAATCAAAGATTTCCGAATACAAATATGCAAAGACCAATGCATCAAAAACAAAATTTCCAGAACAATTTCCAAAAACAAGCCTTCAAACCAACGCTTATGAGAACTACTACCGCACATACATTCAGAGGAAATCAGAATAGACAAACCCAAAATTATTTACCACCCAATAATTACTTTAAATCTACTGGACCTCCTAGAGTTGCAGTAGAAGAATTGTTTAACGTGGAAAATGATACTCAAGATCAATATGAAACTCATAATTACGACAACGATAATTTTCAGAATGATATTCCTGAAAATGATCCAAATTATCAATACATAAATGATCAATCAGAGAAGATAATTAATGAATATGATGAAGAATCTGAAAATTTTTAATTAAAAGCCTCGGAATTGACATAAACAATATAAATTCTTCACCTAAGTTACCATTTATTTATATTCCTAGTTTAGATTTAAAAGTATTATTAGACCCTGGTGCCAGCAATTCAATAATCAACCCTGAACCTGCATACAGACTATTTCCAAATTCTATCTACAACTCAACATTTTCAGTAAAGTCCATTCAAACAACTTATAACGGAACTCTTAGTTGCAATCATCCTATACTAAAAGAATTCGGCATAAGACATTCTTTCGATATGTATATAGTACCGTGGCATGAAAGATTCGATGCTTTAATCGGAAGTCAGGATTTTGAAATATTGAGAGCACTAATAGATTATGAGAAACATATTCTAAAAGTAGGAAATATTAAGATACCATTTTTCATTGAATTAAATCCAAGTTTATTTGTTTCATACACTGAAGCTTTACATAAACCTATTTTAAAAGTACCTGTCTCAATAGATAAAAGTCCCGTATTAGTACCCGAAATTTCTCTAAATAATATCATCATACCCGAATGTATAACTACAGCCTCAGATGGATTTTGTCAAGTTCCGATTGAACAAAATTTATCCATCCATAATCTTTCAATAAATTTCCATGAACCTATACAAGTCCAACCGTTATCAAAATTTCATCAATCTAATCCTGAAGTTGACTTTAATAACTACATCAACATTCGAAAACTTATTCGAACAGATCACTTGAACCCGGAAGAAAAAGATGCTATTGTTTCATTGTGCAAGAATTATAAAAATGTTTTTTATAATGAAAATTCCGACTTAACATTCACCCACACAGTTAAACATCATATTCGTACAGTAGACGAAGATCCAATTTATCAAAAAAAAACACCTGACGGCATTAAACCGAACCCTGACAAACTTAAAGCTATCAAAGCATTTCCATTACCAAAGAATGAAAAACAAATTAAATCATTTCTCGGCATGTTATCCTATTACCGAAATTTTATAAAAAATTTCGCTAAAATTGCACATCCTATTAATAAATATCTAAAAAAGGATTCAACTATAAATTTGCAAGATCCAGAATATCTAGACGCATTTGAAAAATGCAAACAACTGATTTGCAATGCCCCTGTCTTAACTTATCCCGACTTCAGTAAATCTTTTACTCTAACTACTGATGCCTCCAACATCGCAGTAGGTAGTGTTCTTTCACAAAATTCACATCCTATCGCATTTTACTCAAGAACTTTAAATTCAGCTGAAAAGAATTACGGAACAGTTGAAAAAGAATTGTTATCAATTATAGATAGTTGCAAACATTTTAGACCCTATTTATTTGGCAGAAAATTTCTAATCGAAACTGATCATAAGCCCCTTGTTTGGCTTCATTCACTTAAAGAGCCAAATCAAAGATTAATAAGATGGAAATTAAAATTAAAAGAATTCAATTTCGAAATTAGATATAAGAAAGGCAAAGCAAATTACGTTGCCGATGCACTATCTAGAATCGAGATCAATGCAATAGATGAAGTAATTCCCAATAGACGTCAAAGAAAAACCTCAGTTAAACCGGCTAAGAAACAACCCAAAATAAATATCATCAGTGACATAGTAGTTGTACCCCCAAAAGCAACAGCTAAGAAAAATTTAGAAATACTTAAGGAAGATTTAAATAAAGACTTCGACAGACATTTAGATTTATTATCAATACTCCCTAGAGTTGATTCGGAATCCACCTTGTCTATCACATTTAGTGAAGCAGACAATATTCTCGATACAGATCCATTCCCATCAGATAATGAAAGTAATCATACCGGCGAAACTAGGCATACTGCTCGAGAAAATCCTGTGTTCAGTTTCCCTATTTCTGAAATATCTCTAAATGTCACACATTATCAAATAATATTAATATACAGTGATAAGAATGATATCGAGTACACCAAGCCCTTTGGTAAAAATCGATATTGCCTCAGAATCAGAAAAGGTACAGATGATAATATTCTAAGAAATATGCTCCATGAGATAATAGACCCCACCAAAACATATCATATATTTTCAACCGATGATTCATTAATTAATTTAGCCTCTCGAAAATGTTCTGAAATATTTGAACCGAATGTTAAAATAATCAAAGTCAATACTTTTCTTAAAGACATTCTATCAAAATATGAACAAATTAGAATCATATCAGATTACCATTCAGAAACGCATAATGGAATAACGGAAACCGTAAAACATCTCCAATCAATTTATTACTTCCCGAAAATGCAAACATTAGTCACTAATCACATTAATAAATGTGAATTATGTCTAACTTCAAAATATGATAGAAACCCTAGAAGATTCCCCTTTTCAGGCCCTTTAATAGCCAAAAAACCATTTGAAATTTTGCATATCGATATATTTTATATAGAAAATAAAAGATACTTAACCATCCTGGAGTTATTTACTAGATATCTGCAAGCCTACGAACTTTCTGATACGAATTCAATCACTATCTTAAATAAATTACGTCATTACTTCTCACATCATAATTTTCCTTCTCAAGTAACTTGCGATAACGCAAAAGAATTCTCAAGTGATACATTCAAAGAATTCATGTCAATGTTTCAAATTAACATACATTATACAACACCCCAATCGCATACTGGTAACTCACCAATAGAGAGAGCTCATTCAACCCTTATTGAAAAACTTAGAATACTCCGACAAAAATCTAAAGAGAGTACGACAGAATTGGTTACAACAGCTCTAATTATATACAATCAAAGTGTTCACTCTGTGACAAATTTCACCCCATTTTCTCTTCTTTACGGACCTTACGAAAATCTCAATCTCCATGAAATCGATCCTAATAAACAAATTTTCCAAGATTATAACCAACACAGAAAACAGGAAATTATTCCGTTATTTAACGATCTCTATCAGAAACAAATTGATAAGAGAACCAATCAATTAGAAAAAACTAATTCAAATCGTAATGATGAAATTCCCAAAACAGATATTGTCTATGTCAATATGGAACCCAGAAATAAAATCAAACCCAAATATAGAAAAACCTTCCTTGATCCAAGTAAATGTGACAGTTTAAAATTAGTTTCAAAGAAAGGAAAGAAAATCGGCAAACATATGATCAAAAATACAAAATCTTTTCAGATTGACAATGATGACCTTCAGCTAGACACTCCAGTTGAAGAAAATTAAATCTCCTGGATACATACTAGTTAACCTAGGCATAACTAAATATAAGACAAACTACCATAAGATATATTTCACGATTAGTATTGAAGATATTGAAAACTCATATTCCAAATTATCTATCAATCAAGTTCATATCAATAATAAAATAAATCATGGCGATTTAACATTAGCAAGTATCTACAAGAGAGATATCGATCTACTGTTGGAAGATATCAATAAGTTAAGAATTTATACTCATCCAGATAAAATTAATAAGAGTGCTTTAATCAATAGTTTGGGAGCAATAGTCAGATATATTTCTGGAAATGTAGATCAAACCGATTTAACAGAAATTGAAAATAATTTCAACAAGACTGATTCAAATGAAAAGAAATTAATGACCGAAATCAGAAAAATTCATACAATAGCTGGACAAATTACTCAAAGATGGCAATCCGATTTACAAAAAATACAATCTAATGCAGAAGATGTCTATAGAGAAGTGGTTAACTTAAATGATAAAATTAACACAGAAATTATCATTCATATACAATTAGAACAAATCAGAAATCTTAGAAACTATATCCAAACATTATTGAGAACAGTTTCATTTAGTAATAAGAAAATATTAAACGCTGAATTAATCAAACAACAAGAGCTCCAAGAAATCTTCAATTATTTACATAAAGTTCATTCACATACGGAAATTGCTCCAGATATTCCAACTTTGTTAGAAATAACTGAAGTTAGTCTTATGTTCACATCCAAAACATTATATTGTACACTAAAAGTGCCTATATTAGCCGATGAATTATACCATCTTTCCAAAGTCATTCCTATCCAAAGCAGTGAAAATAATATTCTCTTGCCACCCTACACCTACGCACTGAATTCAAAAGGTTCAACCAAATGGACTACGGAAGAATGTACAAAAACCTTCTCGTTTTGGTACTGCCAAAAACTACCACATGAAGATTCCTGCGGCTTTGAAGATCTATCAAAATGCAATTATGCCAGAGTCAACAACAACTTTTCTTTATTCACTCAATTAACAAATGGGAACACTATAATTTGTTAGTAGATATACTAAGAGAGTTCTGGAACGGAAGTCGCAGTAAACATGCTATATTTTCCAAAGGGGTCCCGAATAATGTAATAATGGTGTGTGGGCGTGCTAGATATTTTTCCAACGGGGTTTCAAATGTTAGATTCCTACTTTTCATGAGCGCCATCTAGCGGAGAGGGGATAAGTTACTGCATTTAGATTCCTACTTTTCATGACCGCCATTTAGCGGAGAGGGATTATTAATTTAATTATTTTACAGCTGAGGAAAGAAAGTTCACAATTGCGCGGGATCGAACCCACAACCACACACACCAACACGTTAACAAGCTAGGCGTTTTCCAAGCCTGCCATCTCGGTTACCCATGTGAATGCGAGAAATCAGATAAGACGCCAGCTCATAAATTGAAATGTTGTCGATGTGTTAACATCGATGTCGGCACACCGCGATAAGCCGTTTGGGTCTGTGCGCTCGGACAACCCTCATCGTTTCAAGCAAACGACTCCCAAAATCGTCTTCTGCCGAAAATTTGATGGAGATTCAGTTTTTGATTCGTTTAAATCGGTCAAGATTTGATTTTCGTATAGAATATACGAGTTAAATTGCAAATTATGCTTATTCGACACAACAGCATCATTAAAAGTGCTTAAAAAAGAAATCTGGAGTGAAAGAAAATGTGTTATGTTTAATATTGTATTTATCAAAAAAGATTTTCTGAATAAAACATTATACTTATAATTTGCTTTATACCTGTGTGAATGTGAGAAATCAAAGAATGTATGTTGGATGGCGGCGCGTGCGCACTTACATCAGATAAGACGCCAGCTCATAAATTGAAATGTTGTCGATGTGTTAACACCGCATCGACGTAAGCATGGGCGATAAGCCGTTTGGGACTGTGCGCTCGGACAACCCTCATCGTTTCGGCCAAGAAAAAGCGAAGATTTGATTTTCATATAGAATATACGAGTTGAATTGCAAATTATGCTTATTCGACACAGCAGCATCATTAAACGTGCTTAAACAAGAAATCAGGAGTGAAAGAAAATGTGTTATGTTTAATATTTTATTTATCAAAAGAGATTTTCTGAATAAAACAACATTACACTTGAAATTTGTTTTATTTAATAAATGATTTTATCAAACAAAATTTTAAATAGAGTACGGAGTGATTCTTCTTGATGGCATCTCATTGCGTTGACGAAAACGTGTAGGATTTTTGAAGACCTTCTCATTCCAATCGTTTTCACTGAATTGGGTGGTAGGATTGATAGTCATATCATTGAACAATGTAAACACCTTTTGTTTTTCCTCAAAAAAGTTTAAAATATTTTTTAATTCTTCCAAACGTCGAATGTGTTGCTCCAACCTTTCTTTCAACATCATCGTAACTCTATGACTCTCAGACTGAAACTGTTGTCAGACAAAAAAACTTGTTTCTTGTCTACACCCCTCCCTTCTCCCCCAATTAAAAACATTTTTTTAAATCTCTCTATTGCTCATAAAGGTAAAGTATTACAAAAGCATTTATACAATTCATCAACATTTCTAAGACTACAATAATACAATTGACTGTTGCTATATGTGTGGTGCATACATGATGTAAATCCACTATTTTTGAATGCTGGAACGGTGTGCCTTGAGTCATCAAATTCCTCCAAATTCACGACTCTACTAGCTTGCTCGCCGTAGAAAGATTGAAGTTTATCATCCAAAAATTGCTTCTTCTGATGTCCTCGCACATAGATGATATCAATTTCGTTGAGATTTTCCTTTAGAATATCGTCTAGCGCTTCGTATGGTATAGAGCCGGAAGAATATTTGAGGTTATGTACATTCTTCTCCAAATAACAAACGCCACATCGATCTGCTTTGCTTAGCGATGAGAACGGTATTGGTGGTGATAGCAAATAATTACTACATCGACGTCCAATCCTTAAGGCAATTTCTTTGGGGTGGAATTGGCACTCCACATTGAAGCCTTGAATGTCTACGAAAGCTATTTTCATCTCTCCTCGACGATGGTTGAACTTGAACTGAGGACAAAGGTCATCCTAGTTCCACCTCTTTATAATTTCACTGAGAGGATGTTGTTCAATTATGTTATCGTGAATGATGATGCAATAGACACAAGTATTTGCTGGAAAACCATTCGACGCTTCTATTTCAAGCTTAACATCAACACTTGAACTTTTCACGCTTTCATCTCGGTGAGAACAATCGATGACAAATAGAGGTTTATTTGCAAATTCAGAGTAACTTAGGAGCGGCGTATGTAGATAAGAGTGTTTGTAGCTTTTTCCAAATTGAGTGTAGTTGAAGTAAGCTTCGGTAAAATCCCCCTTTTCAAAGTCCAAATGCATCTTCTCCTTTGGATAGCTGTCTCCGTTCAGCGTCAAGGTGATATTCATAATGTTTGCAAAATTAAATTTCGTAGGATCGTTATTCACTTGGTTCTTTTCGTGGTTGCTCTGGAAACAAACGATGAGATAGCGAGGACTTTCTAAAAATGATGAAGTTTTCACCGACCAAATTTCGTTGGTGGCTCCTGTAGTGAGAGCAGGCAACATGTGAATTTCCCATTTTCTAAACGGTATCAAGATGGGAGTGTCAGCTTTGATTGCTTTTAAAAGTTGCAATTTAATTTGATCGTTTGGATGCAATCTTTGCACTTTGAGCTCGATATTTTCAATTTCCAATTGTACTTCTGTTGTTGTAGGATTGGCGATGGTAAAGCATTGATTGTCATTTTGAGCACGCACCAATCGAATGGTATGTTTTCCATATACGACATATTCGTAGTCATTGAAAATATTCAACAGATGTTTCAACGGAATGAGCATACTAAATGACAAAGTATCCGCATCTGCCTTGATGACACCAACATCTTTATCTGGACTCCAAGTCGCTATACTCAAGGGCTTAGACTCTTCTTCGCTATAGCATAAAAACCCTCGAACGGTACTCACAATTCCAACGTCACGCACTGATTCCAACTCTTTACCATTTTGTTCGTAGCTAATGGATTGGAACATGAAAGCGCCAGCATTATTGACAAAAGATACTTCTCCAGTACCCTTGGTGCGCTTAATTTTTCCACTGATATGTAACAGACTTGCGTAAAGAGCATCGAAAGCATCCGATTGATTAATGCTAATTTCTATGACATCATTGTTGCGGAAAGATTTAACGTATGGATAGTAGGTACGCCATTCATCTTTTTGAATTGATGTGTCCATTTGAGGTTGTTGGAAAATGTTGAACACTTGCAGAGATAACATTGTAGCCTAAGGATTTGAGAAATCGGATATATTTCACTCTGAGTTCACGATGGTGTTGGATGTTCCTTGTCTCGAAGAAGACTGACGGTCTATTCGTAGGTAGATGTATTTTATAAATACCTAGTACCATAATTCTTTGAGATGTAATCGAATTATGATTTCTTCACCTTGGAAATTCACCAGCTGAAAGTTTTGGTCCAAAATGTTAAGTGTTATATTATGAATCTCGTCTGTAGTGATGGGTAGATAAATGAGAGGATTTGGACTTTCGTCGATAGCGTAACCAGGATCTTCTCTGATAGCAAATTCGTAGATTGTGTGCGAGGGTCTATCGTTGTAGAAGGCTCCCGAAGTAATGTTGGAATCGATGTGTATGGTTCGTACTTTTATAATGTTGACAGGCCGATCGGACATGTGAGTAACATTTTTTGGTAGAATCTTAGGAGAGTATCCCAAAATGTGTGTCAAACTATCGTTCGGAGTGAAATCAATATTAAAATCTTTACAAAAAATTTCACATTTCAATGTATTATTATTCGGTTTGAGGTAGAAGTAATCTTCAGGCATTACCTTCGTCGTCTTGGGTACGATTGCTTTCTGAATAAACTTTTCAATATCCTCAATCTCGTATGCTCCCGTTGGAATGTCGATGCTTTTCTTACCCTTTCCATCTACATAGTGGAACTTTGTACCTTCATCGATGTTGGGTATACTGTTGTACGAATGAAAACTAAGAAGAGCCAAACCATATTCACTGTCACGCTGCAAGTGAAGCGGCGGTGATAGATCAATTGAGAAAATCGAAGAATGACTCTTCAAAGTCAGTATTGTATCACTTCGTTTCATCGACATGACTGATACACAAGTAGTTGTGACAGTATCTTTTATTGACATAGAAATGCTAAACACAAGTGTCCACAATTGTTTTAATCATATGTTTGATATACATCGTGATTATAAAATATCTTGACGCACTGCTGCTTTCCAAAATAATCGACCAATTCCTTTGGTGGCTTCAAATTTCTAAAACTTTCGAAATATTGTACAGTGTTATCATCCTTTTTGTAAGCTACCCAATGTGTACCTGGATTGATAGAGGAATCTAAATTCACTACGGCACATTCGCGACGTCTAGTATGGTTAGGAAGAGTGTCGCGCATAAATACACCGCGAAAATGTGGAATTTTCAGCTTTTTCGCATATTTCATAATCTCCCCATCGTACAGAGTTCTGTTGGGTAGCTGAGCTAGTAGTTTTTTTGTTTCTTCAAGTACAATCCTTCTCCTCCTTTATGTTGTTTCTTCAAAAACAGACCGAATCCGTTACGCGTTTTTCGTAGATACAAGCCGGATCCCAAGTGTTCCATAGCTTTATTATGTCGTGCATCTTTTTCCATCTTTTTCTTTGCATTTTTCGTGTCGAAGATGGTCTTTGCGATGGCGCTCGCTCCTCCAGCCAGCGACCCTAGAGCCGAGAGACCGGCAAACAATGGAATTAGCGGTAGAAAACCGCCACTTTTTGGCAATGTTATAATTCTAGGTACTCGAATACGTTTTCGACCTCCACATTTTTTGACGGCTAATCGAGCTGCTTTCAAAGCAGCAGCAGATGACTTTTTCAAACTGCTACCTTCGTGAGGAGACTTTTCCATAGCTTGATGAATCTTCTTTGCAATTTGGGAGAATCCATGCTGTCGTCGATTCTTCATACCCATACCGAGTTTACGTTTCGCCTTCATAGCGTTGGTGACGAACCAAGCAGCAGATTTTTCACCAAATTTTGCGTCTTTCGATTTGACTCGTTCCCAAGCTCTATGTTCCAACACTTGATCAGCTTTATGACGTTCTTCCAATGATTTGTTTTGAGAGTATGCAATGTCGTGTTCCCTGCAAGCTTCGTCCAACGGATTTATACCTCTATCTCCACGTTCTAAGCATTCTTTCAATTTAGTTCCCGGTCCACAATATGAATAGCCTGGCAGATGTAGTTCGAATGGTAGGTTATTGATGAACCTATTAACCACACCCTTACCGTGATGAATCAACATTGAAAATGATGTCAATATTGAAAGACATGAACATTTATACAAAATCCTAAACATTTCATGGTATCGTGCACAACATGAGGGTCGTTCAACAGAAGCATACCTTACCGATCGAAAATTTGGATTACTTAAATGAAAGTCAATCTACCAGCAGTAAGCATGGTACATTGCTACCACATTCATTTCGTGCAATCATATGTGGACCGAGTGGATGTGGGAAAACAAATGCAGCACTTTCACTGCTCTTCCACCCGAATGGTGATAAATTTGAAAACGTTTACGTGTATTCAAAGTCATTGTATCAACCCAAGTATCAGTTACTCGAAGAGGTGTTGAAAAAAGTCAAAGGAATCGGATATTTTCAATTCAAAGAGAACGAGCAAATTATAAGTCCCAATGAGGCTAAACCAAATTCCATATTCATTTTTGATGACATATCTTGTGATAAACAGCAGAAAATCCAAGAATATTATTCCATGTGTCGACATCGAGGTATAGATGTTATGTACATTGGGCAAACGTATAGTAAGGCTCCAAAGCAAATGTTGCGAGACAATTGCAATCTAATTGTGTTGTTCAAACAAGATGAAATAAATTTAAAGCATGTGTATGATGAGCACGTTTCACCTGATGTGTCATTCAACGAATTCAAGCGTATGTGTGCTGATTGTTGGAATGAAAAATTCGGTGCAATGGTGATCGTAAAGGAGTGTGATCTGAATGCAGGTCGCTATCGATATGGCTTCGATAAGTTTATAAAACCATGAACTTATCATGAAAAAGTATATTCGTCATCATGAAACCACCCAGCAAAGAGGTTGACATAGTTCGCAAAACGAAAATCAATGAAATCGCTAGGATCATAAAAAAGAAATACTTATCATTAAAATTGGGTAAATCAGAAGAGGATGAGGCATTACAAAAATTTTTCAAACCCATATCGGTTCCACTGAAAAAGCAGCTGGCAGTAGCTGAAAAGCTTAGGAATGAACATACCGTACCAAAAAAAGAAGTGAAGACAGAGGATGCATCGGTCGGCAATGCTGAAATTCTACCACCATTCCAGAAACATGAACCTATTGCCAGTACTGATGGAGATGATGATGATGAAGTGTTCAATGATGAAGAAGAAGGAACATTTGACGAAGGTACAATTGCTCCTCAAGTCATTCAAGCATATATCGATCAGTATCCACCAATGAGTCATAAATTCTTAACACAATATTGGAGCAATGATGAGAAGATAGACAAAGTATACGGACCCATATATGATTTTACAACTTCAAAATGGCGGCTTGGTTCAAAAGAAATCGATTTTGATAAGCAGCACATCAAAGTTGGTGGGCAGCAAGTGATAGGAACACCTGGGCTATATGAACTGATATTCTACGATAATCCAGAAAATTTCAACAAGGACGATCTAATTGCGTACAAACACATTTTAGAACTGTCGAATGTACATAAAAAAGCAAATAATGCATTGAAAGGAACTAATAGACGCAAATATATGGAAATCATCAAACCAATGTTTATTCGAAAGTCGTCGCGAATGGTGGAGGGACGGGGCTTAATGTCTTACAATTCTAAACCTATGGAATACATTTATTGGGATGATCGGAACGAATTGTGTGAGCGTTTACGATTGTTGTTAGCGTCCAAAAATGCTGGAAACACTTCACTTGACAATGAAATTATATCCATAATCGAAGAATTGAAAGAGGCCAACATCATTCAATAGACATCATTTCCAAGATGACCATCGATAAGTTCGGACGTAGTTCTTCAAGAAAACGATTGCGACCGATGATTGAATTTGGTGATGGTTTGACAAATACTCCTGACGGTAATATTAATTTAAAAAAATTGAAGCTGTGTAACGTAAAAATGCGAACTAATCCTATGGATGCTACCAACAAGCAGTACGTAGACAATCAGATGAAACATTGGGCTGACGTGTTTACGAAAATTATTGAGGATCTCACCGAGATTGTGAAACAATTCGAAAAAAAATTGAAATTGTTACCGAAACATTCGGTGACTTTCGTAATCGAATAAGCGAGCTGTCTGCAAAAGACGTTGAAAACGAACAGACTTTCGACGACATTCTGACTAAAAAGCTTAATCACTTGCAGAAAGATGTTAAAACACAATTCTTCAAAGTGAACTTGCTCATATCAGATGTGGAGCGTGCTTACACAAACAATTGGAAACAACTCACTCATGCCATCAACAAAAAATTTGAAAATGTGACTGAAGCATACACCTTAATCAAAAATGTGGAAAGAGAGTTGAATCAGTTTCGAACGAATGTCGTTTACCAAATATCTGAATTAGGACTGGATATTACAAATTTGAATATAAGCATAAAAAAAATCCAAGCATCCATAACAAATTTAGAGCAACTCATCAAAAGAAAAATTAAGATAACACAATGATGGCACGTGATTTAATTTGAATATAAGCATAAAAAAAATCCAAGCATCCATAACAAATTTAGAGCAACTCAT
The DNA here is from genome assembly GCA_958507055.1 of Crioceris asparagi. Classification (NCBI taxonomy): domain Eukaryota; kingdom Metazoa; phylum Arthropoda; class Insecta; order Coleoptera; family Chrysomelidae; genus Crioceris; species Crioceris asparagi. Next base: position 48,199,454 of record OY293828.1, on the reverse strand, counting down.
CAATCATTCGCAGTAATGACTTCGAAAGGAAAGGTTCAAATTGTCAACGAGTTGCATAAACCTGCTCATAAAACATACCCCTACTGCATGTGTATTTGCCAATCGAGAGAAAAATATAAGATGATGCGATGTCTAATGGCTTTCATTTGATGTCCACGTAATAGAGAAGAAACACGTAGAAGATGGCTAAATTGAAGGCATCGTTTATACTTTTATACAATATAATTGGAAACATGTTGTACGTAGATATACCACCAAATGTAATCGAAGCAGGCATTTGTTTCAACGATCAACAATGTATAGCAATGAGAAAAATAACCGTGAACGATGGACAGATGCATGTATTCTCTACCGAAATTCCAGAACGAGAAAACAAGTTTAAAATTCGACTCGTGTTCTACCCAAATAGAACATGGGGAGATACTGGAATATTTCATCTACCATCAGAAGAAACTACCAAAAGAAATATATCCTACGACGATGGTGACGAAGAGGAATCCTCAACTTCGTTTGAGAGCAGCAGCAGCAGGAGCGAAGAGAATTCCAAAATTAAATCACCAAAATTAGATACTACCAATTCATCTATGATATCATATATAAATTTTTCCATATATTTAATGATGCTTATCATGTATACATTTTAAATCGAAAATAAAAATGAATGTAATTGATATGGATTTGTTGCAAGCACACACCTTAACCAAAAAATGTGGAAAGAGAGTTGTTTCAAATTGTTTGTGTAAGCACGCTCCACATCTGATATGAGCAAGTCGGGCGCAAAATCGATCAATTTTACATGTAATTTCCCATAAGGAATTCTAAGGTCAAAAATAGCGAAATTGGCTCAATCTGACATGCCCAGCTGACGCCATCTTGGAAGCGGGGGAAATTCAAATTGACAGCTGGCATGAGATACAAATAATTTGTCATCAGGCTCAGATGCCGGTTCCCCGCTTCCAAGATGGCGTCAGCTGCGCATGTCAGATTGAGCCAATTTCGCTATTTTTGACCTTACAATTCCTTATGGGAAATTACATGTAACATTGATCGATTTTGCGCCCGACTTGCTCATATCAATATCAGATGTGGAGCGTGCTTACACAAACAATTTGAAACAACCCTCTTTCCACATTTTTGGTTAAGGTGTGTGCTTGCAACAATTCCATATCAATTACATTCATTTTTATTTTCGATTTAAAATATATACATGATAAGCATCATTAAATATATGGAAAAATTTATATATGATATCATAGATGAATTGGTAGTATCTAATTTTGGTGATTTAATTTTGGAATTCACTTCGCTCATGCTGCTGCTGCTCTCAAACGAAGTTGAGGATTCCTCTTCGTCACCATCGTCGTAGGATATATTTCTTTTGGTAGTTTCTTCTGATGGTAGATGAAATATTCCAGTATCTCCCCATGTTCTATTTGGGAAGAACACGAGTCGAATTTTAAACTTGTTTTCTCGTTCTGGAATTTCGGTAGAGAATACATGCATCTGTCCATCGTTCACGGTTATTTTTCTCATTGCTATACATTGTTGATCGTTGAAACAAATGCCTGCTTCGATTACATTTGGTGGTATATCTACGTACAACATGTTTCCAATTATATTGTATAAAAGTATAAACGATGCCTTCAATTTAGCCATCTTCTACGTGTTTCTTCTCTATTACGTGGACATCAAATGAAAGCCATTAGACATCGCATCATCTTATATTTTTCTCTCGATTGGCAAATACCCATGCAGTAGGGGTATGTTTTATGAGCAGGTTTATGCAACTCGTTGACAATTTGAACCTTTCCTTTCGAAGTCATTACTGCGAATGATTGATGAGTTGCTCTAAATTTGTTATGGATGCTTGGATTTTTTTTAAGCTTATATTCAAATTAAATCATGTGCCATCATTGAGTTATCTTAATTTTTCTTTTGATGAGTTGCTCTAAATTTGTTATGGATGCTTGGATTTTTTTTATGCTTATATTCAAATTTGTAATATCCAGTCCTAATTCAGATATTTGGTAAACGACATTCGTTCGAAACTGATTCAACTCTCTTTCCACATTTTTGGTTAAGGTGTGTGCTTCAGTCACATTTTAAAATTTTTTGTTGATGGCATGAGTGAGTTGTTTCCAATTGTTTGTGTAAGCACGCTCCACATCTGATATGAGCAAGTTCACTTTGAAGAATTGTGTTTTAACATCTTTCTGCAAGTGATTAAGCTTTTTAGTCAGAATGTCGTCGAAAGTCTGTTTGTTTTCAACGTCTTTTGCAGACAGCTCGCTAATTCGATTACGAAAGTCACCGAATGTTTCGGTAACAATTTCAATTTTTTTTTCGAATTGTTTCACAATCTCGGTGAGATCCTCAATAGTTTTCGCAAACAAGTCAGCCCAATGTTTCATCTGATTGTCTACGTACTGCTTGTTGGTAGCATCCATAGGATTAGTTGGCATTTTTACGTTACACAGCTTCAATTTTTTTAAATCAATATTACTGTCAGGAGTATGTGTTAAACCATCACCAAATTCAATCATCGGTCGCAATCATTTTCTTGAAGAACTACGTCCGAACTTATCGATGGTCATCTTGGAAATGATGTCTATTGAATGATGTTGGCCTCTTTCAATTCTTCGATTATGGATATAATTTAATTGTCAAGTGAAGTGTTTCCAGCATTTTTGGACGCTAACAACAATCGTAAACGCTCACACAATTCGTTCGGATCATCCCAATAAATGTATTCCATAGGTTTAGAATTGTAAGACATTAAGCCCCGTCCCTCCACCATTCGCGACGACTTTCGAATAAACATTGGTTTGATGATTTCCATATATTTGCGTCTATTAGTTCCTTTCAATGCATTATTTGCTTTTTTATGTACATTCGACAGTTCTAAAATGTGTTTACACGCAACGAGATCGTCCTTGTTGAAATTTTCTGGATCATCGTAGAATATCAGTTCATATAGCCCAGGTGTTCCTATCACTTGCTGCCCACCAACTTTGATGTGCTGCTTATCAAAATCGATTTCTTTTGAACCAAGCCGCCATTTTGAAGTTGTAAAATCATATATGGGTCCGTATACTTTGTCTATCTTCTCATCATTGCTCCAATATTGTGTTAAGAATTTATGACTCATTGGTGGATACTGATCGATATATGCTTGAATGACTTGAGGAGCAATTGTACCTTCGTCAAATGTTCCTTCTTCTTCATCATCGAACACTTCATCATCATCATCTCCATCAGTACTGGCAATAGGTTCAAGTTTCTGGAATGGTGGTAGAATTTCAGCATTGCCAACCGATGCATCCTCTGTCTTCACTTCTTTTTTTGGTACGGTATGTTCATTCCTAAGCTTTTCAGCTACTGCCAGCTGCTTTTTCAGTGGAACCGATATGGGTTTGAAAAATTTTTGTAATGCCTCATCCTCTTCTGATTTACCCAATTTCAATGATAAGTATTTCTTTTTTATGATCCTAGCGATTTCATTGATTTTCGTTTTGCGAACTATGTCAACCTCTTTGCTGGGTGGTTTCATGTTGACGAATATGCTTTTTCATGATAAGTTCATGGTTTTATAAACTTATCGAAGCCATATCGATAGCGACCTGCATTCAGATCACACTCCTTTACGATCACCATTGCACCGAATTTTTCATTCCAACAATCAGCACACATACGCTTGAATTCGTTGAATGACACATCAGGTGAAACGTGCTCATCATACACATGCTTTAAATTTATTTCATCTTGCTTGAACAACACAATTAGATTGCAATTGTCTCGCAACATTTGCTTTGGAGCCTTACTATACGTTTGCCCAATGTACATAACATCTATACCTCGATGTCGACACATGGAATAATATTCTTGGATTTTCTGCTGTTTATCACAAGATATGTCATCAAAAATGAATATGGAATTTGGTTTAGCCTCATTGGGACTTATAATTTGCTCGTTCTCTTTGAATTGAAAATATCCGATTCCTTTGACTTTTTTCAACACCTCTTCGAGTAACTGATACTTGGGTTGATACAATGACTTTGAATACACGTAAACGTTTTCAAATTTAGCACCATTCGGGCGGAAGAGCAGTGAAAGTGCTGCATTTGTTTTCCCACATCCACTCGGTCCACATATGATTGCACGAAATGAATGTGGTAGCAATGTACCATGCTTACTGCTGGTAGATTGACTTTCAAGTAAGCCAAATTTTCGATCGGTAAGGTATGCTTCTGTTGAACGACCCTCATGTTGTGCACGATACCATGAAATGTTTAGGATTTTGTATAAATGTTCATGTCTTTCAATATTGACATCATTTTCAATGTTGATTCATCACGGTAAGGGTTAATACGCTCATCAATAACCTACCATTCGAACTACATCTGCCAGGCTATTCATATTGTGGACCGGGAACTAAATTGAAAGAATGCTTAGAACGTGGAGATAGAGGTATAAATCCGTTGGACGAAGCTTGCAGGGAACACGACATTGCATACTCTCAAAACAAATCATTGGAAGAACGTCATAAAGCTGATCAAGTGTTGGAACATAGAGCTTGGGAACGAGTCAAATCGAAAGACGCAAAATTTGGTGAAAAATCTGCTGCTTGGTTCGTCACCAACGCTATGAAGGCGAAACGTAAACTCGGTATGGGTATGAAGAATCGACGACAGCATGGATTCTCCCAAATTGCAAAGAAGATTCATCAAGCTATGGAAAAGTCTCCTCACGAATGTAGCAGTTTGAAAAAGTCATCTGCTGCAGCTTTGAAAGCAGCTCGATTAGCCGTCAAAAAATGTGGAGGTCGAAAACGTATTCGAGTACCTAGAATTATAACATTGCCAAAAAGTGGCGGTTTTCTACCGCTAATTCCATTGTTTGCCGGTCTCTCGGCTCTAGGGTCGCTGGCTGGAGGAGCGAGCGCCATCGCAAAGACCATCATCGACACGAAAAATGCAAAGAAAAAGATGGAAGAAGATGCACGACATAGTAAAGCTATGGAACACTTGGGATCCGGCTTGTATCTACGAACAACGCGTAACGGATTCGGTCTGTTCTTGAAGAAACAGCATAAAGGAGGAGAAGGATTGTACTTGAAGAAACAAAAAAACTACTAGCTCAGCTACCCAACAGAGCTCTGTACGATGGGGAGATTATGGAATGTGCGAAAAAGCTGAAAATTCCACATTTTCGCGGTGTATTTATGCGCGACACTCTGCCTAACCATACTAGACGTCGCGAATGTGCCGTAGTGAATTTAGATTCCTCTATCAATCCAGGTACACATTGGGTAGCTTACAAAAAGGATGATAACACTGTACAATATTTCGATAGTTTTAGAAATTTGAAGCCACCAAAGGAATGGGTCGATTATTTTGGAAAGCAGCAGTGCGTCAAGATATGTTATAATCACGATGTATATCAAACATATGATCAAAACAATTGTGGACACTTGTGTTTAGCATTTCTATGTCAATAAAAGATACTGTCACAACTACTTGTGTATCAGTCATGTCGATGAAACGAAGTGATACAATACTGACTTTGAAGAGTCATTCTTCGATTTTCTCAATTGATCTATCACCGCCGCTTCACTTGCAGCGTGACAGTGAATATGGTTTGGCTCTTCTTAGTTTTCATTCGTACAACAGTATACCCAACATCGATGAAGGTACAAAGTTCCACTATGTAGATGGAAAGGGTAAGAAAAGCATCGACATTCCAACGGGAGCATACGAGATTGAGGATATTGAAAAGTTTATTCAGAAAGCAATCGTACCCAAGACGACGAAGGTAATGCCTGAAGATTACTTCTACCTCAAACCGAATAATAATACATTGAAATGTGAAATTTTTTGTAAAGATTTTGATATTGATTTCACTCCGAACGATAGTTTGACACACATTTTGGGATACTCTCCTAAGATTCTACAAAAAAATGTTACTCACATGTCCGATCGGCCTGTCAACATTATAAAAGTACGAACCATACACATCGATTCCAACATTACTTCGGGAGCCTTCTACAACGATAGACCCTCGCACACAATCTACGAATTTGCTATCAGAGAAGATCCTGGTTACGCTATCGACGAAAGTCCAAATCCTCTCATTTATCTACCCATCACTACAGACGAGATTCATAATATAACACTTAAAATTTTGGACCAAAACTTTCAGCTGGTGAATTTCCAAGGTGAAGAAATCATAATTCGATTACATCTCAAAGAATTATGGTACTAGGTATTTATAAAATACATCTACCTACGAATAGACCGTCAGTCTTCTTCGAGACAAAGAACATCCAACACCACCGTGAACTCAGTGTGAAAAATATCCGATTTCTCAAATCCTTAGGCTACAATGTTATCTCCGCAAGTGTTCAACATTTTCCAAAAACCTCAAATGGACACATCAATTCAAAAAGATGAATGGCGTACCTACTATCCATACGTTAAATCTTTCCGCAACAATGATGTCATAGAAATAAGCATCAATCAATCGGATGATTTCGATGCTCTTTACGCAAGTCTGTTACATATCAGTGAAAAAATTAAGCGCACCAAGGGTAATGGAGAAGTATCTTTTGTCAATAATGCTGGCGCTTTCATGTTCCAATCCATTAGCTACGAACAAAATGGTAAAGAGTTGGAATCAGTGCGTGACGTTGGAATTGTGAGTACCGTTCGAGGGTTTTTATGCTATAGCGAAGAAGAGTCTAAGCCCTTGAGTATAGCGACTTGGAGTCCAGATAAAGATGTTGGTGTCATCAAGGCAGATGCGGATACTTTGTCATTTAGTATGCTCATTCCGTTGAAACATCTGTTGAATATTTTCAATGACTACGAATATGTCGTATATGGAAAACATACCATTCGATTGGTGCGTGCTCAAAATGACAATCAATGCTTTACCATCGCCAATCCTACAACAACAGAAGAACAATTGGAAATTGAAAATATCGAGCTCAAAGTGCAAAGATTGCATCCAAACGATCAAATTAAATTGCAACTTTTAAAAGCAATCAAAGCTGACACTCCCATCTTGATACCGTTTAGAAAATGGGAAATTCACATGTTGCCTGCTCTCACCACAGGAGCCACCAACGAAATTTGGTCGGTGAAAACTTCATCATTTTTAGAAAGAGGGGTGTAGACAAGAAACAAGTTTTTTTGTCTGACAACAGTTTCAGTCTGAGAGTCATAGAGTTACGATGATGTTGAAAGAAAGGTTTGAGCAACACATTCGACGTTTCGAAGAATTAAAAAATATTCTAAACTTTTTTGAGGAAAAACAAAAGGTGTTTACATTGTTCAATGATATGACTATCAATCCTACCACCCAATTCAGTGAAAACGATTGGAATGAGAAGGTCTTCAAAAATCCTACACGTTTTCGTCAACGCAATGAGATGCCATCAAGAAGAATCACTCCGTACTCTATTTAAAAATTTTGTTTGATAAAATCATTTATTAAATAAAACAAATTTCAAGTATAATGTTGTTTTATTCAGAAAATCTCTTTTGATAAATAAAATATTAAACATAACACATTTTCTTTCACTCCTGATTTCTTGTTTAAGCACGCTTAATGATGCTGTTGTGTCGAATAAGCATAATTTGCAATTCAACTCGTATATTCTATACGAAAATCAAATCTTCGCTTTTTCTTGGCCGAAACGATGAGGGTTGTCCGAGCGCACAGACCCAAACGGCTTATCGCCCATGCTTACGTCGAAGCGGTGTTAACACATCGACAACATTTCAATTTATGAGCTGGCGTCTTATCTGATGTAAGTGCGCACGCGCCGCCATCCAACATACATTCTTTGATTTCTCACATTCACACAGGTATAAAGCAAATTATAATTATAATCTTTTTTGATAAATACAATATTAAACATAACACATTTTCTTTCACTCCAAATTTCTTTTTTAAGCACTTTTAATGATGCTGTTGTGTCGAATAAGCATAATTTGCAATTTAACTCGTATATTCTATACGAAAATCAAATCTTGACCGATTTAAACGAATCAAAAACTGAATCGCCATCAAATTTTCGGCAGAAGACGACTTTGGGAGTCGTTTGCTTGAAACGATGTGGGTTGTCCGAGCGCACAGACCCAAACGGCTTATCGCGGTGCCGACATCGATGTTAACACATCGACAACATTTCAATTTATTAGCTGGCGTCTTATCTGATGTAAGTGCGCACGCGCCGTAATGCAAAATATATTGCTTGTTTTCTCGCATTCACATGGGTAACCGAGATGGCAGGCTTGGAAAAGGCCTAGCTTGTTCACGTGTTGGTGTGTGTGGTTGTGGGTTCGATTCCGCGCAATTGTGAACTTTTTTTCCTCAGCTTTAAAATAAATAAATTAATAATCCCTCTCCGCTAAATGGCGGTCATGAAAAGTAGGAATCTAAATGCAGTAACTTATCCCCTCTCCGCTAGATGGCGCTCATGAAAAGTAGGAATCTAACATTTGAAACCCCGTTGGAAAAATATCCAGCACGCCCACACACCATTATTACATTATTCGGGACCCCTTTGGAAAATATAGCATGTTTACTGCGACTTCCGTTCCAGAACTCTCTTAGTATATCTACTTTTGTTCTAAATAGTCTGAGGATATTAATGAAGACTGTTTAAAAACATTCAAAAGTATAAAGGCAAAGAAATGTAATGTAATTCTTGGAAAAAGTGACTGCATCTATTCATTCCAAAAACATACTTGGACCGGTTCCAATCGATCATTCGCTCAAGAGTGGCCCAACCTTCAAGAACCATTGAGAATACCTCATAAATTCAATATAAAACCTTTTCATCTGGAAGACCCTTCGAAAATAATTCCAGTATACCAAGAACCAGAATTATTACCAATCGAGTTCCATCATGGACATCTCGCCATCTCTATTATGTTATCAATAATTATAATTTCTGTCTTATGCTATATATTTAGACAAAAGATTATAAACATAATCAGGAAGAAATCCAGCATCATAACACCAACAGAAGTCCCATTGGAAGAAATCAATCTACCACCATCATTCTTGCAACCCAAGCCACGAGGACGTGCCATTGACTAAGAGGGGAGGAGTTATGTAGCCCAAATTTAGCAACATCCACCATAATGAGTCCCAAGGTCAACAAAGCCCTTACTCAGCATTTAATAACTATAAATGTTTAACAAATTGTAAATTCATTTCAGTTATATTTTTACTTGCATACTTTGTACAACACTTATTGTGAAATAAAATACTTTTTAAAAAGTCAATCAGTGATTTCATAAATTTAACTCACGGAAGCAGTAGGCACTGCTTGTTTGTGGGCATATGCACTATCAAATTTAGTAACAATAAAATCAATTATACAACTATTGTGAGAGTAAATAAGTATAATCATTAATTACAGACTACATTAACACAGATACAGTTACACATTAAATAATCGCAGAATTATACATACTATATATAAATATATAATATAATTGGTTCTGAACTTACTAAGTGTTAAATGTATAGTAACAAACAACGAAATAAAAGATATAATTATTAAGGAGTTTAAAATTTTATACAAGAATATATATATATATGTACAAGTACTAAGTGCATTGAGGATAACATTATGAGTATCTAAAATTACTTTCAATTTTCAATTATTGACAGTATATAATGTCGAGGCGATTGTCTTATAAATAGTTTTAAATCTTTTTTGAATCTGAATGTTGACGTTTCGTTTTGCAGTGTTTCGGGAAGGAGGTTAAATACTTTTGGTGCTAAAAATTGATAGCATTTTTGGTCTATTGATTTCGAAGCGAAAGGTACTAAATAATTTTCTCGTAGTATAGGTATGAGAAGGTTTAATAAGTTCAGTCTTTTTGAAGAACTGAGTTGTAGCGATGTGGTTAAAGAATATTTGTCTGATATCAAAAATCTCAGACTTTTCATAGAGAGCATCACTCGCGTATCTGTTGTTTTTGAAAAGTATCATTCTTAAAAATCGTTTTCGCGTTACTTCAAGTGGCTTTAAGTAGGTTTTAGAAACCCCTCCCCATCCTATTATCCCATATTTTAGGTGTGATTCTATCAAACTTTGGTAAATGATGTTGAGCTGTCTAGTTTCCAATATGTCTGCAATTCTCCTGAATCTATATAGAATACATCGTAGTTTTTTCACTAGATAATCTATATGCGCGTTCCATTTGAGATGTTTATCAATCACTATACCAAGATACTTAGTTTTATCTGCCCATGTAATGGTGAAGTTATTACCGATAGAAATTTGATTGAAGTGAGGCGAATAAGTTTTATTACTGCTGAAAGGTAAATAAATGGTTTTTCTGAAATTAATTGATAGCAATCTATAATTCAGCCATTTTATTATATTGGGAAAGTCATTTTAGATTTTATGTTTTAACTCCTGCCAGGTGTCACTTTCATAGAACAGGACAGTGTCGTCCGCAAAACTTATTATTTCGCATTCAGCCCCTGTGATGAATAGATTGTTCAGATAAGCAGTAAAGAGTAAGGGTCCTAAAACGGAACCTTGTGATACACCACATGTAATCATTTGTTCTTTACTAATGTGGTTATGGAATTCGCACTTGTTGTTTTCTTCCAGTTAGATATGATTTCATAAGATTGTATACTGTACCCCTCATACCCATATCCTCTAAGGTTTGTAACAGAATGGAGTTATCAACAGTATCGAAGGCTTTTGCCAAATCTACGAACACTCCGATGGAGGGTTTTTTCAAGTCTTTAGCCTTGTATATTCGAACTGTTAGTTTTTTTATAGCATCCTGAGTTGATTGATTTTCCTTCTCTGAATCCCAATTGTGAATCAGACAAAATGTTGTATTTATTTAGAAATGAATTCAGTCGTTTTTTTATTATTTTCTCAATGATTTTACTGAAGTTAGATATCAATGTTATGGGGCGATAGTTGGACATCTCGGCTCTATTACCATTTTTGTAAAATGGAACAACAGTAGATAGATTGAATGCCGTGGGGAATTCAACAGTATCAAATGATTTATTGATGATATATGCAAGCGGAATCTTGATGAAGTCTACTATAATTTTGATTGTTTCTGAATTCAATTCGTCGGGTCCAGGTGATTTTTTATTCTTTAGCTCTGATATAACACTTTTAATCTCTGAAGGATTCGTTGGGAAGAGAAAAAGAGAATTTTCAATAATTTTTTTAATTTCTCTATAGCCAATTTCTTTTTTATCTTTTTTGCTAATTCCGAACCTACATTTATGTAGTAGTCATTAGAGTTATTTGCTATTTCTGTTAATTTTGTTGTTGACACATATCCATCTTTTGAGTTTATGATGTTTATTTCTGTAGAGCTAGGGTTTGTGAGTATTTCGTTCACTTTTTGCTTCGAATCTTTTTTATTTATTTCAATTTTTTTTATATGATTCGAATTTGCTTTTTTAATTAAATTTTCGAGAACTTTTTTGTAGTTTCTAAACTCTTGTTGTAGGATTTCATTATTCGGGTCTTTTTTTAATTTACGATACATTTGATTTTTTTTATTTACAGTTTCAACCAACGATTTTGATATCCAATCCTTTCGTTTTCTCTCACAGCTTTTTGTTTTAATATATTTCGTGGACTTTTCAATTGTGTTTTGTACGAGACCTATGAATTTATCAGTGGCTTCTTGAAGATTTTCTGTTTGAAGGACCTTGTTCCAATTTAATTTTCCTATATTTTCCAGCAATTTCTTTTCATCTAAAATTTTATGGTATCTGGAGTGCTTTTTGAGTTTGTGATCGGTGAGGCATGTTTGTATTGTCATTGGCAGGATTGTGTCATAACAGCTGTTTTTTGTATGTATAAAAATATGGTCTAGGCAAGTATTTGATAGTTTTTGATATCGCGTAACAGAATTAATTGTTGAAATGAAACCGTTTTCATAAAGAGTATCTAGATACTTTTGGGAATCATCATAATTGACTAATAGGTCTATATTCATGTCTCCTACGAAAATACTGTACGTAAAGTTTTTTTGACTTTCTTCCAAGAGTGTATTGAGCTCATCTACGAATATATCAGTTGGGGTACTTGGTGATTTATAAAAAGCATTTATTATGATTTCTTCTTCATCTAGAACAGTATTAAGTTGTATCATATTTGTCCCACATATTTCTTTTAGTTCATGGGAGCGATATAATTCAGTTTTAATAAAAACTACTATGCCATCATTCTGATTCAGGTTTCCAGAATTGTATATTGTTTTGTACCGTTTTATGTTAAATATTGTATATTCTGTTATAACCCAAGTTTCACTTAGTACAATGCAATCTAATGATCAATCTAATTCTTTTATGAAAATATTAAATTCGTCGAAATTTTTTGATATGCTTCGGATGTTATTATGGATTATTGTGAAATTTAAATGATTGTTATTGATTTTCAGAATTTGATTTGCTTCTGATGCATTTCTGAGTTCAAATGTTTCTAGTTTATCTATAGGGAAATCCCGTATATATGGATCCATGATTATTGTGAGGGTTATAGGTTAGTGTTAATATATTAAGAAATATTTCAAAATGAATTGAATGAGTGAGAAAAGAAAAAAAAACTTACCTAGTTCAAAAGCATTTTTTTTGTGTGCACAGAAATTACTCTAACTTATACACTAGAACTTATCAACTAAATAGTTTTTCACTTTTCAGATTTTATCCTCTTTTTAGCATGAGAATATGCAGTTTGGTCTTCTCGTTCTCTTTTATTTCTCTGTCTCGTTATTCTTTCGGCTACAATGTTCTTTGGGTCACTTTCCTTTTCAACAGTAGTTACTAGTAGTGGGTCAGATTTAATCTCTTCAGAGGTGTATTCAATACCGTTTGCAATTAGTTTACCTTTTTTGATTTTGCTTTCAATGTTGTGGCTTTTAGCAAGTTTTTTGTAATCCCAAAGTAGCTTATTTTTTCGTAAGTAAGAATAAACAATTATATTAGAACTTGCTTTAAATTGTTATTTCATTCATTTCAAACCACTTACGTTGAGAAATACTCAAAGGTATTATTATTAATGCACTTATTGTCAAGTTTTCATTGTGTCATGTACTATGATGACATTTAATAGCAACCTAGATGAATATGAGAAATATAATTTGAGTTTATTTGAAAATTGCTCTTATCTCGGAATTCTGGCTACTTAGGTATAGGAACATGATACATCAAATCGAAGGAAATTTAAGCATCTTTCAGGATATTTTATAATATACAGCGTGTTCAATTAAAAAGCGCATTTTTATACATTTTTGTATCTAGCAGTAAAAGCACACATTTTGAACGACCCTGTATAACTTACAACAAATTTCTCTATTCAGAATCCATAAACATCACCTCGATGACCTACTAACCATCGACCATGAGCCACCCTGTGTATATATATATATATATATATATATATATGTATATATGCCGTATTTTTTTTTCAGCGCTTGTTATTGTTGGAGACATGAATATAGATATGCTAAAAAAAATGTGAAATCCGAATAACTATATACTGACTCTCTCATCCTTTGGATTAATAATAATTAATATCTCATAAAATATTAGCTATAAACATAAAGTCATATTAATAAACTGACATTGTTTTTCCATTTTGATCTGAAAAATAAATTAAAATTATAAACATTCCAGAAAAGAAAAAACAAAGTTGTGTAGAGTTCCAACTATTTAGAAACACCCGGTATAATTGAAAATATTTTTATGTTGTAGAATTTTTAAAATACGATTGGGTTAGTTATAGACACTTTCTCCTAATCTTTACAATAACCCCGTAATCGTTCGAATACCTACGCACTCCTAATCTCCCACCTTGTATTTCATAACTTGAAATGTACCTAGATATTTATCAACAGCGGGCCGCGTCTAATTATTAAAAAAGCTATATCGTGTGATCTGAACCAAAAGCAAAAAACCAAAAAAATGTATGCACGAGTAGGCAATGTTAGAAGAAATATACCTAGATATCAAATATTAATAATAGTTAATAACCCACAGCGTAGGAAAACGTCTAATTCCTGATCGCTCTGCCATCTCTTAGTAAATAGATGTATTTACACGTGTTGCCATAAGGATTGCAGTTCTATATACGTCTCTATTCTCTGCTACTGCTACATCTACCTCATTGTTGCCGTTTAGTTGGAGTATACGTTTGACAAATATTATTGATGCGTTAAAAATGTACCACATTCGAATAAGAGCGAAGTAGTTTGCATGCTTTTTAAATAATGGAATGATTTTTTTACTTAGGTATTTATCCGATATCTATATCAGTTAGGTATTAAGAAACAGGTAAAATTTTAGCACCGGCAACACCGTAGAGTCTTGAAAATAATAAATTGTGAAATTCGTCTATTTGGTTGTACATATATTGATAATATAATTATTACAGCCTTTTACGAGTTGAAAAAAAATTCAAATGATTACTTATCATTGTAGGATTGTATTAAATACAATATCTCGTTAATTTCAAGCCATATTTTTAAATTAATCTGGAAAAACTATTACGTGACCTTGAAAATCCAGCATTTTGCAGTAAATAATGCTTCTGTAGGCAGAAGTGAGAGATACCTCTCTCACCTCTGCAAACTACAGTTTGCATTGGCCAAACTGAACTACATTTTACGACACCGTATAACCCAAATTCAAATTCACCCATTGAAAGATTTCACTCTACTCTTAAAGAAAGCCTTATCGCCCTTAGAAATGATAATCATACTAAAACAATTCAAGAATTAATGGATATAGCAATTTTAAATTATAACAAAAGCATACACTCTTCACATGATTCCTTTCCAAATTCTAAAAGGAAACCTTAATTATCAATTAAAATTTGAGAAAGATCTAAATCAATTACAAACCGATTACCTATACGAACTTGCTCAAACTTTTAAAGAACTCAATGAAAAAATTAAACGCGAAAAAGGCTAATGTCTTAGCCAAACTTAATGAAAAACGCGAAAACGACGCATAAATACCAGAAGGCTCAAATCAACTTATAAATACCCCGAGAAAATTACCACAAAAATTACAACCTAAGATGTTAAAAGACATTCATAATTTGCAGGTATGGAAATGAAGACTATTATACTTCTAATCCCGCTACTAGTCAATGCCAAGTATGAAATAGAAGAAAAAACGAACCCCATATTACCAGTATATCAAGGTACTAGCTATTTAATAACTAACTACCACCATGTAGACTATCATGTTAATCTTACTAACATAAGAAATTGTTTAAAATCAACCAAATCAACACTTCTCGAATTAATATAACCCTACCAAATTTAACAACACCCTTAAACCATCTATTAATTACACCAACAAATAACCTTATAGAACAAGCAGAATCTGTCAAAGCATTTATTAGTCATTATACTGATTCACGCAAAAGAACCAAAAGAGGATTCCTTAACTTTTTCGGAAAAGCCGAAAAATATTTATTCGGGACTTTATATGCTGATGATGGCGAACGTTACAACCAATATACAAAAATACTCGAAGAAAATCAAAACAATCTTAATAAAGACCTATCTTCTACTCAAACAGTCCTTAAACATTTAACAAAAGATATAGATACTCAATTAAGTAATATAAAAAATAATCAACAAGAAATAAATACCCGTGTCAATGACCTTACAAAAATGCCTCAGTCAGTATCAACAACCTCTTACTTTATCATCTTACTTGATAACTTGCAACATAATCTCCGCGTCATTCACGAAATACAAACAAACGTACAAACCGCAATTAATTTCGCAGAAATAAAAATAATGCATCACAGCATAATTAAGTATCAAGAACTTAGAACTATTATTTGGAAACTCGATCCCAAGACACGTATTCCGTTTGACATTATAATTAAGTATTATGAAGTAGCACACGCCGATGTTACATTAAAAATAATCTGGTCATATTTTAAGTTGCAATACCTTTAATATCCAATAAACCTTATACCCTATATCGCATATAACCCATTCCAATAAATAACCAAATATCTGTAAGATAGTTTAATTTAATTTAATTTGATTTAATTTGATTTGAACGTGTTCACCTCATTATTTCTAAATAAATGTATGTAAAATTATATAAATAAACAGATTATTAGTTAATTCACCTGTTAGAAAAGATGTACGAGCATCAGTTTGTTTTTTTGTTTACTCTTTGTTATTTTTCTATAATAGTTTAATTTATTAATTAAATTGTATTAGTAACATGTTTGAATAATAAAAGTAAAGAGTAAAGAGAAATAAACAAGCCTAATCTAAACAATAATGATAATGTAAACAAACTGTTTAACTTATCCCTAATTAACCAACACGGAAGTCCAAGACTTACGCACCTGAAAGGAGAGAAAAGTATCGGTGAGTAACCAAGTTTACCAATAGTTAATTAGTACTAACCATTATAATTATATATGTCATTAATCAAGTGATTTCGTATTGAACATATCGACATTAAAATATAGGCACAAAGGAAACATACGTCTGTATCACTATTCCACTAGCACCGCAGCGCCGTAATCGCAAAGCGGAGTAAATACAAAAATCAACCCCAACCAATAAAATCAAAATAAATGTAAATGGATTGACTTCTGCATCAACACTATAGTGCCGCTGCACCGTAATCGCCAAGTACTGTAAATACAAAAGTTTGGGCGTCCCCCAGACGGTAGGACAGGCATGTTTATGCCTGGTACCCCACTAACATAGCTCTCTATGTCATAATCGCTATCGCACAAAGTGCAAAATAAAACAGCGGTGGATCCAGCATAAATAAGGACCTTTTAGACGAATATATAAAAGCCCAACATTTAACCACTAGTATAGTGCTCTATACCGTAACCGCTTTCAAATAATAAAATAGTACAATCAATAAAGACGGTGGAACAGTTGATATAATGTATAACGTGGCCATTAATTATTATTAGTTTTTAACTGGATAAAAACGATATGTTTAGTCAATTTAGTACATTCAAATTGATGAAAGTAAATAGCATTAACCCAGGTAAACACGGATTACTCAATGAGAAAACACCCTTAATATGATTAAATCCAATCAAAAGCAACCACTATAAACGCCCACACAACAAATAAAAACACTGGTCACTAACCACTTTTCTTTAAAATACAATTGTAAATATTCAGTGTTTATCGAGAACAGTCGGCTTACGTACTGAATAACCAGCTGAACTGATCATATAAGATATATCTAGATCCTAGATCCCGCCTGCGTAATTGATTAAGTCATTAGCATATATTAGAAAAAATAAGGGTCCGAGTATGGAGCCTTGTGGAACACCTTGTTCCAGAGTAGCTGCCTGACTTTGAGTATTATTGATAACTACTTTTTGGGTTATGTCGCTCAAGTAGGACTTTATCAACTCCAAGGCAATTCCTCTAACACCATATCGCTCCATTTTTAACACTATAAGCTTATGATTTACACAATCGAAGGCACTTGAAAAGTCTATAAATTATCCGCAGACATGGAATTTGCAATCTAGGGCAGTTATTATGTGTTTATTGAATTCATAAAGTGCTGTTTCCGTGCTTTTGTTTCGAGTAAAACCATGTTGAGTTGGAGAGAGAATTTTATTAATCGTGAAGAAAGAGATTAGCTGATTTTTTATATTAATCTCGAAAAGTTTTCATATAAAAGAGAGTAGACTGATACCTCTGTAATTTTCAAACAAGTTACAGTCACCTTTTTTGAAAATCGGTTTTACTAAAGCTATTTTAAGCTTCTCGGGGAAGATTCCGTTTTGAGATGACAAATTTATAAGATATTTCAAGGGATGACAGAGTTCGTGGAAACATTTTTTCATGTCATTTTCATGTCCGCATGCGGGGGAATTTTTCAACTCATTTATCAAAACAATGACATCATGCTCAGTTATCGGGTGTATGAAAAATGATTTTTGACATGTAGATACATTATTTTTCATGAAACGTTCATCGATATCAACTAGTTTCAGAGCTCTAGCGAAGAGAGAATTGAAATTGTTAGCCATCTCAGTCTCAGATAGTGCAGTATCACCATCATGAATAATGATATCATTAGATTTATTAGCTCTTTTATTGATTTTGTTTACAGTCGGCCACATGGTTTTAGATTTATTGCTCGCGACTAATATTTCATGATTTAAGCTTTGCTTGTGCGTCTTTTTTAGTTCCTCTCTGTACGTTTGAGTTATTTGCCTACTTAGTTCTTTATACTCCGGATTTTCCTTCGATTTATCGAGAACTTGTGATGATTTGGCAACCTACCGGAATACGGAATAGATAGGTTCCTTGGAGCGTCAGGACGTCTTCTTGATTAGAGCATCGGAAGGTTACTGGTTCTTCATAAGGGAATAGACCAATCCATGTTGAGTTGCCGATAATTCTCATTGTCGTCTTGGTGACTGTTATATAGGCATAAGTGCAACTGGAGCTGTTGTTGTTGACGAGCATTTGGATTTCGCAGTGGCTGGAGTTGTGGATTTGTTGAAGTTCGGCATCTTTGCAAAGGTATTCTCGATTTTGGATGGGTTCACAAGAGTTTGCCAAAAATGCGTAATAAAACTCATGTCTAACCAAATATCTGTCCTTTGGAAGAAGAGCTTTGAAATGACCTTTTGAATAAACGGGTATCGAATAAAGGTGATAAATGTCGAAATGAGAGGTGTAGGTGATCGGAATTTTTAGTATGTAAACTATTCTGTTATTTAAGATAAAGCAATCAATTTCTCTAAAAGAAGAGTATGTTCAAAATCTATCTTAGTAGGAAACTGTTTAGCTCTTGATGTAAATCTGTTATAGTGATGATACTAGGATACATTGTTTTCAGTTTAGCGAATGTGATCGAGTTTTCAAT
Organism: Crioceris asparagi; assembly: GCA_958507055.1. Taxonomy (NCBI): domain Eukaryota; kingdom Metazoa; phylum Arthropoda; class Insecta; order Coleoptera; family Chrysomelidae; genus Crioceris; species Crioceris asparagi. Next base: position 48,180,542 of record OY293828.1, on the reverse strand, counting down.
ATCTTGCAAGACTGATATAATCGTCTCGTATAACTTAATGATTTGTATCAAGGTATCCTTAATGAACGAACTGTTCTCTCTGTAAGGCCGTCCTTACACAATTTTTGAAATTTGATTAATCTTATCCTCCAATAATTTTTCGTTATGATTTATTTCTTTAAGAGTGTTGTTGAATTTCTCGATTAGAGTGATGGATAGTGAATTTTGACTTATTATGTTAGATGCTATATTAGCTTGATCATTTTGCAATTGCCAGATTAGTTTGTCATAACGTTTGCCGTCAGTATTGTCGAGTGTACCACTTATATATATTATATTTAAATATATTTAAAAATTGAGCCTAAACCATTAATGAGTCCCCGTTCAATTCTTTGAGGATGAGGTAAAATTTCTGTAAGTTTGGTTTCTACCTTATCTTCTATAAACTTCAGTATCTTCAAGTAATTAGATACATCCCTACTATAATCTGAGTTCCGTTCAACCGGAAGGGTTAAGTTAGACGACTTCAATTTTAGTTTATTGACCTCTAGAACGATAGGGTTAAGGTCGTAAGAGTGAATTAGTGAATGGGATAATTCTTGAATTTTTGCTGAGCTGATTTTTAAGGGTATAAGTCCTGGGTTATTCCGCAAATTTCGTGTTTCGATGGTTTCTTGGAGGCCAGAAGCTCCGGCGATCCTGAAAAGGAATAATTTTTGTTTAATCGAATGAATAAATTTTCCTCAACGGCCGTTTTAAATTATCCATATGGATTTTATCGCGTTGCTCAGTTGATACTACCTTCTTCTCTGGGTTTACAGTTAGAATTTTACAGGGTTTGTCGAATTTGTTAGCCTGTTTTTGTCTAATATATTTTTTGGGAAAGATGGTTTGCCCTTCATTAAACAAAGTTGGTTGGTCTCTTTTTTCATTGATTTTTTTAATAGTTTTTTCTTTCTTCTGAATTAGATCTGAATTAATTTTCGCATATAGTAATTTAGTTCTTCTCTTGTGCTGCTCGACGTAGTCGTTGAGGAGGATTCTATCTATGTCTATATCAAATGGGTCGTTGTCAGCTATTTGACCACTTATGATATCAATGGGTTTCCATTTGGTGACCGAATGCACGAAGTCGTTGTAGGCCAAAATAGCATAGATCATCTTCATTTTGGCTGGTGTTTTTGTATAAACTTGAGCATTGAGTAATCTCAAGTGCTCTATAATTGTCGAATGGAATTTTTCGATAACCCCATTTGATTGGGGGTGGTTTGGAGAGCAAAAATGAATTTTTATTTTATGTAGCGTTAGAAGTTCCGTGATGACAATGTTTTTGAATTCGGTTCCGTTATCAAAAATGACTAATTTTGGGAAACCGTGTTGTGAGAAAAAGTTGATTAAATTATCAGCTATTTCAGTCCCGGATAAGGAGTTAATTGGATAAGCTTGAGCGAACCGAGAGAAACTATCGATAAGGGTGAGAAACTTAGTTTGTTCAAATGTGAATGTATCACAGTGTAGGATGTCGAACGGTTTCGAGGCTGTTTGAGTAATGTTCATCTGCATTCTTACAGGATTACGTTCGTATTTACTTAACTGGCATACTTCATGAGGGGCCAGTAATATTTTAACTTTATCTTCTCTAGCGTTTCGACAATACCACGATGGTTCGATTTGCCTTCATGATAGCAGCGAATGGTATTTTGGATTTCCTCTTTGTCCATGACATCTATCATCTTTTTGGTACATCGTTTAAGTTGTATGTCTGGCTATTTGAAATTTTGTTGGACGGCTACCGAAAATGGTTCTTATGCTTCGGTATTCTCGAAATATAGATGACATTGTACTCCGGGGGCCACAAATTCTATAATAAAGGCCACAACGTCGTTTTCAAAGTTGATTTTACTGAATTGAAGATAAATTCTTTGTTTGTTTTCGAATATATGGGTTAATTTTGGTTTGCTGGTGGATGAAGAACTAGTTTAATAAAAATTTGGTTTGGTCCATAGTTCACGGCATGATCTGTAACTCTCTCTCTCCGTTGTAGGGTGCTGTTCTGCGTTCGAGTATATTGTCTGTCCGTCGCTGTCATTTCCATTTTTATTTTCAACTGATGTTTGGTTGGTAAGTGTGTCTCAAGGGAATTCTCCTGAGATTGATTGGTCGTGGTGAACGATCATGGAGACATTGTCGTCGTCCTGTCGTGAAGTCGATGGGATCGGATTAGGAGAATTCTTGTTTACGTATAGGAAGGTATCTAAATCGGAGAACGTTTTGGAAGATCCGGTATCTGGTGGGTTTGTTTTTACGAGAGGGTTCCCTGGCGTTCTCAGGGTGCCGTCGTCTTTTCCTGATGATTCTGGATTTTTCTCAAATGTTGCGGATACATGTGAATAACCTGGGTAATTTCCCCTTTTTGTATATTATGTGAAAGTCATATTCTTCCAGTTTGATACGCCATCGCGTTAGCTTGGAGCTAGGATCTTTGAGCGAGAAAAGCCATTGTAAGGGCTTATGGTCGGTGATTATACTGAACTTTCTGCCGTATAAATATTTGGTAGCCCATACCGCGGCCAAAAGCTCGCGGTCAATTACAGAATATTTCGTGTTGTCCATTATCCGCTGAAAAGTAGCAGGTGCGTTTTTCAGGCCAAAGGGCATTCGAAGAAATTCGTAATGCCCGTTTTCTGTACTGAATGCAGTCTTCTCTCTATCCTTTTCGTCCATCTCTATTTGATGGAACCCACTCGCAAGGTCCAGTATCGTGAAATATTGACACTTGCCAAGTTGTCGAGCAAATCAGTAATACATTTAACGGTAACGGTCATTCAGGGTCTTTGAATTAAGGTTTCGGTAATCGATAACTACACGCCATTTTTTCTTTCCTGATGCGTCCATTTTCTTCGGGACGATCCAAATAGGTGATGAATATGGTGAATTACTAGGTTGAATTATATTTGAATCGACCATCTTGTCTATTCGATTCTTAACCTCTTCTCTGAAAGCGTATGGGTATCGGTAAGTCTTTCCATAAACTGGTGACTCATCTGTAGTTCGAATTTGATGTTTAATCCTATTTGTGAATGTAAGTGGCATATCCTCTTGATAAAAGATGTCTGCATACTTTTGGCATAAAGCCAATAATTTTGATGATTCTTCGCTGTTGAGGTGATCTGTTTTAATTTTGTTCAAATCCAGCAGTTTTGCGATAGGTTATTCAATTCGCAATTCAATATATCAGATTCTTGGAAATTCTCAACAGCGAACGGCTGAGACAAGTCAAGTGTAAGATCTTGTTCACTGTTATTCAATATTGTTGTTAATGCTTCGCCATTTCGTGCACCTGATAAGCATTCAGGAATTTCACAATTGTGAATTTTAGTGTGGGGTATTATTATCTCGCCGTCTTGTACAGATGTTTTAATCTTTATTACTTGTTGTACACGTGCTGCGGCCAATATATTGTTACATGCTGAGTTTTTAACTTTGTGTTAGAGAAGTTTAATGTTCGCGAATGGTGTTACTAGAAGGTTTCTTTGAAAATCTAGAGTTGCTTGTAAACGTTTTAAATTATTGATGCCAAATTATTGTGAAATTTAAACAAATAGAATTTCATGGTTCCTTTTTGGTTGAATATTCTAGGTGTTGGGATTTCAGTACTGTACTTGTGGGCTTATTTCTGATGAACTGTGGAAACGATGAATGGGTCATTTTTTATGTTGTTTGGAAAAATTGAATATGCCAAATTGGGGTCAATAAATGATTTTGTGGAACCTGAATCAATAAAGATTTTCAAGTTATATTCAGGGACAATGATGTAAGGTAGCTCGTTTGATTCAGAAAGATTTAAAGAGAATATTTCTGGGGCTATATTTCTTCCGGATTCGGAGAGTTCGTATGAAAATTTCCTTGTTCCAGATCGTTCTCCTTAGTGGCTGAGCCACTATCAGTGTATATTTCGTTTTGATAATCTAGAGGATTTTCAGTGTAGAAGGAATCTCCAATATAGTTACTATAGTCTTGGTAATAGCCGGCACTTTCATGGTAAGGATTTACTTAAATAGTTCTTCGACAGTATAATTATGGGGTTGACCTGATTGTTTGAAGAAGTTGGATCGTGGCTTGTATGAATTTTGTGTATTTGTGCTCATGGGTGTAGGATCAGACAATTATACATTCGGATTTGATTTAAATACATTTGATTGCGGCTTATGAAATTGTTGTTGTTGTTGGAAACTGGGTCTCTGAAAGTTAGGCCTGGGGAATTGTTGGAAATTTGGTCTTTGAAACGGTGGCCTGAAATGGGTATGTGAAGATTGTGGAGCACTATTTTGATTAAAGAAGTTGTATGGTCTCGGACTGAATCTAAAATGATTTTGAGGTGGAATATTAAATGGATTTTGATAAATCTGAGGCCTTTGTAACACTTGTGGAATTTGTGGACGATGGATTTGAGGTCAGAGGCGTTTTATTTGAGAAAGTTTGGAAGTAATGCACATTTTCTTCTGACATCACAAATTGTAGGGCTTGATTTAATGACTCAGGTTTCATGCAGCGAATGGCCGTACTTAACGGTTCACGAAGTTCAGCTAAATACGTTTTTAAAGCTAAATTTTCGTACATACATCGCTTAACTATCCTCACTGCTTCAGCGACTTCGTTAACGTTTACGTGACTAAACAATAAATTTAAAATATGCAATACTCTATCATGAAATTTATGTGCAGATTCGTTTACCTGTTGTCTTAACATTACTAAATCTCTGTTCAGACAGCTTTCGTCTCTCTGATCAGAGAAATTTTGAATAAGTAGTTTTTTCAAATCATTCCAAGTATTAACTCCTTTTATATCAACTAATGCCTTAGCGTTATCTCTCAACTTCGATATTACAGAATTTAAAAGAAATATGTTTGAGAAATTATTGGGGTCTGTTTTAATATAAAATTGTTTAATGAGTGATTCGCTTACAGAGATAAATCTGTTCAAATCATTCGGATCACCGTTAAACTCAGGCAAACAATGCAAATATTCGGGCTTAAATTCGGCCATTCTTAGAAATTCAGGTATGGTGTTTAGAACTGGTGGTCTTATAATTGGTTTTAAATATGTACTATTAATTTTAATGTTTTCTACAAAGTTAGCTGATGTGTCTTATGAAGTCGACGCTTCTTCTAAACTATTGTAAAGGTTATCAAGGTTCTCCAAAGACATATATTTTTCAAAAATAAGTTCCACTTACATGAATATGATGGCAACTCTGAGCATCTCTTCCTATATATAAGGGTTCGGTTGGTTCGGCGATGCCTGTCCTCTCCAAATCCAAAGGGCTTTGTGAATTTGTGCGATTTTGTCCAAAATTCCGATGAACTGCCGGTCTGCGATAGATGGAAATCCAGCGATTGGTCGTTCCACTTCGGGTAATACCGTCACAAAAAGTTCAACTGGTTCGATATTTGGTAAATCGTTAAAACGAACAATTGCCAATCGATTTGACAATCTCTAAAACTCCGTACTGACTGCGCCAAAAATGTTCTCGAGACCCAAAATTACCTTTTTAAAAAGTATTTATTTTCAAAAGTTTACAAATTACATTTACAACTACTAGTTACTACTAAGATGGCTAATTACTAACTGGCTCGCTGCCAGCACTAAGCTCTATTTATAATAGTATATATTTTTGTTGACTCAGCGGAAAGATGGGGATGTAATTCGTGTGTCTTCCTATAGGCTTTGCTCGAATTCGATCACCTTAAGAGGTCAGACATTCTCTCTCTAAAATATGCCGGTAAATTGAAATTAAATAAAAATATAATTCTTACACATCTATCATAAACAACCCCTATTTATTGACATCAACAGACGATTAATTTAATCTAAAAGAAAGTTGCTACAAAATTGAAGAAATATCATTATGCCCAATTAACTTACTTAACAAAAACAAGCCCTGTGTTCCTCAAACAATAGATTTAACGAATAATTGCCCAATGATACCAGTCAAATAAACTGAACCATCAGTCACCCAATTAGACGATAACTCTATCATAATTATTCCTCATTCTTAAGAATGTATTGACTTTTTATGCCCAAATCAATACAATATTTAAGTAATAAATAAAACATCCTTAATTTTGCCTTCGAAATGTAGTGTTAAAATTCGTAACAACAATTACGATTCTCAAAACATAGATACAATCAAATTAAGATTGAAGCTTCCATCAATTGCTATTGACAACAATTTCGTCGAAAAAATTAAACCTTTGCAAATAGGAGAAATAAATATTGAAAGCATACAATAAGATTTGGTAAACGCTCATAATTTAATGGGGCATTCTTTAAAGCAACTAAATGTATTTAGTTCTAATGTATCAATTACATTAATAATCATTATAATAATCATAATAGTGGGATTCATATTATATTTCTGTTATCATTATTATAAAAAAAGAAATTTTGAAAAAAAAAACTTTCGAAAATCAACCCCTATTTTCTCAAACTTAAGGATGGAGGAATAATATGGCCACTTCATATGATTTACCTTAAAATAAGAAAATTGTAGTACCCGCAAGATTATGTTTAGTTTAATCAGCATTTTTACATTATAAATAATTATATGGCCACTTCAGATGTTTTAGCTTAATAGAAGAACATTGTACTACCCGAAAGATTATGTTTAGATTAGTCAGCATTTTTACATTATAAACACGCTAAGCAGTTGTATGCATATTGTAGCATTCAAGCTCTGTCGTAGCAGTAGGTACCACTTGTATAGGTACTTGTAAAAAAAGTTTTTAAGAGCACAAGATGAAAGAAATTAATTAAAATTTCATATCAAGGAATACGGCAATTTCTGACTGATTTTGGCTAAAAGCTAGGTAGAAAGGTAAATTAGATTGTCGTAAATGGCCTTTACTTTGTGGAAACCTGTTTGAAATATTGCAAATTTTTCATCATGGTCTACTTGCTACTATACTCTGTTTTGATTCATATTTTGAGTTTTTCAAATACATGACGCAAAAGTTATGACTCTATAATTGTCTGGTTGTAAGTTTGGTTAAAGGAAAGCAATTGTTGCCTGTTTCTCCAATGTGCAGGTATGTCCCCTTGGAAAAAATACTGGTGATAAATTTCAAGAAGTTTGGAAAAATGTAAATTGGGAAGATCTTGAATTGAATTGAATTGAATTTTTCTATTTTGTTGTTTTGTGGTTTCAAGATAAAATCTGGTTCTATCAGGCAGTCGGTGGACCAAATTTTTGATGTGTCAGTATTGCGATTCATATGGTAGAAGAAAGTTTTAATATTCTTTTTTCTTTTTGCAAGTCTCTTCTAACTACTGTGATATTTTTTGGCATTTAAATAGTTCTCACAAGTCAGGTCATTTTTGAATTACTCTTGGCTTCTTCATATCCCAATATTTCTGCCGTACATAACTGCTCCCACCATGGGTTCCGTACCTGTTTTGAATAATTAATGTTCTGATTGTTTTTTAAATTTATTGATGTCTCAGATGCTCTGTTAATTGCTTCAATAGAAGATTCATAAGTGGAAATATTTTCTTTCAGAAATATCGTGTAATTTCATTTTCATACCTATTCAAATCTGCCCTTGAGTATACACGCCTGTTATTACTGATATCTAATCTAATATAATTAAACGAGCAATGCTTATATATGTTATATCACTCAACTCCAAGGTAACTTTTTCAAAACAATATTTATTAAATAAAAATATAATATAATAATTCGAACTTAACTTTACATGACTGTATGAATCTAGACTCACAAGTGATGTCTTTAGTTGGAGATCTAGTATTTATACAATCCAAAATGTTTAATCATCAAAAAATATAAAAAGAACTTAAATAAATACAATAGGTCTCTTCTCTTAAGGTTAAATCGAAACTTCTAGAAATATGATATAGATATATTTCACCATGATATGGTGAAATACTGCATCTTGCAGATGTAATATATGATATTGTGAAATACTGCATCTTGCAGATGTAATATAATATTATGAAATACAATATTTAAAAATAACACTTTGTTACTATGACTTTAAATATTATTGCAAATTTAACTCCATACAACAACTCCCCCATTTAAGAAAAGTTGGTGGAACTGGACAACATTAAAGTACAGGATCATTGGATTTAAACTTAACACCAGTAAATATCACCCAAAATATTAACAAAATACTATCGCTTGGCCCCATATTCAGTGTCCCTAACAAAGATATTAATATACCTAGATTTCTTTGTGATTTATAGATATAGAGCTCAATGCACAAACATCATTACAAATTAACCACACCAGCAAACATTTCATGACCCAACTCTTATTCAAGAGCCGCACTTTCCTAAAACTACACCCGGATTTAATAGCAGTCAACAGTGACAAAGGAAATGTTACCACCATCATGTTCAAGCAAGATTATTTAAATAAATGTTTTCAACTTTTGAACGACCAGCAATATTATTTTAAATTACTTCGGGATCCCACTTCTAACATGGAACCGAAATTCAACAAAATGGTATCCACTTTACTTAGCGAAGGACTCATTGATAAACATACATCTAAATCATTAATGATTTACAATGCTATTGCACTACCTAAAAGCCCCAATTGTCAATGAGACCCATTGTCTCTTCTATTATTGCTCCGAACAGCAAACTATGTAAATTTCTCACATCCATACTCACACAAGCTTACAATACAGACAGTGAATTCTATGTGAAAGACTCCTTCTCTTTTAGTCAATTTATCAATGATTTTAAACTACCAGAAGGTTATGTTATTGTAAGTTTTGATGTCATTTCCCTTTTCACCAACCTACCATATGATCTACTAGTTGAATGTTTGTCCAAGCAATGTGATAACATAGAGCGCCACTGTACCTTAACCAAGCAACGTTTTTTAGAACTCTTAAAGTTTATTTTTGAATCGAACTAGTTCATTTTTAATGGAAAATTGTT